>SJYO01020080.1:113121603-113444746 GCA_006410555.1 Capra ibex
TAAAGAAAAGGTACCCCTACCAGAACTAGGGACAGAGGACATGTCACAGTGCTTGGAGTAAGGTATCAAGTAGTCCGTGAGATAGATAGTCTAGATCCGGGAATTTAGATAAAGAGTGAAGGTGACATATTAGTATTCCCTAAACTAATTCCAGTATGGACTTACCAGATTGCCAAAAGGGATGAAAGAAGGTAAATTCAGACTTAAACCATTATTCCTCAAGTACTAGACTCGGTGTCAGTCGAGGGCCAGAACAAAAACAACTGACATATCTCGAAGAGGTAGAAACCGACGTTTCTTATATTAGTTAGACTAAAACCACAACTGGTAGACCACTACAGGTACACATCTCAGAAGAGAACACAACAACCTTCTCCCACAAACGATACTGGTCACGTAAAAGAACCGTTTTGAGATAATCAGAAACGGGACGAAGTAAGGCGTAAGGTTCCGGTTTAAACGGACAATGAGGTCCACAAAGAACTGAAGGATAAAAACGTAAGGTCAGGGGATATTACTTTTCCTGTAGAAAAAACCCACAATCAAGATTTTCCAGAACATCCAGAAGTATTTTGGTAAGTTGAAGTCAAAGAAGTCACAATGACCAACCTCGTATCTGAACCTATTGACACTATAACTTACCAAACGGAACCTCTACTTGTCTATAGTACACCAGATGACCTCTTCCCTCACCGTTCGGTGAAGTCGTAAGAACGGAACTCTTGGGGTACTTGTCATACTTTTCCGTTTTACTATCCTACGATTTTCTCCTTGAGGGGTCCAGTCATCCACGGGTTATACGATGACCTCTAGTCACCTCTTTATTGAGGTCTTTCTTACTTCCCTACCTCGGTTTCGTTTTTGTTATGGGTCAACACCTACACTGACCACTATCTTCGTTCTAGGTTACGACATTTCTCGTTATAACGTATCCTTGGACCTTACAGTCCAGGTACTTAGTTCCGTTTAACCTTCACCAGTTTGTTCTCTACCGTTCTCACTTGCAGCTGTAAGATCCTTAGTCACTTGATTTTACCTGACCTTACCCACTTAAATTGAGTCTACTGGTAATGTAGATGATGACACCCGTCCTTAGGGAGTCTTCTTTACCTCATCGGTAGTACCAGTTGTTTTCTCAGGCTTTACGTCATGAACCTACGTTAGAGTTTTTGCTGTCTTATATACGGTACCGGTCATCGTTTTTTTCACCATTCCTCCCTTTTCCGTTCCACAGAAATCCCTTCGTACCAAAAAATACGATGAACTGAGGACTTCGTGGAGAGGGTGGTGGGAATGTGTCCCCGGTGTTTTGGAGGAACCCTGCACCCATGACTAGGGGATCGTCCTGACGAAGGTGGGTCGAGACCGCCAACCACGAGGAGGTTGGGTGTGAGGGGTCCCGTAGGTACCTTTCCCGATATCTCCCCAACACCGAAGAGTGTCGTCGTTCGAGTCTCAGATTCTGGTGGAGATTGACCTCGAACTTCACTCCCCCAGTTTCAACGACACGGGTGGACCCGGAACGCTCCACCCGACATGTGGGTCGGCCGTCCGAGACGTGGAGGACACGTGAAGCCCCACGTCAACTGTCTCTTGTTCCGGCTCCGAGGGGTGGTCCTCCCGAAAACTCTTTCCCAGACCGATCGGACACAAAGGCATCACCAGGGTGTCGGGGTCCTGTTCGAAACGAAGACCATCTGTCTCCATTCCAACACCCCCTGCCAGACCCTCCTCCTTCCCACCCTGGACTCCTCGGACGTAGGATGGGTGGGTCCGATTTACTTCACGCTCGGGGACCCACGAACACCTCCCTGTCTCCCCGACACGTCCCGTCGACTCACCCATGGTACCGCCCTCGGTCCACCCTCGAAGAGGCCCTCAGTAAAAGGAATCGGGGTGAGGACGTCACTAACTGTAGTTCGACCTGTTTGGGGTCCTCGGGGGCCGGTCGCTCCCACCGACGAGGACGATTACGTCGGACTGGGGCCGAAGGAAACTGTGATGAGCGAACAACACAACGAAGGATAACCAATCGAAGGATTCCCCCCACCCTCTACTCGAATAGGTCTACCCTCCTCAAAAGAAAAGAGAGACAGAGATCCTCAGCCCACCCACCCCTCCCTCCGACCCGTAGTCCCTAGTACAGTGAGAATTGTCGACAATGAATTTGTTGATAAAAAACCAAACCAACATTATATAACATGAAATAATTCTAACGGTTTTTGAATTTTAAATTTTTTTTTAAATTTAGTACACATATGTTGAAAAACGGTCTATTTTTACATCAGTAAAAATAAACTTTCTACACGAAAAAAAACAAAAACATATAAACATTTGAATGTCTCTTGGAAAAGGTGTGTGGAGGAGGAAGGACAGGAGAAAATTACCAAGTGGTGGAGACGGGAGGAGGGTTGGGGTCTGGTTATTTAAATTTGTTAATTGACCCGTTAAACAAATCCGAGGTTAGGGGTCCGACAGACCGGGTCTGGTTGGTTCGGAGTGGTTTCTCCGGGAGGCATCAATTTAGTTTGTGACTACCTTGCTTTGTCCGAGACTTCTCCGTCGAGACTGAGGCAGGAAGACACCGGTCTCATCCTGTGTTCGGTGTCGGGGCTCGACTTCTTTCCGGACACTTGACGTCCCTCGGGTCCGGTCCGGGTGACCCTAGTGAAGACGGAGAAAGGGGAGGGACTTTTCGGAACTTCCCCCACCTCCTGTGAACGGTGTCCGTTGGCAGATACGAGACACCAGGTGGGTCACTGACCGTCTCGTTCTCCAGTACCCGTCCTTCCTTCCTGCCCCACGACAACCGTTGACACCCGACCCCGTTCCACACCAAATATCTGACCCCCGTGGTATACATCAGTACTTTTACAAAATTGGTTCGGCAGGTTGCTAGTCGTTTGCACAGACCAAACTTCGACTCCCGTCCCGTCTTCCTTGGAGTCACACACGGGGATTTCGGGAGGAGGAACCTACGGTCCCTTCGACCCCGGACGAGGTGTGTCCTGACCGGGCAGACACCACCCCCTTCCCTCCCAGACGTCTGGACGGTGGCCCTTCTACGTACAAACGGCTAGGAACCAACGATTATGACTCACGACTAAACCTTTTCGACTGGGGAACTGCATAAAGACAGAGGGACCTCGTCCCGTCAACTGCAAAAACACGTGTCTGGAAACGTCTATGACATCGTCGTGAGGTCGGCGAACTGCCATCCCGACTCCACCCCAGGGGTCTTCCGAAAGGTCTCTCGGCAGGACCGGTAAAAACTGAGTAAAGACTCTTCCGGAATCAGGACTCCTGGATAGACATTTTAGAAACTTTTCTTGGGAGAAAGTGATTCACTACGACGACGAACTGGTCGTAAGGTTTATCTAGGTTTGAGTGGTTGAGGCTCAGACGTGTTTCGGTCCGTCTCCCGTCCGGTGAGACCGGTTTTAGTCACTTGGGACCGAGAAGGAGGTCCGGCGACAATCCGAACAGTCTCTGTTCGATTTACTGATAGACCGCATGTCATCCCTCATTTAAGGTGGTATTTCGTCCTAGGGTTGTTCAATAATACAACTTAAACCTTGAAGAGTCTTTGATTAGGTTTTACCGTCGGTGATTCACGTCGTCCCTGGACCGTCCTGAGTGACTACGACCCAGGTCACTCGGACAGTGTGTCGACTCCTCTGACACACAGTCTCGACTAGAAGTCTCTCTTCAAATAGAAGTCCACTTCGTTCTCCTTCGTCGTAAGGGTGACTCGAGGAGAAGGTCTTCCATTTCTGGTTGCATGCTTGCATTAAGGTCACAGTGTACAACTCAAAAATATACACACATGTATTAATATATATCTCTATCTGAACACATATGTGGAAGGTGTGTGTAAGAGTGTTTCTATGCACACGAGCTACATATAAGAACAAAAGGACGAGAGTTCAACCTTGAACGTAACACTATGGTCAAAACCTTTAGGTTTTCATGACGTTACACAACTTTATTCTTTATGAATTATAACAGGGTTTTGAACACTAACAGAACGGTAGTTATTTTGTTACGCATCTACACAATTGATTTCCGTTTTTATCTTGGACCCTTATACGTGTGATAAAGACAGACATGAATATACGTGTTCACACGTACGGGTACACCCGGTCATGGGGGTGGGACCGTGTGGGGGGTTCACCACGAACAACCTTCTCACGAATGAATGGAGCACTCTTAAGTGTCCTCAGGTCCACTGTCGGGGTTCGGACCGACCGTCACTCCCGGTAACGAACTCCGGGGATCCCGTCGGGTTAAACGTCCCTAGAGTAACCCAGAGTCACTTACTTACCACCTAAAAATAAAAGAACCATGATATTCTCATGAAAAAGAAATTTTTAAAAACAATTTTTCCATCTTTGAGTCAGGGGAAGAGTACCAAAAAAAAAAGGTAGTGTCGGATCTTATTATCATTCTCTACTTCGTCTATGTTACACCGAACTACACCGGAGGCACTCGGGAGCAAAGGGTTGTGTATGTACTGTAGGAGAGAGGACTCGGGTCGAGAGGGTCAGGACATCCTCTCCCTCCACCCCTCCCGTTAACGGAGGGGAATAGGAGGATACGACCACCGCGGTGTAACAAGGTACTCACGGGAGGAGCCCGGAGTAGAGGTGGGGAGAAGGACCTAGACAGTCCCGTCGGTCTGGAGGTCGTGTCTTCCCGAAACCGAGGAACCGAGGGTAACCCCCGTCCACGGTAGTGACAGGAGAACGAACATCCATCCTAGAACAGAGTCTGAATTCCAAGTTATTACTTTACTAGTCCAAGGGAACTTCTCTTACAGTACTTTAAGGAGTCGTAAGGACGACTCTCATAGGGTAGCAACGACCTAGGTCCACCCGATTGTGTTCCGTCTCTCCTCCCTGGGGAAATCCTTTGCTAGAGTCAACTCGGTCACCAAGTCAGAGACAGAGGTGTCTCGTGTGAACTGGACCCTCATACCGTCCGAGTAGAAGACATCGGGAGAGAAAATGAAACTCCTTAGAGTTTTTTTTTTTTTTTTTTTCCTTTTTTACGACAGTCATTTCGAGGACAAAACACCTGTAGACTTTTTAGCTCGTATACCACCTCTTTCGTCTTTCGCACAAATACTTACGTCTGCACGGTCTCACTTCCCCACCAGAGCCGTAGAGCCCACGATCTCCGATCTCGACGCCGGCACGTAGGCTCCAATCGTTCGTACGACTGAGTCAGTCTCCGGAGGAACGGCAACGGTAGTGGCGTGAGAAGGAGTCGTAGGAGTCAACCAGACCCTACCGGGTCCAGACTCCTCGGTCTAGTCAAGCTCATAAAGTCCGTCGTCTTTGCTCCTAACCATACCACCATCGGCTCTCACGCCTGTGTAACCTCCACTACAACAGCAAACGGACCACCGCCGTCACGCCCCTCGGGACGGGAGTCCATGGTCCACACTGTCATTACCGTGGCGACCGAAGCCACAGGACGTCCGTCTCTTCGGAGTAAAGAGGTGTACCGTCTTCCGTCCACTCCCACAGTCCTACACTCTTGTCCATCGACTCCCGACACTCCGCACAGACTCGGTGTGCTCCCCGTCGACTCGACTTCACAGACCCGTAGTTGGTCACGCGTGAGCAAAGGATTGATGGAGAGGGGGTTCTTACACTCTGTAACAGGGGACCGATGTCGTCTCACTCCTCCTTCCGAGTGTTGGGAAGGACGTGCTTTACGTCCTTCTGGTTCGGGCTCTTCCCACTGGACGAATACCAAATGGGTCATTTGACGTCCGTCAGTCTTAGTTCCACAAAAGTGAGTAGACAGCGACTGTACATTGTTTACACTGACGTGACCGTGTGTCCCGATGTCCCGTGCCCACGAGGAGTCTGGTCGCATAGACTCATGTAAAGTCCGAGGAGGTAACGTTTCTTCCCGGTCGGGGGCTCAGGTGAGACTAACAGTATGGTCCCGTGGGAAACCTAAAAAACAAACTTTATTTTGATAAAGTCACTAGGTTTTGGAACTCGAGAGTTACGTATTTGAGGGACCTGTGGTCTGTTGGGGGGTGGGGCGGGAACGACTACGAGTACCATCCCACACCAAATAGGAACGTCACCCTAACCTTCGAAGGAAGATCACGCTTCGGAGGTATCCAACTGCCGGTCGCACATAGTGTTCCACACACAGTGGAAGGACGAGTGGGCCGGGGTACCTTCACTAACCGGTACTCCTCGTGTTTCCTACCGTAAGGGTAGAGTGACCGAGTCGTCCGAATTTACCGGTGTAACTGAAATGTATTTTGACACATTTTACACCTTCTGAGTCGTACAACTAGTTTGTTATTTGACAGGATTAAGAGTTGTGTTTCGGAGAACAAAGTATAAAGATTCGCCACACCAGTCTATAACCACCTCCCCCACACCTTTTTGTCTAAAGAAGTTTGCGTACGAGGTACTTCTTTTGGGAGGAGTACAGACCCACCACACAAGTGGTGGAAAACGAAAAAGGGAGGACGAGGAGCGACCCGAGAGTTGAGTCTTCCCCTTTTCCGTCCTGTACGACTTGAAATGGCATTAGAGGTAAGACGGACTTCCGACTACCTTTCCCTTTGAGGTCCGTCTTGACTCCGTGTCCCGATACACAATAGAGAATGGTAGGGACGAGAGGTGAGTGCCACCGACTCCCAATCTTCCCACCCATATCCCCGACCTAGAGATAAGAGTACTAAAGACCTTTCATAAATTTCCGTTCTTAAATTCTACTTGGTATTAGTGGAAAGTGTACTGTACTTCGATGGGGCATGCGGGAGGTCGCAGTAGAGTGTGGTTAATCTCTTGTTGGGACTCTGTCGGGAAGTCCAGAGTCAGTGGAGGTCTGATTTTCCCCGGGACTTCCGGTCCCCTGGTTGGGTGTCTCTTGTGTTTCCGGGTCTAGTCCGGGTGGTGACGGGACCTGACCTTTGCGACCCTTAGGACCCCGGTATCCCTTTCGGTTCAAGTGGTCCAGAAGCAGTTCAAGTTGGAGTGATAGAAAGAGGAAATTTCCAAGATTCAAAGACCTCGTGGGAGGTTAGGCGGTGGAGTTCCTTCGGTAGAGACTAGTCCTCCCCATCCGTCATTCTAAGAGACGGGTGACTCGGATTGAAGGGACCCACGGTCCACATTTGACACTCCACCTCCGCAATGGTCCGTTCAGCTCCCCGACTCCGGACTCGCACGTTCACGTGTGCGGACATACCTGGTCTGTCGAAAGGGGGTCTGACCATAAGTCCCGTCACACTGGTGTCTGTCCTTTCCCTCACGCAGCAGAGGGACTCGTAGTACGAACGTGTGTGTCGTAGGTCGTCCACTTCCTCCGTACGACCCCGAAGGGTCTGCACTCACACTTTTGCCCTCAACACTTACAGGAGGGACGTCACGGGACGTTCGGTAGTTCCGCACAACGAACTCTACCAGAGGAGACAGTGACATCGGCAGAAAACCGGTCGGCACTGGTTCCCACGTCTTTCCTCGAAACTATTAGGATACTGTTGGGGGTCAAAAAAAAAAAAAAAAATTCGTATAAAGTCAACTTTGTTTTTCTAGACTTCAGTTTTCTTGTGGTTTACGGAGTGTATGCTGTTCTAGTACCGCCACCCCACCCCCACCCCTTGCGGTCCTAGGGTCCTCCGTGACTCGGGTACGACCCCGACGTACCCACCACGTCGGTCTGTTCCTTCCCGGTTTCACTCCTACCGTGACTCCGTCGACTGGAACCCCGTACGTCGTACCACCCTCCCTACCGCCCCCCACCCCCCTACCCCTCTCCCCAACGCCTGTCCAACCACGTCGGTTTTACCTCGGGCACGATTACTCTCCCCTTTCGTCCCCGATAAAGAAGTGGACTCTTACACTGACATACGGGTGTTTTCGTCCTTCACACGGTGTGAGTCTTAAGGGTCTAAACCCGTGTCACGAACCGTAAAAGACTTGCGGTATGTGCCGAGCACACTCATCAGTTGTCCAGTCCTGAAATATCAGCTTTTTCCTTCACCTTGATGAAAGGACACGTTTTCAGTCCACTCCATCGGTGGAAAGAAATTCATGCGTTTCCCGACTTTACCTTCTCCATTCGTGACATTGACGACGATTATGTGGAAATCCGCTCTTACCCGTATTTGGTCAACTTCGGAACTAAAGTAAGATTTAAGTTTGGAATTTCTTTTTCGTGTTATAAGACCGACTTTACTAGAGTTTGGTTGTCGTGTGTCGGTTCACGGAAAATGTGTGTCGTCCTCGTGACTCTGTCTCGTACCCCTTTAGATTCCCGTCTGGGGTCCATCAGGGGTCGTTGTCGTCAACTACGACTAGTCTTTGTTTTCGGGTTGTTTGTCAGTCCGTCCTCTCCCCGATGGTTCCGGGGTCTTACAGGCACTTCACAACTTTCTCGACCTTACTTGTCCGTCGGAGCCAGACGTCCACAGGAGACACGGGTGACCTCCGAGGTAAGACCTTCGTCCACAACAAATGGTCCCGTCAGTCCCGTGTCACGGGACGTTAGACGTCCAGGGGTGAGCGTGTCGTGTCCAAGAAAACGTAGCCCTCCGTTTCCGGGTCCCTCGTCGGAGTCACGGAGGTTGGACGCCACCGAGTCTGTGACGGTGTAAGGGCAGACACTGTGTGTCAGTCCGACTCAGACGACCGGGACACTGGACTGTCGGGAGAAAGGTGAGATCGGTATGAACCGAGGGTCGGGTTCTTCTTTACCCGGATGAAACCGACTTACCGTAGTCCCGGTGTCCTTCTATTAAACTGGAGGGGTGACTATTGGTTCGAGGGTTCCTGCTCAGTGGCACCGGGTCTGGGTGTTGTTACCCTACTGACACCGTCTCAATCCTCCGTCTTACTCTGACGGGTCTTCCTGATACATTGGACGGACGAATGAAGTGGGACTCTCATTTTGATTTGTCCCGGACTCTGCAGGGACCGTCAGGTCACCGATTCTGAGCCAGACACGAGGGTTACGTTCCCCGAGTCCAAACTACGGACTGGTACCTTAATCTAGGGTGCACGACGTTGATTTCTAGGTCGCACGGTGTTGATTCTGGACCGTGTCATTTTAATTTTTTTATTTGTTTGTTTGTACCGAACACCGGGTTTCTTACATTGTCTTGTGTAATTTCCGGATACACTATGAGGTCCTCCGGTTCAGTGGACACTCTGACGAGGGACCTCAGGGCCCACGAACCAGCACAATGTGTACGTCTAAAGACTCTGGTGTGCTCCGGATGACGACTTGACTTACGAGTCCTCACCCCAGGAGTCTGCTCGATAAATTGTTCGTAGTGAATTAAGACTACGTACGATTGTAGACTCTTAGTGACAAACTCTATCTTGAAAGGAAAAAGTTTTCTAGTAGAAATTCCAGAGCTTATTTTAAGTTGGAACGAGGGGAAGAAGTTAGTGAACAAAATACATGATGAAGGAGAATACTTCACTTTGTGACATAGCGGAGACCTTTTTTGTTGTTTTATCGACTGTCGTGTGCGTACGGGGAATTACCTTCGTAGTTCGGTGACTACAAATAAATCCACTCGTAACGGAAACTAATACACTTGTACAGTGTAAATAGTGTATGGAAAACTCAAAGACCAAGTAAGAAGAATGGATGAAGGATTTTGATGAACCGATTATTCCTTTTCCGTTCTTTTTCAGACTTTCTGTCCTTCTGTATAGTCGTCACTGTGAAGGGTTATTCTTGGACGGTCCCAACCTGAGATTACCGTAGACACAGTCGAACCCAAATAAAGTATGAGGTCATCGTTCGACACGCTACGTCCCACACCCTCGCCCCTTCCCTAAGACTCCGTCTCGGTCTCACTGTGTCTTTACCTTCCGGTCGTCCGTCTCCGTGCCCGGTGTCGTGCATACGCCCCTGGTGTGAGTGAGCGTACAGTGACCGAGGCACGGTGAGAGGCAACGGAGAGGGGCTGGGAGTTCCGTTCCAATCCTCCCAGGGTGCCGTATGAGGGCCTCGTAGGACGTGGAGGAGAAAATGCGGAGAAGGGAGTGACACGACCCTAATCGCAAAGTGGATAGGTGTCGGTGGGAACAGAGGAGAAATTAGAAATCACCGAATAGAGACTCACACACTTCATCCCTAACTTCAAAGATACATGCAATGGTAGTAATCCGGGGTCTTTACACCTCTGTCCGGACTTAAGATTGTGTACACGGATGGACATAAGAGAGGTGGTAAGATACATTTACGAGATTCGATCTGTCAAAAATAAACCCCGCCCCCCGACACTACCCAAAGACGACGACGTGTCCGGAGAGAGATCAACACCGTCCGTCCGACGAGAGATCGACGTCACACATCCGAAGAGTGCGACCACCAAAGAGAACGACACCTCGTGCCAGAGATCCCGCACATCGGAAGTCGTCAACGCCGAGGACCCGAGATCTCGTGCCCGAGCTGTCGACGAGGCGTCGTACACCAATAGAAGGACTAGTCCCTTAGCTTAGACACAGAGAACGTGACCGTCCGCCTAAGAAGTGGTGACTCGGTCGTCCCTTCGGGGTGTCTGTCTGCCAAAATAAATGGGTCTTTATATAATTAGTAAAGAGGACGTGAGTCACGTCTCAGACGACATGAGTCTGTCCAGAGGACGTAACGTCCACCTAAGAAATACCTGACTCGGTGGTCCCTTCGGATATATAATTAGTAAATATTTTTCGGTAAATATTTCGGTATGTAAAATTTTCTGTCGTTTCTTGTAGTGAAACTTTAACGAAATTTTTTTTTTGGTAACCACTTATACATGAAATTTTTAGATGTCTGTTGAAAAAAGTAGAACATAAACAAGGTGTCGTAAGTACGATACTCATGTTTTATCCTCGAGTAGTTTATCGTGTATTTCTATGTCGGGTCCTCGTGAGTACGTAGTCTTTTTGTCTTGTCGAAGATTTAGAGGGGTCCAAGGGATCAATTCCCTTTGGTGATCTTACCAGTAAAGATCACATGTAAAATCATCGTAAACCCCTAAATCGTGAATGTCAAGGTAGCAGATCCTTACTGAGGTTCTTAAGTATGGCAAAGACTTTGGATTCACAATGTCCCGATCTCACACCTGTTCAGTGACTCGACTACTTCTTGTCTGGTGACAGTCGTGCCGGAACGACAAAAGTTAGACGGAAATGTACAGGCCTCTGGTACAACATTAACATGGTTGTTTAGACTTCTAAGTACGTACATGACGGGTACTTCCCATTGACCTTTAGTGGGTCTAGGTGTGTTCTGTCCAAACAAAGGTCCCATTCCCCGGTTTCGTGTCTTCGTCTCCTATTCTTTTGTGAAATCTACTGTAGTATAAGAGTACTATCATAGGAAAGATACACTCCAGGTGAACAATCTGGGGCTGGAATGTAGTTCGTATATGATTTCCCTAGAATGTATGTGAAATTTTTCCCTTCTGTGTTTAGTTTATTTTATTGATCAAACTTTCCTTATACCCTCTTGACTTGAATTTTTTAAAATTTTTTTTGAGGTGTGACCAAAGTTGTTATTAGACAAAGGTCTTATTCCTTTTCAAGGATTGATATAAACTTTATAAGGGAGGTCTGATGGTTTAGGAAAAGGTTTTGACAGTAAGTATGTATGTGTGTAAGTGTAGGACACAAACCTAGATCAGGAGTCCGCTAAAATCGGTCGGTGAAGAGGTTCAGGACCTACAGTCGTCTCGGTCGTAGGGGAGAAGGTGGGAACCGTGACGTGAGGTCCTTGAGATGAAACTCGCCGTTGACACTCTTAAGTTTAAGAAACGGAAAGAAGGGGTCGACTCGTCCCCGTCACGACCTTGACAGGTCACACGAGCCTCGTCGTCTTGCCCATTGGGCATTTCATAACGACACTCTGTTTTCCTTTTACTTAGTCCTTCGTCTTTCTGGAATTAAGAATATATTGTTAATTTCGGGAAATCTTTTAGTGTAATTAAGGATTTATAAAGTTGTGAGTTTATGACTTAGTATTTTGACAGTTAATACGATAATCCTAATAATTTATTAGAAAACGAAATGTTCAATATCCAGTGAGAGAGTCTGTCTTTCCTATCGTCAGGTTGGGTTGTACCGGTCTACCACCGTCAAATCAACGATTCAGTACAGACTGAGAGACACTGGGGTACCTGATATTGGGTTATCCGAGGAGACAGGTACCCTAAGGGTCCGTTCAGATGATTTCACATAACGATAAAGGAAGAGGACCCCTAGAAGGACTGGGTCCCTAACTTTGGCCCAGAAGACGTGACTTCCGTCAGAGGACGTACCGTCCGTTTAAGAAATGGCTCACTCGGGGGTCCCTTCGGGTGTGCCGGTCTACTGTCCCCCAGTCATTACTTGGTTCCAGTGTGGTTGGAAGAAAGTCGTGTCACGGGGGAAGATGATCCTGACGGACGTACTACGGAAAAATTCTAGATAAAAGTGTAATGGACGACCAAAGTTTTGGAATTCAAAGACTTTCACTTCACGCCCATCCATCTATAAATGTATAAATAGAACTCAGATAGACCTATGTCTCGAATCTTTAGAGGATTGACGTCCAAGAGTATAAGTCAGGTTAGAGAAATCGATGATTGTGGAAGGGTTAAATTCAGTGAATTGACGGTGGACGTCCGGAATTATTCTTCACGTTTTCGTTCCGAGTGACCCAGATAAAGAGAGGGGTCTTCGTCTCCTTGTACCCGTTTGTTTTATTTCCTACTGAATCGTGACACTCTAAAGTACTTTTGATTACACCTTAGGTATGTTTTTTGATTCATGGAACAAGTCTTTCTGTGTGTATACCCTTTTCATAAAATTTTTGTTAATTGTGCTCCTTTTTGTAAACTCCTCCTCGTGGAATTTCCCGGAAGATTCTTTCTACAATGCAGATATCCAGAAATAGAGTGACTAAGAAATTTGAGTTATATGTACAGTGTATACGAGCAAATATGCATTTTATAAAGTGTTCTTTGAGTTTTCCTTTTTTTTGGGCGATTGTAATATAAGTCGAGAAAAGTAAGTCTTTTGATACTTTACGAAGTGTCGACTATTCCGGATTAAGAGTGTTTGTGTCCTAATTTGATTTAAATCTGAGGATTAAATTGACTATAATTGGAAATATTGAAAAATTGTAAAATAAAGTGACGGAAATATTATATCGGAAAGAAAGACATAACAAAAAGATACCGAGAAATCTTACTTTTCGTTTACTTAGTTCCTTTTGTACCCTTCTGAACTTGATACGACAAATTTTTTTTTACCTATGTGTACTTGAATGAATGTTTTATCTTTCTCTGAGTGTCTCTTGTTAGAATACCAACGACCCCCTTTCCTACCTCCCATTCCCTATCAATCCCTCAAACCTTACCTGCTACCTACATCTCATGTAACGACATAAATTTTACCTATTGGTTGTTCCTGGATAACATATCGTATACCTTGAGACGAGTTACAATACACCGGTAGACCTACCCTTCTCTCAAACTCCCTCTTACCTATATACAAATACATACCGACTCAAGGACATGATAAGTGGACTTTGATAGTGTTGGAACAATCAACCGATATAGGGTTATGTTTTCAATTTTGCGATTGTTAAAAGTTTTTTACCTATACATTTATTATAATAATGAACAGGGGTTTCTATTACGATTTGTTAACGTTGTCTTTAAAATCTTTTTGTCTAGTAGATTGGGGTTAAAAAAATCGAAATCGTCAGAGTTTTCTCACTTGTAGTTCTATCCTCTTGTCTGCTACTTGTACCTTAAAGTCTTCCCTCTCTTTGGTAACTCATTGTGGTCGTTCTGTCGTCTTACCCTCAAAAGTCATGTTCAGGAGAGTGTCTTTGTAGTTAAATTTATTGGTAGGTGTGTCTTCTTATGAAAGTACCCTCGATTGCTTAGGCCCAGTCTCTAATGTCGTGTACCCACATTGTGTCTTCATTCTTTTCTGCGTGACTTCTCCCGTCTTCCCTGTCAAAGTTTAGTGGTACAAGGACGAGGACGTTCGGACGTGTCACATCGTACCTCTGTATGCTAAATGTATGCTGTCCCTGTCACTTTACTCGTGGGGACGCGGTACCTTGGGTCGTGGTCCGGTCGGGGTCATCTGAGTCCGTGGACAGGTCGGTTCTGTCCGAGCCAAAGGTCCGATCGAAGGTACCTGGGTCCGTCGTCCGGGTGGATGGGTGTTCGGGTTGCACGGGTTCTTTAGGTCATCGTTCGGGTAGGTCTAGAGACCGACCTGTCTGATCTCTTCAGGAAAGAGACTGTTTCGATCAGATATTTCTGATCTTCCCCACTAATAAAAAAGTTTACACGTCGTGGTTTCTTTCCTGTATTCCGAGTCCACTAGTCCCGCTGTGCTGCGGTGATTTCCCTGTACTATTTCGTGGTTGACCGGGACTTCTTTACCTCTAGATGTTTGACGGACTGTATCTTAAGTTTTATTAGTGGACTCCCAGGACATTCGATATTTTCTTGTGTCTGTTGAGTTGTTCTACTCCCTTTCTTATTTGCTTTTTTAGTCTTTCGGTTACTTCTGTGTCTTTAGTACTTTTTGTTTTTAGGACTTCGACTTCTTGTGTTACTGACCTACACTTTTTGAGTCTCTCGAAGTTGTCGTCTGAGTTGGTTCGTCTTGTTTTTTAAGTCTCTCGGACTTGTGTCCATTAAACTTTAATGAGACATTCTTTTGGTTTTTCTTTAACATTTTTTTGTTTCTTCTTTCAGAACACCCTGTAGTATTTTCCTTGGTTACATACGGAATACCCCGAGAGTCTTTCTCGTCTCTTTCTGTTTCTTAGTCTTTCGAATAATTTGTTTTTTTACTGTCGTTTAGGGGTTTATATCCCTCCCTTTACTTGCAGGTCTAGGTGATTCGACGATTTTGGGTTTACCTAATTTGTATTTCTCTCGAAATTACTTTGTGTAATATTAGTTTGACTGTTTTCAGTTTTTTGTCTTTAACGAGTTTCGTAATTCTCTTTTCAGTTGACAGTGTTTGTTCCCTTTGAGGTGTTCTGATTTTCACCTAGAATGTCGTCTTTGGAACGTCCAGTCATCTCTCACCCTAGGTCTCATGATATGGGTCTTTCCGAGAGGAAGTCGATACTTTCTGCCTATCTTCGAAAGGATTTGTAGTGGTGATCGGGATGGAGTATTGTTTACGATTTCTCTCACTTAGAAGTTCCACTTTCATCGAAACTGATGTTCTTGATTAGTTACCTATGTGTTATATTCTACATTTGACACTGTATTCGTTGTATTTTACACCGCCTTTGTCTTCAATTACAAATCTTAAAAACATATATGAGGTTCGGTCCGAAGTCGTTATATACTTGGCACTTGAAGGTCTATAAGTTCGACCAAAATCTTTTCCGTCTCCTTGGTCTTTAGTTTAACGACTGTAGGCGACCTAGTACCTTTTTCGTTCTCTCAAGGTCTTTTTGTAGATAAAGACGAAATAACTGATACGGTTTCGGAAACTGACACACCTAGTGTTCTTTGACCTTTTAAGACTTTCTCTACCCTTATGACCTGGTGGACTGGACGGAGAACTCTTTGGACATACGTCCAGTCCTTCGTTGTCAATCTTGGCCTGTACCTTGTTGTCTGACCAAGGTTTATCCTTTTCCTCATGCAGATCCGACATATAACAGTGGGACGAATAAATTGAAGATACGTCTCATGTAGTACTCTTTGCGACCCGACCTTCTTCGTGTTCGACCTTAGTTCTAACGACCCTCTTTATAGTTATTGGAGTCTATACGTCTACTGTGGTGGGAATACCGTCTTTCACTTCTCCTTGACTTTTCGAAGAACTACCTTCACTTTCTCCTCTCACTTTTTCAACCGATTTCGAGTTGTAAGTCTTTTGCTTCTAGTACCGTAGAACAGAGTAGTGAAGTACCCTTTATCTACCCCTTTCTCACCTTTGTCACAGTCTGAAATAAAAAACCCCGAGGCTTTAGTGACGTCTACCACTAACGTCGGTACTTTCATTTTCTGTGAATGAGGAACCTTCCTTTCAATACTGGTTGGATCTATCGTATAATTTTTCGTCTCTGTAATGAAACAGTTGTTTCCAGGCAGATCAGTTCCGATACCAAGAAGGTCACCAGTACATACCTACACTCTCAACCTGACACTTCTTTCGACTCGCGAGTTCTTAACTATGAAAACTTGACACCACAACCTCTTCTGAGAATTCTCAAGGAACCTGACGTTCCTCTCGGTTGGTCAGGTAAGATTTCCTCTAGTCAGGAACCACAAGTGACCTTTCTGATTACGACTTCGTCTTTGAGGTTATGAAACCGGTGGAGTACACTTCTAAACTGAGTGACCTTTTCTGGGACTACGATCCTCCCTAACCCCCGTCCTCCTTTTCCCCTGTTGTCTCCTACTCTACCGGTCTACCGTAGTGTCTGAGTTGCCTGTACTCAAACCCAGTTGAGGCCATCAACCACTACCTGTCCCTCCGGACCACACGACGCTAAGTACCCCAGCGTTTCTCGACCTGTACTGACTCGTTGACTTGACTTGTCTAGGGACACTTGTGTCCACGTTTTTAGGAGTTGTTTTATAATCGTTTGGTTTAAGTTGTCATATAATTTTCCTAGTACGTAGTATTAGTTCACCCTAAACGGGTTTTACGTTTCTACCGAGTTGTAAACATTTATTTACTCTATGTGGTGTAATTGTTCGACTTCCTATTTTTAGAATACTAATAGAGTTATCTACGTCTTTTTCGTACACTGTTTTATGCTATAGAAAAGTACTATTTTTGAGTTGTCAATATCTTTCATATATAGAGTTTTATTTTTACGGTATATACTGTTCGGGTGTCTATTGTAGTATGAGTCACCACTTTTCGATTTTCGAAAAGGAGATTTCGATCCTTGTTTTATTCCTACGGATGAGAACGGTGCAGATAAGTTGTGTCATGACCTTCAGGATCTGTCTCGTTAATCCGTTTTTTCTTTATTTTCCGTAGTTTTAGTTTTTCCTTCTTCGTTTTAATAGAGACTGAAGTCGACTGTACTAGAATTTATATCTTTTGGGATTTCTGAGGTGGTTTTTTGTCTTGATTATTTGAGTCATTTTAACGTCCTATGTTTTTAGTTGTAGGGTTTGGTCAAGACAAAGTTACGTGATGATTACTTGATAGTCTTTTTCTTTAATTCTTTTGTTCAGGTAAATATTATCGTAGTTTTTGTTATTTTATGAATTTTCGTCCAGTTTCTCGACATGTGACTTTTGACATTTTGTCACTACTTTCTCTGACTTCTGTGTTTATTTACCTTTCTATAGGGAACAAGTAAATGTAACAATTTTACAGGTAGATATCTAAGTTATTCGAGGTCCTCAACCACTACCTGTCCCTTCGGACCGCACGACGTCATGTACCCCAGCGTTTGTCAACATGTGTGGATTCGTTGACGTGACTATCTAAGTTACCTTAGAGTTAGTTATAAAGTTATCTTAAAAGGTGTCTTTATCTTTTTTGTGACGATCTTAAGTATACCCTGGTGTTTTCTTGATATTACGAGTTTTATTGGTTCCTTTTTGTTATTTAGACCTCCGTAGTGTGAAGGTCTAAAGTTTAATATAACGTTTGGATGTCATTAGTTTTGTTATACCATTAAATTTTTCTGTATGTCTTGTTACCTTATCTGTCGGGTCCTGTATGGGTGTGTATACGTCAGTTGATTAGAAGTTGTTTCTACTGTTCTCTTTTTCTGTCAGAGAAGTTATTTGTCGAGACCCTTTTGACCTATAGGTGTACGTTTTGTTACGTTGACCTGGGAGTACAATATGATATATGATTCAGTTGAGTTTTACCTAATTTACGAATTTATATTGTGGACTTTGATATTTTTAGGTTCTTTTTTTGTGACTGTGACACCGTCAATAAAATTCTATACTCTGATTTCCGTTTGTTTTCGTTTTATTTGTTCACACTAATGTAGTTTGATTTTTCGAGGACGTGTCGTTTTTTTTGATAGATGTCTTAACCTTCTATTGAATACCTTACTCCCTTTATAAACGTTTGTACATATACTATTCCCAATTATAGGTTTTATATATTCCTTAAGTATGTTGGGTCATTTTTTTGTTCGTTTATTAAGTTAAATTTTTTACCCGATTTCCAGAAGGGACCACCAGGTCACCAACCCTCAGGCGGAACGTTACGTCCCGGTAGTCAAACTGGGGACCAGGTCCTCCTAAGGTGTACGGTGCCTTGTGATCCGGGTACGGGGTGTTAATGACTCGGCTCGGGAACTCAAGATTTCGGGTGCGAGGTGTTGTTCTCTTCGGTGACGTTACTCTTGGACGTATGATGTTGTTTCTCATCGGGGTTGAGTGGTGTTGATGTCTTTCGGGTGTAGGTTGTTACTTCTGGACGTGTCGGTTTTCATTGATTTATGCATTTTACAAAAAATTTATCCGTTTCCTAGACTTGTCTGTATCTCCTGTATGTCAGTTGTTCATGTACTTTTTTACGATTTGTAGTGATTGGTAGTCCCTTTACGTCTAGTTTTGGTACTCTGTCTTAATGATTGTAATTCCCTTTTTTTTTTTTTCTATTTACAACCGTTTCTAAACGTCTTTTCCATTGGGGCCATGTAACAACCACCCAAATTTAACCGTGACGACATTATTTTTTTTCGTGTTTCTAAGGAGTTTTTTAGTGTTTGTCTTGATGATGGTGTACTAGATCGTTAAGGTGAAGACCTACAAATAGATTTCCTTAATTTTAGTCCTAGAGTCTCTCTACATGTATGTGCGTGCGGATACAAGTGACGGCGAAATGATTATATCGGTTATATACCTCGTTGGATGTACAGGGGACTTCCTGTTTCTTTCTTTTACACCTTGTATATATGTTCTCATAATGACTCGGAATGTTTTCTTTAAAGACGGTAAACACTGTTGAACCTACTTGGATCTCTTGTAATACGATTCACTTTATTGTTTGTCTTATTCTGTTTATAGTATACTAATGTTGATACACACCTTAGTTTTGGACAGTTTGTGTTCGGTTTACTATGACAGTGTGTAGAACTTTTGTTTTTTTTGTACAATGTTTTATCATAGTGTCTAAAATCATACAAAGACTTCACAAGGAAAGAATAAGACAGTTGTTTTTAAAGGTACCGAAAGTTTAAAAAACAAACATTTTCGAAAGTATAGATGATTCGATATCGATCTTGATCACCCTTTTGTTTAACTCGAATGTCAAAGTTATTTGGACTCTAAAAGAAAGTACTTTTACAATTTATAGATATTTGTAGGGTAATTATGAAAAATATTAAGGTAATTAAGACAACAGTTAAAAATTTGTTTATATAAAGTGTGATTAGAAGTCCCATTAGTACCATTAGTGTGTTTTTGTTTCTGGAATTCGTTATATATGTATAAAGGATTCACTATTCTATATGTTAATTGGTCATCCTGAATAAAAATGAATGTAAAGAAAAAGTTCGACGACGACTTAATGGAAACGACTAAAACGGTAACATTACAGACATTTCTTTGTTTTCTGTGACAAATTTTGTCCCAGAGAAGGGTTCTGAAGGACGTGTATACCTTTTAAGGGTAAATTTAAATCCAAAGAAACGGGGTGGTAATTTTTTTTTTTATGAAATATAACCTAATATCAACTAAATACCCGAAGGGACCACCGAGTCCACTATTTCTTAAGCGGACGTTACGTCCTCTGGGTCCAAACTAGGGACCCAGTCACTCTAGGGGACCTCTTCCTTTACCGTTGGATGAGGTCATAAGAACGGACCCTTTGGGGTGTCTGTCCTCGGACCTCCCGATATCAGGGACCCCAGCGTTTCTCAACCCTGTGTTGACTCACTGAAAGTGAAAGTATCAACTAAACATTACACAATTCAAAGTCCACACGTTGTTTCACAAAGCAAATGTGTATGTGTATATAGATAAGAAAGAGTTTAATAAAAGGGTAAATCCAATAATGTCTTATGATTCGTCAAGGGACACGGACTGTTATCTAGGAACAACCAATAAATAAAATTTATATCATCACACGAACACAAATCAACGAGTCAGTACAGACTGAGAAACACTGGGGTACCTGACATCGGGTTGTCCGAGGAGATAGGTACTCCTAAGAGGTCCGTTCTTATGACCTCACCCAACGGCAGTGGAATGGGTCCCTAGCTCGGGTTGTGTTACTGACTTGGGTCCAGAGGTGTAACGTCCAATTAAGAAATGGCAGACTCGGTGGTCCCTTCAGGTCTCATCACTTATATATAGTTAGGGTTTGAGTGTTGAATAGGAAGGGAGGGAAATAGTTTCATTCGTGTTTATGAATATAATATTATTACGAATATTTATATAATTCGACCACTGGGATTTTAACTGATCAGAAAGTATTTTCAAAAGATGTAGAATGTCTGTAAAATTTAGTTGTGTATATTCAGGTCGGTTACAAGTGTTTTTCTTTTCGATAGACGAAACACTAAAATTGTTTTCGAAAGTGAGGTTGTCTTTATGAACTGGACATTATTCTTTGAGTTGATTGTAAAGGTCGACTATGATTTTACCATACAATGTCATAGTTCGCGTGAGACTATTATTTTCCGTGACCAAACCGTGGTCGTTTTCTGTTTATTTATAATGAAGGAGAATAATATGACTTATTTTCTTTGTTTCTTCAGTCAATTACTGGAATTGTGACAAGGACTAATCAGTCAGTGACCATCCGAATCATGATCGAGGGGAAATTCTTTACGTAACCCGAGAAATATCTCACTCTTATAATCCATACTTTCTCCGGTTATCTCTAGTCGATCAGATAGAGTAAAATTGAAAAAAAAATCTTTTCAAAAAGAATAATAACTCCAGTGTGACCAAATGTTGTAATATACAAAGTATACTTTGTAATACTAAGTTAAAAACATATGTGATAAGACACGAATGATGGTTTTCAATCAAAGGTAGATATAAAAGTTCACAAAAACAATAGAAACCTACTTATGGGTCTTCGTCTGATTGACCTAGTGTACCATCAAGATAAGAATTGAAAAACTCCTTATAGGTGTCAAAAAATGTCACCGACGTGGTTAAATGTAAGGGTAGTTGTCACGTGTTGTTCCCAAGGGAAAAGAGGTATAGGAGTGATTGTGTATAGAAAAACTGTTGTTACTGAGATTACCCACCCTCCATTACAGATTGACAACGAAACTAAACGTAAAGGGATTATTAATTACTATGAGTAGAAGTGATCACTACTTGTAGAAGTATACACTGACGACTGGTAGACATATAGAAAAAACCTTTTTGTAGATAAGACTAGAGACGGGTAAAAATTTAGTCCGACAAGTAAAAACAACAACTCAATATACCCGAGAGGGAATAGTCTATATAAACTGACAGAAGAGGGTAAGTCATGTAACAGAGAAAGTAAAACAATTACCAAAGGAAACGACACGTCTCGAAAAATCAAACTATATCATGGTGAACAAATAAAAACGAAAACAAACGGAACGGACTCCTCTATGTGGGTTTTGTTTAACGATTTGGGTTTCAGACTTAAAGGACAAAAGAAGATTCTCAAAATACCAAAGTCTAGAAGACAAGTTCAGAAATTAGGTAAAACTCAATTAAAAACACATACCACATTCCTTTACCGAATCAAAGTAAGAAAACGTACACCGACATGTCAAAAGGGTGGTCATAAATAACTTCTCTGACAGGAAAGAGGTGAAATACAAGAAACGAGGATACAACATTTAATTAGTAGGGACATACACACCCAAATAAAGACCCGAGAGTTAAGACAAGGTAATTGGAGAAAAAGACAGTTTATGGTACAACAAAGTTAATGATATCGAAACGTCATATTATACTTTAGTCCCATACACTGTGAAGAAGGTCGAAACAAGAAAAAAGAGTCTTAACGAAACCGATAAGTATCAAAAATACTTAAGATATATTTACATCCCTCGAAAATAAATACACTTTTTACAGTAGTTCCTAAAACTATCCCTAAAAAATGTTACTTAAATATCTAACGATATCTTTTTTACCTATAAAAATTGGTGCAATTAAGAATGTCAGGTACTCGTACTTTGTAGGAAGTAGAAAGGTAAAGAAATTTGTTTCAAAATATTGTATAACGTCTTAGGATCGAGGGGTCGGTCCCTAACTTGGACGTGGGAGTTCGTCACTTTCGTGTCCCCGGATTAGTGACCGTCCTTTAAGGGTAGAAACTAATTTAAATAAGAACCCATAAAAATTTAAGAAAAACGACGTTAAAATTTACTATCACAAAAGAATTAAAGAGAAAGACGAATAAAAAACAACCACATGTCTTTGTGTTGTCTAAAACATAAAACTAAAACATAGGACGTTGAAATGGCATGTGTAAATAATAAAGATTGTCCGAAAACCACCTCAGAAGTCCATACTCTGACCATTCACCCGTGTGAACAGCACAAGGACTAGAATCTCCCTGTCGAAAGTCAAAAAGTGTCAACTCATACAGTCGACACCCAAACTGTACGTATCGGAAATAATACAACTACATGTAAGAAAGATATGGTTAAAGTAACTCAAAAAATAGTGTGTACGTACAACTTAAAACAATTTACGAAAAAGACGTAAATAACTCAACTAGTAATAAAAAATTTACAACATCGTACAACTAAACGTCTACAACTTAGTAGGGACGTTGGGACTTTATTTAAGATGAACTAATATAACATACTAGGTAAATTACATAATAAAGTAAACGATTATGAGACAACTCCCAAAGACGGAGATGCATGTAGTCTCTATGAGTGGACATTAAAAGAAAAAAACATAATAGGAACAGACCGAAACTATAGTGCCATGACAACTGAAGTTTTTTACTCAACCCTTCACAAGGGAGGAGAAGTTGAAAAACCTTCTCAAACCGAGTCTACCATTTCTCAGACGGACGCCACACCCTCTGGGCCAAAGTTAAGGACCCAGCTTTTCTAGGGGACCTCTTCCTTTACCGTTTGGAGAGGTCATAAGAACGGACCTTTTAGTGTACCTGCCTTTTCGGACCGTCAGATGTCGGGTACCCCAGGGTTTCTCAGCGAAGTGAAAATGAAAGTTCTTCTTGTCTATAATCCAGTAGAAACTTGTAAACCATCATAAATGGTCACTTCGACAGACCAGGACCTGAGACCAAAAAACCTTCCAAAAACTAATGACAAAATTGGAGGAATGATCACTAGGTAGATAAGTCTAAAGGATGAAATTCTAAGGTAGAACCTTCCGACTAACAATTCTTACATAAGTAAATAAGATACAACAGATTGAACAAGTGTGTATCGATGAGTGTCATAAGAGAAAATTGAGAGACGTAAAGACACCCTGGAGAACGTTAAAGAGAAGAAAGTAAAGATTAAATAGACTCGGAAGAAAAAGAATCACTCAAATCGATTTTCAAACAACTAAAACAAACAGAAAAGTTTCTTGGTCGAGAATCAAAGTAACTAGAAAAGATGCCAGACTGAAAATCATAAAGGAAGGAAGATGACTGAGACCTGAATTAAACTTCTAGAAAAATATCAAGGAAATCCACATTCCTGACAAACCCGAAAAAGTAAAGAGAATAAAGAACTCCATCCGTTCATAACGATATTTGAACAAGACGATAACTATATAGGGTGACTAAAACCATAAGGTATAAAAGTAAATAGAAGTCCACATAAAAAAGGAGGAAACTAAAGGAGTAATTGGATCATAATCCAACCACTTTTTCATTGACGCCAAAGTCTGGTATTTGAAATTTAGTGATATTGATCCAAGTTTGTGTAGAAATAATTAGTTTTATCCTTGGTAAGGTCAGTTGTGCAAAAACGGTTGTTCTTTACAAACAAATAAGGACATCGTATTTTTAGACACGAAACTCTAAGTTGTTTGAGAACCTTTCGTTAAAGACGGAGGACGACCAACATCTTCGTAAAAGGGACGTTTTTCAAGAGTTCTACGAGTTTCTTCACCATCAGTCAACCGTTCTCCACGATTCCCAGTCTGTGCTGACTCACTGAAGTGAAAGTGAAAAGTGAAAGTACGCGACCTCTTCCTTTACCGTTGGGTGAGGTCACAAGACCGGACCTCCTAGGGTCCCTGTCCCTCAGACCACCCGACGACAGATACCCCAACGTGTCTCAACCTGTGCTGACTTCACTGAATCGTCATCGTCGTCGTCCACTTGTACCGCCTACTCCGTTTTGAAACATCGGGCTAAACAAGTTGAAGACTTCACAACACGTTGTACACCAACCCACAACACTTCTTGACCCGGGTAACACAACTGGTTATGACCGAACGTCCGCAACGTCAAAGGTCACGAAGTGCAGCTAAACGACTCGTATGAAGAGTCTAAGTTGCCAAAGTGGTCCGAAGTCTTTCGACGTCACCTAGTGGTTTGTCACTGGTACTTATAAAAACCACGTTCAGACGAAACCCTTCACAAAACGTGAAAGAAGAGTCAGGTTGGTGACTAAACCAGTAGTGACCAACAGTACATTTTAGGTGAAAAGTAGCGTGTAGTGTTAGACTAACTCTTTGCCAAACGACAACAACGTATCTTATTTTCTACTGTGAAGTTTTGCTAAAAAAACTAAAAGTCAGCCGAATACCCCGTAGGTGAATAGTTCGAAAGAGTGGAAAGGTTAAACGCAGTCTGTGGTTTATTGACATCTTACCGACTGTTACTCAAGAAGACATTGAAGAACACATCAAAATTCTCCTAGTGGAAGTTAGTAGAAGACATGATCAACGACAGTTAAAGATTACCGACTGGTGACGTAAAGAGTAGAAGTTCCGAGAGCAGAGGAAACGTTTTGAAGAACTTGGTGGTGTCGTGACATGTAAACAATCGTCAAGTACCCGGTTTACACAACAACTACAACGTTCAATAGATACGACGAAATGTTGGGTGAAACTTGAGTTTATTCTTTTATCGGGCTTAAACGAAAAACAGATTGCGAGTGAAGGGATCAAATTTGATTTATATTTATCGTTCATTACAGTAATCGTTTTTAATTATTATTATTATTTCGCTCTTTATGTGTAATTTTACTACATATTCTATTGGTGTATATTTCTTACATAAGGTTATAGTTTGTCGTTTCAAATTGTTACGTATTGGCGTTAATGAAAACGTGGTTGGATTTGTCTACAAACCGTCTTACAACAAACAAGAATAAACACTAAAATAGTCGAAAGAAAAACATCCACTAAAGATCAAAGTATAGAACCACCAAGTTTTTCTACGAACTATACTAAAGTGGGAATTTAAATAACTTCGAACAAAACATAGGGTTGTATAACAGATAAGAACTCTTACAAGGTATACGTGAACTCTTGTTACACATAAGACGACGAAACCCTTCCTTACAAAGCACAAGACGAGATTGCAAAGTGAATTCCGGTTACCATGAAACAATTAAAAAACAGATCTACTAGTTAAATAACTACATTTGCCCTACATTTCGAGGGATGACAATAACGACAACTGAAGAAGTAAATATAGACAATTATTAAGGAAAATATGAGACCACGAAGACGAATATACGAATTTATAATTATTTTTAATGTAGAACTACCTGACAGGGGAAGTAGTCATATATTCAAGTAGGACAAGAGAAAACTGAACTTCAGTTAAACTAGACTAGACTCTGCCGATGTGGACGAAACAAAACGGACGATAAAGAACCTCATAGTAAAGGGTAGGTAAGTGAAACTCGGATACAAAGAGAAGTCTCGTCTCTCGGACCCCCCGTCCTACATCAACCTAGAACAAAGAGTTATGTAGGTCGGTGGACATAGAAGACTAACCATTTAAGTTGGGTGAATATAAATCATACTAATGACTACTTACCCCGAGAGGACCACCGAGTCCTCCATTTCTCAAGTGGACGTTACCTCCTCTGGGTTCAAGTTAGAGACCCAGTCCTTCTAGGGGATCTCCTTTACCGTTAGGTGAGGTCATGAGAGGGGACCTCTCAAGGTATCTGACTCCTCGGAGCGTCCGATGTCAAGTACCCCAACGTTGCTCAACCCTGTACTGACTCACTGGATTGTGAAAGTGAAAAAGTGGTTATTTACTCCTGAGTCATGACGGTAAAATAGAAATCAAGAGACCAACGAGATATAGAGGTAACAAGGACGGACTGTAGAATCAACTACCAAATGATAGTACAACAAGAATCGAAGGAGGAGATAACATAAAGTATAGAGATCTGAATATAAAACACCAATGGTAATCTAAACATATTTTGTAGAGTATCTATAGAATCAGGAAAAAGACAACTATCGTAGAATATAAGTAAACGGTAATATACTCAAGATAAGAAAAAGAGAAGGGGAAAATGTAAAACAGTAGAGTTTAATAGAAAAATATGACACTCAAGTAATAGTTTAAGGTCATCGATACCCATAAAAAATGACGAAAAAGAGGAAATTAGAAATACGTTATTAACAAATCGTTGGATAAGACTACATTTCAACGTTAAAAGACTTAGATGGATGGATAGTGGAATGAGATTCAAAACACATGAAAACGGAGAAGTAAAGTCCATCTTTTCGAGGAAGGTTATAAAGAACATTCTGTCCGGATCACCATTATTTGAGGAAGTCGAAAACAGAGTCTTTTCGAAATAAAGAGGAAATATAGACATCCCTTTGAAACGATGTTCCTAAAAGTCGTCAAAAATAGAAAATTATAAAACGTATCCAGTACGGTAGGAGAGGACGGATTTCTCAAAGACGCTTTTTTAGACTACCGGATTATCCCCAAGGAAACATCCAATGACAAAAAAAAAAGGGACCTACGGAAATTTTAAGAAATAGTAACTTAAAACTGTTAAAATTGTATTACACGGGAGCTCTTCCAGAAAATGGTAACTCTATGATTCACAAGATAATTGAAATACCTGAACATATATGTCAAGGAAGGGGTCCAAACACTTTAAGATAATAAAGAAATTTATTTGCGAAACGAGGTAAGAGGGAGAGAAGAAGGAGACCCTATTGGTGATAAGAATACTTCCTATTACTTCATCCTCTCAATTGTACTCTCAGATCTAGATAGAAGTTCGAGTGATTAAGTGTGAAGGTAATCCAGACGAGATCAAAGGTTACGAATGATTACGTAAGAAGTAGAGTAAATGACTGTGTCAGTCGAGGCCTTGAAGTCACACCAAGAAAAAGTCTGAAAATTATAGAAACAGTTTCATAAAGTAGAAAAGTAATTAACATAAAGATTCGAGTGACTTGACAGAAGGACTCAAAAGAGCATCGAACCACTCAAAAAAGGATTGTGGATAAAACTTAAGAGATAGTCAATCTCACTTTAGAAGGTACTGAATTCAAACCAAAGACTTCTTGAAAGTAAAAGAAAAACACTGTGACACATACACCAAAGTGCACCATGAGCTGTTCAATAAGGAGACGGTCACGTGAATTTCATCGTTTATGGAAAGAATATATCCATCTCCCAACAAAACAAAAAAAAAAATTGACATTCAACCTTTAATCTTCGGAAATAAAAAGAACGATATTGTGTTCGCAAAGCGAGAAGTATGAACTCGACGGAGACCGATATAAACTCTTGACTGTGAAGGGTAGGAGGTGATGGAGACGGACTAACATGATAGTGACAGTGACGAACACGAGGTCCCACCGGACCTACCGGTGACGACGTTCTCCCTCCCCAACCGCTTCCCACCTCCTCCGTCCCAGTACCCGTGGAAGAGGTGTAGATCCCGACAGTCCAAATATTGAGTGGTGACGACACTGGGCCCCCTGATACCAGTGTCCTGGGTGGTAGTGACGACGACGATCCAAGGGACACCAGTTTCCCCGGTGACGTCGGTCCTCCGACCTCAGTGCACACGACGGAAGGGACAACGATGTCCCCAGAGACCCCGAAGACCGAGTCGGTGACACCGGTTCCCGGTTCTGACGTCCGTGAACGAAGTGACAAGGGACTCAAGATGGAGGAAATACATAAGGTCAGGTAGGTGGAAGTCTTCATCTAAAGACCTAGAGAGGCCAGGATCACACGATCCGTCTCCTTGGAAACAACTGAATGTTACAAAATGTTCAACATCTTACTTCCCCTCTCCGTTTCTCCCACAGAGTGGAGTACTGCGACTGTAGTGAAGATTAGACCAAAATTTTCATTACTTTGATTTCGGAGCAAAATAACCGACTCTGATTTATCAAAAAGTAAGAATACTTCGATTTCTTTTTGTGAAGACGTTTGAGAGGAACTGCTTTACACGATGTACCGTTTGAACAAATTTTCCTCTGTGAGATAGGACAGGAAGGAGCTAACACATAGACTATTCTGACTGACAACTAGACTACTTGAACTATTTAATTTTAATAAATACTATTTTTTCTCTTTTGTGACATATTTACTTACCAGTATTAGTAAGGAAACAGTGAGAAATCTTCTCGGACCATTCTCTCTGATATTTATTTAAAATTCTAAATTTTAGGACTTAAATATCAAGTAATCGTTAACAAAGAGTAGGAGTCATTATTGTTGACATCTATTGATAATTAAGAATCATCCTTAGGGTCTTTTTAGAGTTGATAATAACGGTCTTTTGTACTATCATGGAACGAATAATGTTCGCTAATTCTTACTACCACGCAAGAAGTCTGGATGTGACAGTTCCTCCTGGACTATGTCTTTGAGTCGGTGCAGAAAATGGAGAGCGACCTTCCGACGTGATAGGTGTTGTTTGTGTTATCGGGACCTCCCCTTTTTCTCTTCTTGTCCGTACACTCGTACGTTGTCACGTCGTGATACAACTCTTTTACTATAGGAATTAAAACAAGTTAAGTCAGGATTACTTATTGTGTTTTATTCGAGTGCATGTTCACACACGTGTGTTCATTAGTGTCTTGTATTCATGCATTGTTTCCTGATCACTCACGTGGTACATAGTTATAAATTTTAGGGTCTTCTACTAGGACAATTTCACGATGTAAGTTACAGTCGGTTAAACCTTTTGAGTTGTCACCGGTGTTTTGATCTTTTCCAGTCGAAAGTAAAGTTAGGATTTCTTCCCGTTGCGGTTTCTTACAAGGTTGATGGTATGTTGACGTAAGTAAATTGTACGAGTTTTAGGAAGTTGGATCCGAAGTCGTCATGCACTTGACTCTTAAAGGTCTACATGTCGACCCAAATCTTTTCCATTTCCTTGGTCTCTCGTTTGACAGTTGTAAGTGACCTAGTATCTCTTTCGTTCCCTTAAGGTCTTTTTGTAGATGAAGACGAAATGACTGATGCAACTTCGGAAACTGACACACCTAGTGTCGTTTGACACCTTTTAAGACTTTCTCTGTCCTTATGGTCTGGTGGAATGGACGGAGTACGTTTTGGAAATACATCCAGTTCTTCGTTGTCAATCTTGTCCTGTATCTTATTACCTAACCCAGTTTTAACCTTTCGTCATGTAGTTCCGATATATAACAGTGGAACGAACAAATTAAATATACGTCTTTACTGACTGACCTACTTGTGTTCGACCTTAGTTCCAATGGTCCTTTTTATAGTTGTTGGAGTCTGTGTGTCTACTGTGATGACATTACCGTCTTTCACTTCTCCTTGATTTCTCGGAGTACTATTCCCACTTTCTCCTCGTACTTTTTCGACCGAATTTTGAATTGTAAGTTTTTTACTAGTACCGTAGACCAGGATAGTGAAGTACCGTTTGTCTTCCCCGTTTTTTACCTTCGTCACTGTCTAAGATAAAGAACCCAAGGTTTTAGTGACGTCTACCATCGTCGTCGGTACTTTAATTTTCTATGAACCTTCTTTTCGATACTGTTTGGATCTGACACATAATTTTTCATCCTTGTAGTAAAATGACTGTTTCCAGGTACATCAGTTTCGATACCAGAAAGGTCATCAGTACATGTCTCAACCTGGTGTCTCTTACGACTCACGATTTTTTAACTACGAAAGTTTAACACCACGGTCTCTTCCGAAAACTCTCCGGGAACCTGATGTTCTAGTTTGGTCAGTTGGGACGTCCTTTAGTTTAGACTTATAAGAAACCTTCTTGCCTACGGTTTTGATTTCAAGGTTTTGAAACCGATGGACTACCTTTCTCTGCTGAATGACCTTTTCTGGGACTACGACCCTTTCTAACTTCCGTTTTCCTTTTCCCCACCGTCTCCTACTCTACCAATCTATCGTAGTTACTGAGTTACCTGTACTTACACTCGTTTGAGGTCTTCTGTCACTTGTTGTCCTCGGACCGTACGCCATCAGGTACCCCAACGTTTTAACCTGTACTGAGTCGTTGACTTATTGTTTTTACTTAGTTACTGACGTAGATCTTTCTGTTATCGTTTGCTACGAAGGAGAGTTCAGGTCCTTTAACAGTATATGTTTTAGTACACTATTCTGTGATCCTGTCTATAAAATAGACGATCCTTTGTTTCTCCTTCTAGTAAATGTATTTTGATCTAGTTCTGCTGGATTTCCTCCCAATTATCAACTCACTTAAAATCGGTCTGTTTTATAGTGACACCGTGTCCAACAGATCTTTCATTAAACACGTTCCGTGTTTACTGGACCTCTTGAGTTACATTCGATTATGTGTCTGTCCATCCCTTTACTTCCTCTCAATCCAGTCTCTGTTCTCCCTACACTATGTGACTAGATGTCTCAAATACAGAAAGACAGAATGTTTCTTACAACGACAAATCAACGATTGAGTACAGGTTGAGAAACCACTGAGGTACCTAATATCGGGGGGTACGAGAAGACAGGTACCTAAATGGTCTGTTCTTATGAACTCACCCAACGGTAAAGGAAGGGGTACCATAGAAGGGCTGGATCCCTAACTTGGACACAGAGGGTGTAACCGTCCTCCTAAGAAATGGCGGAGAATGTTTCTTATAACCACGGATTTACTTTCTATTTTGATTCTCCTATTAGTTTGATCTTCGTCTCACTAGTCCATCCCGGATTGGATTCCGTCGTTATCACTCTTAGGAGTAAACGGTCTTTATTTTTCCGTAGTTTCGATTTCGTTTCGTTGGGTCCTTTTCTTGTCTGTTATCTGGAATCCCTGTTCATAAACTTACGGATCCTCTACACGTTACTGGTTGTCTACTTACGAGACACATTTCGGATCTTGAATTTTCGTCAGATTGTCTCCCACCACCCCCTTTTATTAGGTTCTTAACTTAGTGATCCGGAGAACACGGTGTGTGTCTTTGTGTCATACGTAAATGTAAAAGAGTATATTCTAGGACTCCGTCCTTCTGACGCGGTCTGAGTTATTTGGGGGTACCGGGGGTTGTCTTCCTTTATACTTAGGGAAAATCTCTCTCCGAAAATATTGGATATCTTTGTTGTTGTTGTTGTTGTTGTTTTTATTGGGTCGTTGGTGTTATAGTTGTTGTTTTAGAGTAGGGGAACTTGTCCCCAAGACCTACATTTGATGTTTCTGTTATTATTCATCATTTATTTTATAAAATTTGATAAATTATCTTATGATCTATGGTATTCTTTTCTTATTTCTATCGTGATTTTTTTTTAATGATTAAAATTTTCTATCCAAAAATCTTCGTTTCTTGTTTTATTGTTGAATTATCTTTTCTAATTCAACGAATTACCGAATTACCGTTTCGGAGACTGATACAGTTAGTGTTGTTTAACGTCTTTTGACAATTTCTCTACTCTTATGGTCTGGTGGATTGAACCCGACTCTTTAGACATACGTCCAGTCCTTCGTTATCAATCTTGATCTGTACCTTGTTGTCTGACTAAGGTTTGACCTTTTCCTCATGCAGTTCCGACATATAACAGTGGGACAAATAAATTCAATATACGTCTTATGTAGTATACTTTACGGTCCGACTTACTTCGTGTTTGATGTTAGTTCTAACGGTTCTTTTTATACTTATTGGAGTCTATACGTCTACTGTGTTGGGAATACCGTCTTTCACTTCTTGATTTCTCGGAGAACTACTTTCACTTTCTCGTCTCACTTTTCAACCGAATTTTGAGTTGTAAGTTTTTTATTTCTACTACCGTAGGTCCGGGTAGTGAAGTACCGTTTATTTACCCCTTTGTTGCCTTTAGCATTGTCAGAAATAAAAAGACCCGAGGTTTTAGTGATGTCTACCACTGACGTCGGTACTTTAATTTTTCGTGAACGAGGAACCTTCTTTTCGATACTGGTTGGATCTGTCGTATAATTTTTCGTCTCTGTAATGAAACGGTTATTTTCAGGTAGATCAGTTTCGGTACTAAAAAGGTCATCGGTACATACCTACACTCTCAACCTAGTATTTCTTTCGACTCGTGGCTTCTTAACTACGAAAACTTCACACCACAACCTCTTCTGAGAACTCTTCGGGAACCTGATATTCCTTTAGTCTAGTCAGTTAGGATTTCCTTTAGTCAGGACTTATAAGTGACCTTCCTGACGACGACTTCGACTTATAGGTTATGAGACCGGTGGACTACGTTTCTTGACTGAGGAACATTTTCTGGGACTACGACCCCTTCTAACTTCCGTACTCCTCTTCCTCTACTGTCTCCTTCTCTACCAACCTACCCGTAGTGGTTGAGTTACCTGTACTCAAACTCGTTCGAGGTCCTCAACCACTACCTGTCCTTTCACTGTCAATTACCTGTCGACCACTACCTGACTAACGACGTCAGGTACGCTAACGTGTCTCAGTCTGTGCTTACTCGTTGACTTGACTTGACTTGATTACCTTGTCTATTCGTCTCTGATGATGTCGATTTTTCCTATCTCATTTGGTGTTTTATTTCCATTTTTATAAAATGATATACGTTCCACTTTTCTGGACCTTCCATACTGTCTCTTCTCTGTTCTTCTCGTCTTTTCTATACCGAATTACTACGATTACTCTCAAGATTCTCTTCTTTGCTCATCTTTCTCTTGATGGACTTTTCTATGACAACTCTTAAAAGGTCTTGACTTCTACGTTTATAAAGTCAACTTTATCATGGGAACTTAAGGTTGGTGTTATTTCGATTTAGTAGGGACTTATCTTCCTATTAGATGGGGAATTGTGTCCTATTTTTATTCTAAGATATAGTACTTTACTGTTCATCTAACTCGTGACGAAAGATTAGATGTTGTTATCTATGAACTTCAGTCCTCATTACAGAAGTCACACTTTTGTCTGGATTCTGTTAATAAGTTTTTACTTCCGGTTACGTTTTTCAAAGTTTACTTGTTTTTTACTCTTTACAATAGAGAACAAGTGGTAAGACGTTTGTATAGATTTTCTTTATGTACTTTCTTTTAACTTAGTTTTCGTTTCTCATTGTCCGTTCTTCGTTACCTGACTTTTTTTTAGGTATTTGTAGGATCATTAACATCCGTCAGTGACTTACCTCGTCTTTTTTTTTTTTTTAGTGACAACCCCCAATTTTTTCTCCTTTTTTTTAATTTTACTTTCTACATTCCTTCTAGTTTCATTCCATAAAATTCTAAGTCAATTTCTTTCGATCATAATAACTAAAAATTGAAAACAATTCGTCAGTCACAAATTTTTTCATATCTTCTATTGTTACTTTTTGTTCTTTATTGTATCAAAGTTTAGTCAACTCCCTCTTTTTACTCTACTAATCCCTTTGGATTAGTAGTCCATGTTAATTTTTGAGTCTTCCATGTTAATTTTTTGTTCTTTAGTGTCTAGTTATATGATATGGATAGGAACTTGTCATACCCCAAATCCTCAGACTGGAAGATTAGTTTTTAGACACATATTGAAGTCAACCGGGAGGTATAGACTCTAAACTATGACCAACTAAGTTTCGTTGGTGTCTAACCCACCATGTATAATTCACTTTTTTAAGGAGGATATTCGTCAACGTGTATCAAGTTTGGGTAAAACAAGTTCCCAAGTGACGTCATAGAAAACTTAAACACAAATAACACTAATACTAAACTCGAGTAAACATAGAAGTATGAAACTTACAAAATCATTGGGTTTTATGAACCTAGTTTCTCATTAATATTAGTGTGACACTTTACATTTTTTAAACATCGACTTTAACTCTTTTCTTAAAAATTAATCTTTAATTTTGGGTTAATGTCGTTTTAAATAGTCAAGATCTAAAGATAGTTAACAAACTCCTTATTTTTTTTTTATAGTGTGTGGAAGGTCAAAGGTCAGACCGTACTTTTTTCGGCTTTCAGTGGTGACGTAAGATTCTTCATTTTTCGATTGGTCTGACTTTTTAGGTGTCGTGAATTCAAGTAGTCTCTTCACTCCAATGTCCCGTTTCGTGACGGGGAGTTTGACCTCTTTTGTTGTATATATGTGCCTTTTCATGTTGAATGACCTTATATTTGAGTATTCGTGTTTAGAGACACCGTGGATCACACTTTTGGACTAGGTATTGACTACTTAACGATCTTCCAGTCGTACTTGTTCAGACTCTGTATTTTGGGGTCCCTCTGGGTGTGAAAACATTTAAAATGGAGGTCTTCGAACTGATCCAAGAACACTATGTATCATCTCTTTTTAAGGGAGTACGAAGACCGTCTCCCTTCCCTTTTCTTTAATAAAACTTTATACGATCTGGAACTACTCCAGAACCTCTTCCTTTACTGTTGGGTGAGGTCATAAGGGCGGACCCTTTAGGGCACCTGTCTCTTCGAAGTACCCGATGTCAGGTACCTCAGTGTTTCTCAACCCATCCTACCGATTTGTTGTTGATGTTTACTTCAGATGAGAGTCCTCTTTGATAAATTGGTCTCGGATTAAACGACCCTAAAATATTCTCGGATTCACTGGACGTCTTTCCCTTTAAAGGTTGAGGTGTGTCGAGATCCTAAGGTTCACCCTCTTCTTTTTATGGGTAGAGGACGGATATGATGGTTAGGATAGGGTAAATTCCCTCGTCACCCTTAGTTGACTCTTAGTTCGCATTTCGAGTGTCAGGTCTATGTCCGGGTAATTCTGACTCTAGATCAGTTTCCTACGAAAGAAAGGAGAGTGTGAAGTGGTGAATGATTACCGTCAAGAATGGGTCAAATGACGTACAGATAGTTCTTTTTAATGTACTGTGTGATTTTTCATTTTTTCTCAAACTTCTCTTCCCCGTTCGTTGTCTTGAACTGAGTCTATACCTTCTCTGCGACCTTAACAGTCAGGTCCTTAAATTTTATTAACACTAACACCACGACTCACAAGATCTTCTATTTCTTCTGTTGTACGTTTTGTCTACCCTTTATATTCCTCTCTCTACTTCAAGTTTTTTTATTGATTTTTCTTTACGATGTGTCGAAGGGATCACTGAAGCACCATTTCTTAGGTGGACGGTCCGTCCTCTGTACCCAAGTTTGGGATCAGACCCTGCTAGGGTATGCGTCGTCTCGTTAACTCGACCGGGTTTTGTTGATGGTTCGGACACGTCTTAGCCCGTCGACGTTGATGACTCGGGTGCCCTACATTGATGACTTCAGGTACACGGATCTCGGACGCGAGACGTTGTTCTCTTTGATGGTTTCCGGGCACGTAGTGTTGATCTCTCATCGGGACGAGCGACGTTGATCGCTTTCTGGACACGTCGGTATTTCTGGGTCGTGCCGGTATTTATTTGTTTTAATATATATTTTTGTCTTTACTATGTCTAGTTTTTGTTTGATTGTTTACTTCTTGTAGAGACTACTTTGATAATCATCTGACGTACGCTGACTTCCTTTCTTGGAGATCGAAGTCTATAGAGTTTCCTTCGGAGGTTTTACCTTTTCGTTTCTTTTGTTTCTGAATTTTTTGGTCTTTTCTTATGGACTCTTGACACCCTCTTGATGTTTTTCACATTGTATGTACATGACCCTTAAAGTCTTCCTCTCCTTTCTCTTTTTTCTTTATATATTTTGTTATAACCGACTTTTGAAGAGGTTTAATTACAGTCTGTGGTTTGGTGTCTATCTATCTTTGGTGTCCTTCGAGGTTTTTGTGGTTCGTCCTAATTATAGTTTCCTGATATCGATCGGCATAGTAAAAATTTGATGTCTTTTACTTTCTATTTCCTTTTTTTTAGAGTTTTATTCGGTCTTCCCTTTTCTGGAATACGAGTTGTAAGTCTTTTGCTTCTAGTACCGTAGGCCAGGGTAGTGAGGTACCCTTTATCTACCCCGTTGTCACCTTTGTCACAGTCTGAAATAAAGAAACCCCGAGGTTTTAGTGACGTCTACCACTGACGTCGGTACTTTAATTTTCTGCGAATGAGGAACCTTCTTTTCAATACTGGTTGGATCTATCGTATAAGTTTTCGTCTCTGTAATGAAACGACTGATTCCAGGCAGATCAGTTCCGATACCAAAAAGGTCATCAGTACACACCTACACTCTCAACCTGACACTTCTTCCGACTCACGGCTTCTTAACTACGAAAACTTGACACCACAACCTCTTCTGAGAACTCTCAGGGAACCTGACGTTCCTCTAGGTTGGTCAGGTAAGACTTCTAGTTGGGACCCTAAAGAAACCTTCTTTACTACGATTTCGACTTTGAGGTCATGAAACCGGTGGAGTACGCTTCTCAACTGAGTAACCTTTTATGAAACTACGACCCTCCCTAAACCCCCGTCCTCTTCTTCCCCTGCTGACTCCTACTCTGCCGACCTACCGTAGTGACTGAGTTACCTGCACTTAGACTTACTTGAGGTCCTCAACCACTACCTGTCCCTACGGACCGTACGACGCTAAGTACCCCAACGTTTCCCAGTCTGTGCTGACTCGCTGACTTGACTTATATTCTTAACATAGGTCAAAGAGTCTATGGTACGTTCGTTCTTCGTTCACTTCCCTTTATAAATTTCACAATTTTCTTTTTAGAGGTTTGCACGTTAACATATGGGACACTAGAAATATCGTAACTTACGTAAATAATCTTCTCTTCTTTCTGGATTTTGGTTATTAGATTCGAAGGTAGAATCCTTAGATCTTTTTCATCTCGTTAAATTTCATTTGTCTTTTTTCTTATTTTCTCGTCTTTAGTTACTTTAACTTTTATTCTGTATCTCTTACAGTTGTTTTGGTTTTCGACCAGGAACTTTTCTAGTTATTTTAAATGTTTGAAGATCGGTCAGATTGTTTCTTTTTCTCTCCTGTGTTTTACCTACGATTTTCCTATTAGTTCTTTATTATATTTATTGAGATACGGGTGTTTAAACTATTCGATCCACTTTACCAGGCCAAGGAACTTTCTATGTTAGACGGTTTTGAGTATATTCTTTGTCTGTTAGACTTATCGGGATATAGATAATTTCTTTGACTTAGTTTTTAATTTTTGGAAGGTTTTGTCTTTCGTGATCCGTGTTCGCCCTAGTGATCACTTAAGATGGTTTATAAATTCCTGTAAATATGTTACAATAATACGGTTCATATAAGTTAATTTTTTTAATTCCTTCTTTTGTATGTTTAAGAAATGTTAAAGAAAGTCTTTTATCTTTGTTCCTTATAAACAAATAAGATACTCCGGTCTTAATGAAATTTTATGTTTGGTTCTGTAGTGTTCTTTTGATATGTGTTTATAGAAAGTACTTTCACTTTCACTCTCAACGAGTCAGTACAGGTTGAGAAACCCTGGGGTACCTGATATGTCAGGTACTAAGAGGTCCGGTCTTATGACCTCACCCCTCGGAAAAGGAAGAGGTCCCCTGGAAAGGTTGGGTCCCTAGCTTGGGTCCAGAGGGTGTAACGTCCACCTAAGAAATAGTCGACTCGGTGTTCCCTTCAGGTTCTTATGACCTCACCCATCGGATAGGGAAGAGGTCTAGAAGGACTGGGTCCTTAGTTTAGTCCCAGAGAACGTGACATCCGCCTAAGAAATGGTTGACTCGATACTCCCTTCGGGTAGAAAGTACTTGTATATACATTTTTAGGAGTTCTTTTATGACCGTTTAGTTTAGGTTGTTAAATATTCTTCTTAATATATGGTACTATTCACCCAAAACCTGGGTTATAGTTACACCACCTACCTCTAAAGGGGATCGTGGTTTGTTAAGGGAACTGTGTTCGACCCACAGGATGTTGAGTTGAGTTAAGACTATGGACCTCTATCGTAGTCCAAGGTGTCCGATTCCCGAGTTGGATTCTACGGTCAGTTTTCAGTTACAACAATGGACATGAGACTGACTGACTGATATTTAGTCTCCAAGGGTACTGGGGGGAAGAATCTAAGTTAATTAAACAATCTTGTCGAGTGTCTACCTCTTTCTTTACCGGTGGGTGAGATCATAAGAACGGATCTCTTAGGGCACCTGTCTCCTCGGACCACCCGACGACAGGTATCCCGGTGGATCTCAACCCTGTGCTGACTTCGCTGAGACGTACGTACGTACGTAACCTCTTCCTTTACCGTTGGGTGAGGTCATAAGAACCGACCCCTTGGGGTCCCTGCCTCCTCGGACCACCCGACGGCGGATACCCCAGCGTGTCTCAGTCTGTGTTGACTTCGCTGAATCGTCGTCGTCGTGGTCTTAACGTCTTATGTTTCGACTATGTGTTCACTTGACGAATGGGTTTATAGTCCTTACTTGTTTACTTTAAATTATGATTTTTGTGTTATGATGAATATAATCGTAGGATGTTATACTTTCTCTATGTTTATGTATGCGCTAGATGTACTCCTCTTGATATTTTGAGACTAGGTGTTTTGACTTCATCTTGATTCTTTTACCTGTCCTTCCGATTGGTCACAGTTCTACAGTCAAGAGGGGTTGGACTAAATATCTAAGTTACGTTGGGGTTAGTTTTAGAGTCGTTGATTCAAACACCCATGAGTGTTTGACTCAGATTTCAAATATACCTCTCCGTTTTCTAGGTCTTATCGGTTGTCTTAGGACTTCTTCTTGTTTCAACCTCTCGACTGCAATGGTTGAATGATACTTTGGTATCATTACTTCTGTCGTACCATAACTACTCTCTTGTCTAGTTATCTGGTATTGTCTCAGGTCTTTCTGTGGGAGTAGATATGTCAGTTCACTAGAAACTGTCTCCTCGTTTCCGTTATTTACTTCGTTTCTATCACAAAAGTTGTTTGTCACGACCTTCTCTGTAGATGTGTGTGTGTGTTTTACTTAGTGTATGAATTTACATTTGGTTTTGATATTTTGAGGTGTGACCTCTTTTGGTCACAACTTTGTGGTCACATTTTTCGTCAGCTACTAGTCTTAAAGACTTTGAGTTGTCATTCTTTTGTTTGTTGGGTTAAATTTTTCACCCAGTTTCTAGAAATGTCTGTGGAGTGGTTTGTTCTAAATTTTGTCGTTTAAATAAATATTTGTCGGTTAGTCATATGCTTTTCTTCGAGGTATAGGATACAGTAATCCCTTTACGTTTAATTTTGTTGTTAATCCATGGTGATATATGGGTAAATCTTATCAGCTTTAGGCCTTGTGACTGTGGTGATTTAGGACCACTCCTACGTGTGGTTGACCTTGTGAGTAAGTAGTGACCACCCTTACATTTGACCGTACCGGTGAAACGCTCTGTCACACCCTTAAAGAGTGTTTTGATTTGTATAAGAATGATATACTAAGACGTTAACACGAGGAACTATACATGGGTCTTTGCATACAAGTGTGCTTTTGGTCGAAATAAGTCTTGACAGTTTCGAACCTTTGTTGGTGCCACGGGAAGTTATCTGCTTACTTATTTGACACCATTTGGGTCCGTTATGCACAATAAGACGTGATGTGTCTTTAGTCGACAGTTTGTCACTTTTCTGCGCCTTCTCTGAACTTGCGTATAGTGTTTCACTTTCTTCGGTTGCACTTTTCCGTTGTATGGCATACAAAGGTTGATAAACTTTAAGACTTCTTTCGTTTTGATACCTTTGTCATTTTTCTACTCGTCACCAGTCCCCAGTCCCCTCTCTCCCTACTTGACCGTCTCTTGTCTCCTAAAGATCCCGTCACTGCGATGAGAGATACTATGCTATTACCTCTTGTGCATAGTGACATGTAAACAAGTTTGAGGATCTTGCATATTGTGGTTGTCACTTGGGATTACATTTTATGTCTGACACACTGAAACTATACAGTTATATTCATGTAGTAAACATTGTTTACCCACTTGTAAACATTAAAGTGATCCACTTCCTACGACTATTATCCGCTTACCGATATACCCTTTAGCGACATGGAAGACGAGTTAAAACGACACTTGGACTTTAAGAGATTTTTTATCCCAACAAAAAAAAATTTTTGTTCATTGTTAGAGTTGATACTGTCTGACGAGTAGTAGTGGTGGAACACCCGTTCCTTCGTTGTTGTTTTATATACTGTAAAAGTTTTTATTCCTTTAGAAGTGAATAAGGTAGGATTGTTTCGAAGGTAGTTAATTTTCCGTAATAAAGTCCAAACTGATTCTTTCTTCTATGACGGTTGACTTGATACTATGGTAATTGACATTCACCGTAAGGTTACAGTGTCTAAAATTTTACTCAGAATTTTAGTTACTTTACATCATAAGACTAAAAGAAGTTCAAAGATAGTCACAACCTCTGATTTATTCTTGTTTCGTAGAATTTGACTTTGTGTTCTTTAAATCCTTTATTCTCTGTCATTGTGATCCTGTTATGATTTTCTTTATACTTTTATAAGAAGATATGAAAAGTTGGTAGCTAAAATCCATTAAATTCCTATCTTTATATATTACAACCTAAAATTATAGAAGATCCTAAGGTAGATCGAAATTTTAAGAAAAAGTCTAAAATTATCAAGATGTGTAATAATTTAAACAGGAGTCTCATTTACTTTTTAAATGACTGTACTATTTTCCCCATTTATGAAAGACTTGAAGGACTCTTTATGAAAGTTTGTAATTATATTAGGTTCACTTCCGTCCGAATATCGGGTCTTTACGACTGGGGTCCCACGTACGAGAAAGGTGAGGTCCTGTGGTCCGACGGAGGTCGTATGGTGTTCCCGTTTGATGTACCGACCGGAACTATGTGTCTAAAGTCTGTTCGGGTAGGGTGAAGGTTGTATGGACCGACTTCGGAATTTAGCGAGATTCTTGACTTCAGAGTTCGAGAGTACAGGTCCCTCCAGTTAGTTCCAGTCCAATCACGGGATTCCTACCGTCGTCATTATAATTACAAAACCATGACTAAGTGTGAGCGTTGTATTTAAAAAGTGTACAGAGTCCATACACTTACCATGGATTAATTAGTTAGTTTTTACAGTTACATTAACTAATTACTTAGTTTACAAGTGTCTCGTAGGAGATATTTGGTGTCTTCCGATACCTTTTACATTTTAATGTTGAGACTATTTACAAGACTCCCATACGTTCTCTGAACTGGGACATACTCCTTCAGTCCTTTCAGGTAGACCTCGACCCCTTTACATGGTCATACTTATTTTCGGTTATGCACACTTTTTGTGATTGTTTATGAGTGTTCGACTTATTACACTATATTCTTGGATATGAAATAGTCTATCGTCCTATCGGTTGGAAATATTTTTGTTTTGTGGAAAAACATAAAGATGACGTTAGATTAAAATTTTATGTACAGGTGGTCTGTGTGGTAAAAAAACAAGACAATTATAAAACACAGTTAACAACTAAGTCCACTGTTAGTGACTTGTTCCACCTCAACACGGGGTGACTCGTCTGACTGACAACGGGTGAATGCACGATGAGTAAGATTCGAAAGTAAGAACTCGAGTCCAAGTTCCGTCTACACAGGTACGAGTTACGATCCTGAACTCATATCGGGACCATGTACATAGTCTGGTTACCTAGTAAGGAGTCTACAAGGATGAAAGAGGTGTCGCTCGGAGTTGGTGATAAATCCTCCTTCCTCAGTCGTAATACGTGTCTAAACTGTATTAATGACGATTTATATAGCACTGAACATTAAATCAGACACACTAGAAAATGTCCATTATGTGTTTCAGACATTCTGAAAAAAAAACAAAAAAATTATGGTCATTCTCAGATCCCTGGAGTCGAACCTGGGTGATAGTGTGACGTATTAGTCGTAGTGTAGTGTATGAAAGTTATATTTGTTAGGTATTCTATGTAATGAGTCAGTAATTTTTTTCTTGTTTTATTACAGTAAACGTCGTTGTACCTACCTGGATCTCTAACAGTATGATTCACTTCATTCAGTCTATGTCTTTCTGTTTATAGTACTATAACGAATATATACTTTGGATTTTTCTCCCATCTTTACTTGAATAAATTTTATGTCTTCATCTTAGTACCTACGTCTTACGTTTGAATACCAATGGTCCCCTATTTCCCCCCTATACTTTTTTGACCCTCTGACCCTAACTGTATGTGTATGACGATATATATTTTAGCTATTGATCAGTCTTGGACGGCATATCGTGTCCTTTGGGATGAGTTATGAGACATTACTGGATATACCCTTTTCTTAGATTTTTATTTTTGTTTTTCTCACCGATATACATATACATGTTGACTAAGTGAAATGATGTGGACTTTACTGTGTTATAACATTTAGTTCATATTTTCACTTTCAGCGAGTCATCACAAGTTGAGAAACGTTGGGGTACCTGATATCAGGTACCTTAAGGGATCCGGTCTTATGACCTCACCCATCGGAAAGGGAAAAGGTCCCCTAGAAGAGTTGAGTCCCTAACTTGGGTCCAGAGGGTGTACCGTCCACCTAAGAAACGGTCGACTCGGTGTTCCCTTTGGGTTCTTATGACCTCACCCATCGACTAGGGAAGACGTCGATAGAAGGGTTTGGTCCTTAGCTTGGTCCCAGAGGAAGTGACGTCCGCCTAAGAAATGATTGACTCGATTGTCCCTTCGGGACTATAGTTCATATGAGGTTATTTTTAAAAAAATTGTTAGAGGGTTATAACCTCTGATCCCTTTAGTCTCCATTGTCAATTGTTTTTATAGTCAACTCTTAAGAGTTACCCATTGACTTTTGTAAAATTTTCCAGAGAATGTAACATCTGTCTGCGAAATGGCAGACTCGGTGGTCCCTTCTCAGTTATTATTATTTATATCTGTACAGGTTTTTTTTCAACAGTCTTTTATCAGTTTGCGTGACACATACAATTACAGTTCAAGTGTAGTTGTTATTAAAGTAAACATAGACACATTGTCTAGTAGTTTGTTAAGATAAATTTTTTATTTTTCATACTTAAGGTTTTCCAATTTTTTTTTTTTTCTCTATGTAATGATAAAATTCTCTGTTCTAGATTTTGACCCTTGGGACCCATCGTCCTATGTCATGGTCACGCACCTTTTTGACAGAAGGTACCTTGGCCAGGGACCATGGTTTTTCCAACCCCTGACGACTAGATTTTGTATTTTCCACACAAAATACAAAGTTGAAGGGTGCTTTTCTTCAATTTTTCTCCTGACGAAATGTATAAGTTATCTTTGTACGTTCAGAGTATACTTTACAATTCAAAAGACTATCAGTATAATTTTTTTCATTTTTCTTTGTCCATTTTAAAGTTATTATATATTAGATAGATTTAATAGAAAAATTTGTATATTATTTTTTATTTTTTTGACTATAAAATGTAAGAAAGAAAGTAGGGTTCAGAAGTTCTAACCCACATATAAAATATGAATTGTCGTCGGGAGTTAAACCTGATCAGTGTAAAGTCTACAAGTAATCAGTGTTTGTCGGTTACCGATGACACAATCTTTCGTGTCCAGATTTCGTATGGGACCTTATGAGTTTTATAGGTCATGTACACAGGGTTCTTAATTTCTAGAGAGTCTAGAATTTAAAGTTTTAGACTTAGGAACTCTTAAATTTTTCCACTTAGTCGTTGTGACAGTAATGACTTTTTTCTTTTTTATAGAGATTCTGTAAATTCTTACAAAGAAATAGAAACTAGTGAGTGATATGAATAATTCGTCATTTTAGTCGAACCGTCAGTGACAGATGTAAGACCTCTGTATATCCATGTATGTTTCAGGAGGAGGACTAAAGAAGAACCATAAAAATTATATATGAGTATATATGAGAAATTCTAAAGGTGACGTTATGGTAAACATTTTCGTTCTGACATTATTGTTTTTTGGATTTACAGATGACTTACTCACTCACTTCAGTGAGTCAACGCAGACTGAGAAACGCTGGGGTACCTGATATCGGATAGTCCGAGGAGACAGGTACCCTAAAAGGTCCGTTATCAGGACCTCACCTAACGGTAAAGGAAGAGGTCCCCTAGAAGGGTTGGGTCCCTAGCTTGGGCCCAGAGGGTGTAACATCTGTCTGCGAAATGGCAGACTCGGTGGTCCCTTCAGATTTACAGATAATTATCCCGAGAATATCCCGAGAATAATTTATTTTTGAGTTGTACTTGACTTTCATTTTTTTTTTAATCATTCAAAAGACTAGTTAAACGAAAGAGAAAGTTGATACTAATACTAAATGAAAAGGTACACATGGATGTTCTATAAAGACAGTACAGAGTTTTCATTTCCGAAATTCTTTCTTTTTTTTAACATACCATGTCAGTATATTGCCTTATGAGTGTTATAAGTCGAGTATTTAGTTGGTCCATCATGATACATACCTTTACTCTTTCTTTTTTTTACTTTTGTTTGGGTTCGACATAGTTAATATAACAATTTAAAAATTTTTCCCTCCCCACCTTGTCTCACAATATTTTCTTTTTTCATTTCTCTTGTCTAGACAAACCTATCGGGACTGGTAGACCTTCCGATGTGTCCTTTTGTGATTCAATGATGGAGATTCCTCTTTTGAAAATTCCTCCCTATCCTTTTCGTTTTAATGAAAAGTGGTTTATAGGAAAATTGGAAAACTTAAGACAGGGTATATGTACATGATTTCTTTTTCTGAATTACGAGTGAGAATTCTTGAGTTCCATTTCGATCTTTCTTCTGTGTCTTTATTTTCGATTATTTTACACTACATTGTAGTTATACGTATGCCATGTTGTTTCTTCCCCTCTCGTACTAATTCAAGTGACGAACCTACTAGTTCTTTTCTTAGACAGTGTACGTGTTATAAATAGGTATTTTTATTCGATACTTACCATGGTGGATACGGGAGTCTGATTAAGTGGGATCTTTACAGAAAAGGACTGTGTGGTTTCATTTCATTTTGACAGTCTGAAGGGTGTAAGATCCTTGGAGAATGGGACAACAATAACTGAAACATCCGTCGTCTCGACAGTCACTACCTTCAGACTCACAGAGACATTTCCGGACAATTGTTGACATTTTGTTTTGTTTTATGTTATACCGACCTCTCGGCTCGTTTGTATATTTATCGTTTGGATTTCTCACATTGAGACGTGATTGAGAGGATCCACATTTCAGTTTGTTTACAACGAATGTTATCGATTTTTCCTGGTATAACTAAAAAAAGGGGGAAACGAACATCTTTTTAGATTAATTGACGTTTGAAGTAAGGGGAGAGGAATTATTCTCCTCCCCCTTTTGATAATAAAATTTTGATAATATAAGTTTATTATCAAAGTTTACCAATCACCGGTTTAAATGGTTGGAAGAGTTGTAAATGTTAGCAGTCTTTACTAATTTCTAATATAAAAAAATCACCTTTCCTTTTATTGAATATGAGAGTTTTTCTTATTATTATTTCTCTTTTGGAGACGATGAGACTTCGTTTTTGGTTTGTAAATTTTTATGATGTATCTGATCTTTATTTATAATCACTTTTCTTCGGATTCATCGGTTATTTTCAAAGAAACTGTTTAAGAGTTCTTCTTAATGTGTGACGTATGTCTAATTACAGAAGATAGATAGAGAAGTCGACAAGACCATAGGACTCGATACCGTACTTTCATTAATCATATATTTTGGGAATTTACCCTATTTCCCATTTATACAGCCATAGACCATTCACGTTCTCTTATTTTTACCGGTTCTTCAAGGTCAAATTCTCAGAAAAGCAGGGTTCACTCAGTTTTTAATTAAGGGGTTAAACAGTCGTTGTCGAAAAAAGGGTTTCATTTGGATTGTCCTTATTATGCCACGGGATTTTAAAGGATAGTTCACAATTCTCTCCATATTTAGTTTCGTAAATGAGACTGTTTTTCGTTACAAAAGGGCCTTAGTGTTTCCGGGTGTTCTTCTTGTCGAGAGACTGACGAAGAAGACGAGGCCTACTTGAAGGTCTTGTGACACCTTATCTGTTTTTGTTGGTTTTACTGCGGAACTAATAGTTGTTATGCGTATATACCAACCCGACCTCCTTTAATTAAGGTGGTATCTTACGAAGTAAGTAAACCTTGAATGAAAGTGACAATAATGGTGGTAATATTGGCAACAAGAACTGAGGCGAATTACGGTCGGTGGTAGTTGACAGTTGAAAAGACGTAGACGTAGGGAATGGGACGGTCATATGAGTTCACGTTGGGACGGAATAATTGAGATATGGGGGTCGCGGGTCGAGCGTTTGTGTCCTACGAGTTTGAACCTCGCTTTTGGTGAACTCATAACCATCGTTCTCGTTACTTTCCCCTCTTGCCCCGCGAGTTCCGTCATGTCCCCGATCGTTGGGCACGGGTTCCTGGTCCTGCAGTGAGACCCCCAGTGCCCTTTAGGGGAGATTGCGACACGACAAAGACGACGATGTCCGTCCTTCCGTCCTCATATGTTCGACAATCAGAGGGTAAGATCTGCGGGGAGTTCACGGTGGAGACGAGCCGCCAGATGTCTTCGGGTCAGGCTCGAGCCTAGGGGCGGACGGGGCGTGGGCGGTATAGGTGGCCGGCGGAGAAATGGATCGCTGTCGTCGTGGCGTTCCTCGCGGTGGTGCTGACTGTCGTCGCAGCCCAGGGAGACGACGTTGAGAACGGCGTTTCTCAGGTCCATACCGACCTTCCGAGGGGGTTGTGGCGGCGGTAAGGGGTAAGCGGCCCTCAGGCGCCTTCGGTACCGACTCTAGTGCGATGGGCCGTGGTGCTTTCGTTGCACCGGGACCCGAGACGCGTCCGGACGCTTCGCCTCGTAGTGCCTTCACCATCAAGGATTCGACATAAAGGAGGAAGCGTCCGGCCATATGGCTTCCAGGACTACCCTTAACATCAAGAGAACCCGTGACAAGAGGGTCGTTTTCTGACTGATTCGTCGGTCGGTCTTCCTACTCGCTGCGTGAGTAGGAAATCCTATACTCAGTCTACAGGGTGAGAGAAGTACCAACAACTGTCTTACTACCCACTTATTTTACTTACCGAGTTCTTTGGAGGGAACTCCTAAAGGTCAGCGAGGGAAGCACTCCACTTCTCTTAGAACACTCCTTGAGTTCGTAATGTGTTTGCAAGTAGCCTGATATTGCACCGTGTCGACACTGTCTCCCACATTCCACTCCATACCCCCTACTTATTTCCCCGCGAATTCGGTGTACCCAAGTCTCTTTTCGATGACCTCCTTTTACCGTCCTTCACTATGAACTTCCTGTTCAATCGGAGACGTCCGTATTATCCTCTTTCCCACGAGACACGTCTGTTCTTTCTCCTTAAGAATAGTCAGGGACTCAGTCCTTCTAGGGGACCTTTTACTTTACCGATGGGTGCGGTTATAAGAACGGACCCTTTAGGGTACCTACCTCCTCGGACCCCCCGCTGTCAGGTACTCCATAGTTCTTAATCTGTACTGAATCGTTGATTTGGTGGTGGTGGTGGTGATTTAACATTTAGGATCGATGAAGGGAATTACATCTCGACGGGGACTCTACACTATGTAATTCCCTTCGTCACTCCTTTTAGTTTCTCTCCCTGACCCCGACAACTTTTAAGTGAGACGGGATTCGTCGTCGGTGATGAAACGGTCTGTCCATACACCCTGGTTCCACCGGTCAAGAAGTCAAAAACTTCTCTTCGGTCTTTTTTTCCCAAAATTCCCTTTAAAAGGTGAAAAATTTAAAGTCGTTCATTACTTTTGAACATCGGACTTATTTTGTGGAGTATCTCAATCTTCAACCTCTTCCTTTACCGTTGGGTGAGGTCACAAGAACGGACCTCTTAGGGTCCCTGCCTCCTCGGACCACCCAAGGACAGATACCCCAGTGTGTCTCAGCCTGTGCTGACTTCACTGAATCGAATCGAATCTCAATCTTCACCGACCAGACTTTCGACGGTCCAACGTAAGACAGTAATTCGTCAATAGTAAAGTCGTCTTAACCGTCCTCTACTCGTCCTTTACAACCGTTTTCGATCTGTACTTCCCTGACCCTCTATATGACTCCTTGGATCTAATATGGATCTTACGTTATTCAAAGTCAACTCTCACTTTATCAAATAACCGTCTAGTTCCCTCATGATACTAAACTCTCTCTTTTCTGTTCGCCCCTCTGGTCCACCTCCGACAACGTCACAAAACCGTTTATTACGTGTCCCAGACTTGGTCCCTTCACACCTTTCCTCCCATGTCAATACTCTCTGTGGATCTTCCTTTTATTTATCCTAAACCACTAATTAACATGTTCGACTCAATTCCTCTTCTTCTCGATCGTTCTGACGTAGACTTTGTGAACCACACATAACGACCCTTCTAGTTACACAAGTCGTACTTACTCCCTTGAGTCAACTTCAAGAAACCTCGGTCCCTGTATCGGTCTTACTTTGACGGACATAAAACACATGTGCCTCAAACGTCACGGAGACCCTTTAGATTTTAGTATATAGTACGACCGCTATGTCATTTGTTTACACGTCACAGTCGTCATCCACGATCTAAAAATAAATCCTCAGTATGTATTTGTTCACCAGTACATTTGATCATGTCGGTGATACCTCTGGTCACACCTCTAAGGATTTTTTTGACCTTTATCTTGACGGTATGCTGGGTCGTTAGGGTGACGACCCGTATGTGTGGGCTCCTTTGGTCTTAACTTTCTCTGTACATATGGGAGTTACAACTAGCGTCGTGACAAATGTTATCGGTCCTGCACCTTCGTTGGATCTACAGGTAACCGTCTACTTATCTATTCTTTCGACACCATGTATATGTGTCACCTTATAACGAGTTGATAATTTTTCTTACGTAAACTTAGTCAAGTTACTCCACCTACTTTGACCTCGGATAATATGTCTCGCTTCAGTCTTTCTTTTTATGGTTATGTCATATAATTACGTATATATACCTTAAATCTTTCTACCATTACTACTGGGATATACGTTCTGTCGTTTTCTCTGTGTCTACACTTCTTGTCTGAAAACCTGAGACACCCTCTTCCGTTCCCACCCTACTAAACTCTCTTATCGTAACTTTGTAGATTTAATAGTATACACTTTATCTAACGGTCAGGTCCAAACTACCTACTCTGACCCACGAGTCCCGACGAACATGACGTTACTGGGACTTCCTACCCTACTCCTCCCTCCACCCTCTCCAGTCCTACCCCTTGTGTATATGTGGGTACTGACTAAGTACACTTACATACCGTTTTTGGTGGTGTTATAAAATTTCATTAATCGGAAGTTAATTTTATTTAAAATTTTTTTAAAAATTATCTTCCTTTTTTTTTAGTACTTCTCGCACTTCTCACTCCTCCTTTCCCCTGTGGTGTTTCTTCGGACTCTTCTCTCTCAGTCGCTATGTCTTCATTTAGTACAGGACCTTCACTAGTCGTCGTAAGGACATTGTCTACTACTCCCGAACTCACTTTTCACTCGAGTCCCCCTTGTTCCTCCCCTACCACTCCTCCATTTCTAGGAGAAATTGACGAGTGTTACTCACGAACGAAGTCAAGTCAAGTCAGTGAGTCAGTACAGGTTGAGAAACGTTGGGGTACCTGACGTCGTGTGGTCCGAAGGGACAGGTAGTGGTTGAGGGTCTCAAATGAATTTGAGTACAGGTAACTCAGTCACTACGGTAGGTTAGTAGAGTAGGAGACAGAAGTAGGGAGGAAGTCAGAAAGAGTCGTAGTCTCAGAAAAGGTTACTCAGCGTAGTCTACCGGTTTCATAATCTCAAAGTCGAAGTCGTAGTCAGGAAGGTTACTTATAAGTCCCGACTAGAGGAAATCCAACCTGACCAACCTAGAGGAACGTCAGGTTCCCTGAGAGTTCTCAGAAGAGGTTGTGGTGTCAAGTTTTCGTAGTTAAGAAGCCACGAGTCGAAAGAAGTGTCAGGTTGAGAGTGTAGGTATGTACTGATGACCTTTTTGGTATCGGAACTGATCTGCCTGGAAACAACCGTTTCATTACAGAGACGAAAAATTATACAACAGATCCAACCAGTATCGAAAAGAAGGTTTCTCATTCGTAGAAAATTAAAGTACCGACGTCAGTGGTAGACGTCACTAAAACTTCGGGAGGTTTTATTTCAGACAGTGACAAAGGTGACAAAGGGGTCATTTCTCCTATTGACGAGTGTTACTCACGAACGATCTCGGTCCGTAACAAGATTTAGGAAATTTAAACAATTAAACAAATTAGGAGTGTTACCGGGTGGTAGGGTTAAAAGGTCTCCCGTTTGTCTGCCTAACACATTGAATAGGTAACTAGGGTCCAACAACCCGAGGAAATACGAAGTGATATACGAGATTGTATCATTTTAAGTAAAAGGTCCGTGTAAAGTAGTTATTTCACTCCGTTATTCCTGAGGTCTAATTCTCTTTTACAAATCCTACACTTCAATTTCATTCATTAGGTTGATTACATATGTATATATATATATATATATATATATATATATGTGTGTGTGTGTGTGTCACGAATCAGCGAGTCAGTACAGGTCAAGATACGTAGGGGTACCTACCATCGGGCGGTCCGAGGAAACAGACACCCCTAAGAGGTCCGTTCTTATTACCTCACCCGACAGTACGGGAGGAGGTCCCCTAGAAGGGTTGGGTCCCTAACTTCGGCCCAGAGAGTGTACCGTCCACCTAAGAAATGGTCGACTCGGTGCTCCCTTTGGGTTCTTATAACCTCACCCATCGGATAGGGAAGAGGTTCCCTAGAAGGACTGCGTCCTTAGTTTGGTCCCAAAGAACGTAACGTCCGTCTAAGAATTGGACGACTCAATGGTCCCTTAAAAAAACCTGAGTGATTCCTACAACCTAGAATCAAGGGATTGGTCCCTACCTTGGGTACGGGGGACGTAACCTTCCTGTCAGGATTTGTGACCTGACAGTCTTTTTAGGGGTTGATAAAATAAAATTTAATCGTAACACTTAATTTTGATAGTCTTGACTGTCCTTATAATGACGTAAGATAAAGAAAAGAAAGAACACCAGGACTAGGGACGAGACATAAGTGGTGGGTTATGGGTTGTGTGTGTGTGTGTGTGTGTGTGTGTGTATGTGTGTGTGTGGAGGAAATATAATTATTATTGAAGACAATCACTGATTTTTATGTCACTTCCTCCTTCCCGGTCTGTGTCTCTTGTGGTTAGTCTTGACAGGAGTGACATATTCCCAAAAGTCAGTCTCGTACACTCACTTGTTCATGGTAAAACCACCACGTCAAACCCTTACTCCTTAGTGTTGCCTTGGATAGAGCCTGAGTCCTGTGGTTAGTACACTAAGGGGGATGAGACCGAATAGAGGAATTGAGACAAAGAAACTTTTTTTATCTCCTAAAAAAATTTTCTTTTCTTTTACCCTGTACAAGAATATAATTTTTACGTTATATTATTACTTTATTACTTTCTAGTTTCTTCTTTTGGTCTTTAGTGGAATTAACAATATAGTTATCATAGACCACTTGTACTAAAGTCTGTAAAGAGACATGTCTATTTGACTGTTCTTCCGTTAGATCTTCCTTATTATTTATTGTCTTGTTTCAATAAAAATCTCTGATATTATATGTAATGACGCAAGTGTCAGAGATCTTGTCACAGACCTAGTACCATCCATGAGTTGCGTAACAACTATTTTAATCTAAACAACTAAGTGACCTCATTCTGTCTGATGTACGGTCTCTTTACCAACCCTGTAGAGTAGTTTGTTTCCTATTCTTTCTTAATAATATCCTAAACCCCACTCCCACCTCGAATCCACTTATAATGTATTCCGTCACAACAATCCGAGTTTCGTTTCGTCCCGACACATATTTTTCCACTTGGAGTCCAGACCTGACGTTTCATCTGGGTTCCAGACAAAAGAAACCTATGGTCTTTCAACTCTTGACACCTGGTAACACAAATCTTTGGGGCATGGACATCGAGACAGGGACTGACATTTAACTTTGACACCATCCTCAATCCTTTGTTTCCCCGTTTGAACCTCTCAACAAATCCTCCGTTTTAGTTGTTGAACGACTGTAATCTACATCTTACTTCATCTTATGACTTAACTCTAAACTGAGGGGTCAAATACTGAGGACACTCACCCATCGTCTGATACAGAAATACTTCACATACCCTTGTTCTCAACCGAATCCCTTCGTCCCCTCCCTTCCTCATTTTTCTAGTGAAGGGACAAATAAACAACCCGAAGACTATCGACACTCTTGAAATGTCATGTCTAGGTGTCCGTCCTCCTCCACACGTACACTCTACGACGTCCGTCCCCAGTCTTGATGTCTGTATCTACGGACCCTCAGTAAGAACGACGAATCCCTCCCGGATCTTTCACCTTTCTCGTGACCTACTCCTCTTCTCGGGGGTCCTTCTACTGGCATGTAAAGTCTTGACCATCCTATTCGGGTGTCATTCTGGTGTTTTCCTGTCTCTCCACCCTTGGTTTCGTCTCCCGAGGGTATAGTCTCTTCGATCCTTTCCCAAGGTTCCTTCCCACTCACCAGTAGGCATAGTTCAATCATTTGTCTGAGTTTCTATTTTCTTGATTAACCGAAAGTGTCGACCGTCCACCCGTCACTGGAACTGGTCTCATCGAAGTCCCTGCACACACCTTGTCTTCTGACTAAAGAGACACAAGTCAGTAATTACTCTTAGGTGAAAAGTCCTCGAGGTGATTCTCACCCTCCTCTGTCCCGTCGCTGACGGTACTCTCAACCCCAGTTCCTTGCTAAAAATCGTTCTACTCAAAGGTCACTGAGTGAACACGTTCGTCATTCTGAACCCTGAGTTCGTATGGACTACTTTACATAATTTTATAAAATTTGATACATTTAGTAGATATAATAAAAAGACATGACGGAACTCGTGAGATACAGTTATAAATGAGACGTAGGAGGAAGGGCGGGAAAGGGGTTGTTGTGCGTGTGTGTGTGTGTGTGTGTGCATGTGTGGACTAAGTTAGTTCGGAAAATGTGAACTAAAATAATTTTACTGGTACGTCTGGGGAAAATCTTTCTTAAGGATGAACCTGACATGGGTCCTTGACACCGACACCCTTTCTCGTTTACTTAGAACTCGAGACTTCCTTTCCGATCAATATCTGGTTCGTAATTCCCCCCCTTTTACTTCAAAAAAAATTTTCTATTTTGGTTATTATTACAAATAAAAATAAAATAGGACGTCTCCGCGGTGGTGGTTTAACACTCCCGTTGGTTTAGTGAGTCTGGTCATTTTGGTCTACGTTGAATACCCAGGGTACTCGAGGGTAGAGGTAGTCCACAACCGAGGCGAGAACCTAAAATTCCAAACACCTTTCACGTACGAAGGTCCTCAAGACACCCCCGTCTCGTCTCCCCAACCTGTCAATTTTTAGAAGGATATAAATCAAGGATAATTCGCTTAGTTGTTAATTCGGGTTATGTTTTCATGAGTCTGGTCAATGGGACGAGGAGATCACCCACTTGGACTGGGAGGAGGGTTACGAAGGAGGAGGACGGACGTGTGACCCGTCACGGGGTGTGGTTCCAGTCAGTGTCCTAAAGGGACGGAACGTAGTAGGAGAGGGAATACAGGATACCCGTCCCGAGGGTGTGGACTCAGGTACACCGACCTTACTCGGATTCTCTTAATAGGAGAGTCTAGGTCCGTTCCTTGATTGTATTACTCTACGTGATTCGTGGTCCGGACCGATCAAGGGGACGACCCCCGATCAAGGGAACGACCCCCGATCAGAGGTGGCGGAGTTGTCTTGTCATCGGTTCCTAGGAATTTAGTCTTAATACACCCGTCGACAATTTTATGGTTTTAGGACTTTGACCGTGTCTGAACGACTTAGTCATAGGGTCCCGGACCCTTAGTCATAGAATTCCTTACACCGATTACCTGGACATGAGACGTCAACTTCTTATTGGAGGGAACTCGATGTACGATAAGAGGGTTTAGAAGGTTTACTAAGGTTCAGTAATTTACTACAGGTTGTATCGATATCGTGTTTGACCATAAGATCTATTCACATTCGTGTGGAAGAAAACAACACGACACGAAATAACGTGAAACCTCTATGACAAAAAAAGGTTTAACTTCCAAACACCGTCGGGACACAGTTCGTTCAGAGGACCACGATAAAAAGGTTATCACAAACGAGTGAAGGACAGAGACGTAGTGTCAAATCATTGAACTTTATAAAGTCTGAAGAAGTAATGACAATAATAGAAACAGTACCACTAGACACAAGTCACTAGAAACTACAATGATGACAATTAACAAAACCCCGTGGTGTTTGGTACGGGTAATGATACCGTTTGAATTAACTATTTATAATACACACAAGGACGACGAGGTGATCGTGTTGTTACAACTTTAATCCGGTTAATTATCGGGATGTAACTGAGATTTACAAGTACACCTTCCTTCTTAACGTGTAGAGAGAGAAATTTTGTTTTCGATTTACACTAATTCGAATCACTCCTTCCGTACAGTTTTCGTTTCTACCCGGAGAACACGGTTTCTCAATCGGCTTGACACTTACTTTTCTCTTTCAATAACTTCCTTTAATTTTCACGATGAAGTCACTTGTGTCTTTACTATTCGTTGTCGGAATAAGGACAATGTCTCTTTCAAAATCACCGGATCTATTTTATAGTTTGGTCAGTGTTGTAAGGGAATTCGGTCTCGGAGTCGACGTCGTTCTGGGATTGAGAGAAGTCAAGACACTTCCGACTCTCTCCACTCCTTCGAAGTCCTCTTTACGAAGTTCACTCATGTTCAACCAAGTACTCCTCCTTTCTTCAACAGAGGTATTACAATGTCAGTTCCGCCTCCGAAGGGACCACCGAGTCACCATTTCTTAGACGGACGGTTACGTCCTCTGTGTCCAAGTTAGGGACCAGGTCCTTCTAGGGTGTACGACACCCCGTTGATTTGGACACCTGACGTTGATGAACTTCGGACACGGAGATCTCGGGCACGAGACGTTGTTTTCTTCGGCGGGGTCACCCTTCAGTCTCGTGGCATCGTCTTATCGGGGACGAGTGGTGTTGATTTCTCTCGGGTGTGTGTCGTTGTTTCCGGGTCACTTCGGTAATTATTTTATTTATTTACTCTAAAGATTTTTTATTTTATTTTCACGTTCCACTTCGTCTTTCACGACTATATCTTCGATATCATTCAATGTGTCTTCTGGATGGGTTCTATCAAGTATTTCCACCGATATGATTTACTCTAAAGGTTACATCTACTTTGTCGAAAGTTAACCTTCTTCTATGGTAGATCCTGAAAGTATCGACCTCCCCTCTTCAGTCACGGACAGAAGTACTAGTTTACTATCTGACTGAGAGGACAATCCCCGATTACGTCGACCACTGAACTTCGACTTCGATCACGAGTAAATGGTAAGAATTTTTTGAATCCCGGGAATTATTAGTAAGAGTCAGACGAGACGTACACGAGACATTTACCTTGTCGTTTCGGATCTACTGTCGTGTAGACAAATACTCTCCCAAATGACGTATAAAATTCGGACGATGACTTTGGATGAAAACGTAAGGTCAGGGGATATTACTTTTCCTGTAGAAAAAACCCACAATCAAGATTTTCCAGAACATCCAGAAGTATTTTGGCAAGTTGAAGTCATAGAAGTCGCAATGACCGACCCCGTATGGGACGAATAAATTGAATATACGTCTCATGTAGTACTCTTTACGACCTGACCTTCTCCGTGTTCGACCTTAGTTCTAACGGTCCTCTTTATAGTTATTGGAGTCTATACGTCTACTGTGGTGAGAATACCGTCTTTCACTTCTCCTCGATTTTTCGGAGAACTACTTTCACTTTCTCCTCTCACTTTTTCAACCGAATTTCGAGTCGTAAGTCTTTTGCTTCTAGTACCGTAGGCCAGGGTAGTGAAGTACCCTTTATCTACCCTTTGTCATCTTTGTTACAGTCTGAAATAAAAACCCCCGAGGTTTTAGTGACGTCTACCACTGACGTCGGTACTTTAATTTTCTACGAATGAGGAACCTTCTTTTCAATGCTGGTTGGATCTACCGTATAACTTTTCGTCTCTGTAATGAAACGGCTGATTCCAGGCAGATCAGTTCCGATACCAAAAAGGACACCAGTACATACCTACACTCTCAACCTGACACTTCTTCCGACTCGCGGTTTCTTAACTACGAAAACTTGAGACCACAACCTCTTCTGAGAACTCTCAGGGAACCTGATGTTCCTCTAGGTTGGTCAGGTAAGACTTCCTCTAGTTGGGACCCTAAAGAAACCTTCCTTACTACGATTTCGACTTCGAGGTCATGAAACCGGTGGAGTACGCTTCTCAACTGAGTGACCTTTTCTGACTACGACCTTCCCTAACCCCTGTCCTCCTCTTCCCCTGCTGGCTCCTACTCTACCGACCTACCGTAGTGCCTGAGCTACCTGTACTCAGACTCACTTGAGGCCCTCTACCACTACCTGTCCCTCCGGACCGCACGACGCTAAGTACCCCAGCGTTCCTCAGTCTGTGCTGACTCACTGACTTGACTTGACTTGACTTGACTAACTTCGGATGACGAGTCTTTCTTTGTAAGGAAAATTTTATACTGACGAGTGACTCGCGTATGGAACAGTGGGTTCTCGAACCTACCACTACATGTTCTAATTTCAACGAAAGTACGAACGAAGGACCATCGAGTCTACCATTTCACAGACGGATGTTACACCCTCTGGCCCCAAGTTAGGGACCCAGTCCTTCTACGGGACCTCTTCCTTTGCCGTTGGGTGAGGTCATAAGTATGGACCTTTTAGGGTACCTGGCTCCTTGGACCATCCGATGTGAGGTACCCCAGTGTTTCTCGACCTGTGCTGACTCGTTGAAGTGAAGTACGAACGATTGTGTTGTAGGTAAGATGTTGGGTACCTAGTTCCTCAGTAAGGTTGAGAATTCAAAATAATAATTTCTTTATGCAAAGTATTGACGGTATCTGTCAGTCAGAAGACGACCTAGACCCGTTTCAGTTGGCTTTTGGACCTTTTATAAGGAGTAAGGTCTACGGTAATTCTTGTAAACACTAAGTACCTCATTCCAGTTTTATAGTCGTACTTGTTCTTAAACTTTCTTCAAATAAAGTTGGGAGTATTCACTGATATTCCCTAAGTTCTAAAGTCACCTCCTTCGTTGACGTCTACACTACCTTTATAATTTTCTAGATCTTAATCTTCACTTCGGACTTCTATACTGACTTAATGACGTTTAGAGTATTATTTTGAAATTCTCTACTCCTCGACGAAGAATACGTACTCGTTTCTCTCACCAAAGAACCCTACTTTAGATGAGGATCACTTCTACGACACTTCTAATAACTTTACTGTTTTTCTAAATCTTGTAATATATTTGCAGTGACTATTTCGTTACCGTCCTGAACTCTGCCAACTAAGGATAAAACTTTCTTCAAGATGACACCCATTTTACGATAGTTTATCGTAACCTACGATGTCTCCTTAGTCAGTACTTTCTTCTCAACTAGGTAGTTAAAGTCCGAAGGTCGACTTCTACCGTCTGATCTTCTTACACATGAGTAGAGGAGGACACTCTCATGGTTCTAGTGTTGATCGACAACTTGTTGATAACTGTCCTCTTACGACCTTGGGTGGTTTTTTTCTATGGGATGTAGGTTTCTGTGTCTTCTTCGGTGTCTTTCTACCATCCTCCCCGTGTTAGTACTATTTTAGTTCAGGGTATGGGAGGTCCACCCACTAGGTGTTTGACCTCTTGTTATTATGGTTTCTTCAAGAGGGTGACAACACTTCCAAGATTTGGGGTACAATCCAAAGAACCGGACCCGTAGACTGTTTCCGTGACCCTTAGGGGTCCCTTAGACTAAAACTTCGGGGCGTCCTAAACTAATATCTTAAAGGTGTCCTGACTCCCTTTGTCTCTGAGATCAGAATCTCCCGTGTTTGTTTTAGAACGCGTGTGGTTCTGGGTCTTCTTTCTTACTGGGGTGTCTTCTGACTTGGGTTTGATGGACGATCACAACCTTCCAGAGGACACCTCCACATCCTCCCGTCCCCGAGTATTGTCCTTGTCCCCGTGACCGTCGTCAGGACCTTTCAGGGGCAACCACATTCGGGAGAACCTCCAGTGGTAATTGAGATGGTATCTCGGGTATTTGGGGTTCCGACCTAGTGGAGTCCGGTTTTTTAGTCCCTCCCTCACGTAGGGGTGGGTAGTCGTCTATTAACCTAATTTCGAAATGACTCGTTTTAGGACGGGTGGTGTCTTCCTGGGTCAAAAAGGGTGACGGTCGGGGAGGCTAGTCCTTCGAATGTGTTCGGAGAATCGGAGGAGGTAGTCTCCCGTCTGTCTTCTTCGTTCGTCTTGGTGTTAGGGTGTCGTCGATCTTGTTTTTAGTGTAATGTCTTTCATTTAGTCATACTTCTTCGTCTTTCAATACAGGGTCTACTTCCTTGTTCTATTTTGGGGTCTTTTTGTTGATTTACTTCACCTCTATCCGGTGGAAAGTCTTTTTCTTAAGTCTGATTACTAGCACTTCTACTAGGTCCTAGAACCCTTTTGTTACCTCTTCTACGTTCTTTACAAATGGTTTCTGGATCTTCTTGATCTCTTGTTCGTTTGGCTCTACTTATTATGTGATCTTCCTTAGTTATTGTCTTATTGACTCCGTCTTTTTACTTATTTACTGGACCTCCTGTCTTACCACCTGTAGTGACGGTTTCTTGTCTTATATCTTTTTTCTTACCTTCTTCTGTCGACTTCTCTGGAGACCCTGTTGTAATTTACGTGGTTGTAAACGTAATATCCCCAGGGTCTTCCTCTTCTCTCTTTCCTGGACTCTTTTATAAACTTCTCTATTATGGGCTTTTGAAGGGTTTGTACCCTTTCCTTTATCAATTGGTTCTGGTCCTTCGTGTCTCTCAGGGTCCGTCCTATTTGGGTTCCTCCTTGTGTGACTCTGTGTGTCGTTAGTTTGACTGTTTTTAATTTCTGTCTCCATTTTATGATTTTCGTTGTTCCCTTTTTACTGTTTATTGTACGTTCCCTTGAGAGTAGTTCGATAGTCGACTAAAGAGTTCTCTTTGAGATGTTCGGTCTTCCCTTACCGTACTATATAAATTTCACTACTTTCCCTTCTTGGATGGTGGTTCTATGAGATCGGTCATTCTGAGAAGAAGTCTAGCCTACCTCTCTAGTTTTCGAAAGGTTTGTTCGTTTTCAATTCTCTTAAGTCGTGGTGGCTTGGTCGAAATATTACTTACGATTTCCTTGAAGAGATCCGTCCTTTGTGTTCTCTTCCTTTTCTGGATGTGTTTTATTTGGGGTTTGTTAATTCTTTTACAATTATCTTGGTATGTATAGCTTTTAATGGAATTAACATTTAACTAATTTGGTTGGGTTTCTGTATCTGACCGACCCGTCTACTTTTGAACACGTACGTACGTGAGGGTAAATGGTGTACTGAGACGAACTGGGTAGTCTAACACACATTAATAATATATAACAATCCGATTAGTACAAGGGTAATACTGAACGTTAACATTAATAGAAAAATAAAAACCCCCCAGACCGATAAGTAACACTTTTGATCATTTGTAGAAAAAGATAACACTAATACTTGGAAACCGGATAGATTTTTTAAATACTGTAAAACTAAGATGAACAAACTAAATTATACTTTTCGTACAATCTTAAGATTAAATTTTTTTATCTATACGTCGTTCGTTTTCTTTACTCATTTATCCAACACACATCCTATTTTTTATGTATTATTTTTATAAAGTTATTATCATAGGAAATTTTAAAAAGGGTTACCATAAATATTATAGATTTAATTTGACATGTTAAAAAATTACATAGAGACTAAGAGATTTCTTAGTTCTCTTTCAAAAACATTAAACACTTTTATTTCCAATTTTGGGTCAGTAGTTCCTAATTTTTTTTTTTCAGCTAACTACCCCGTTTGACTTAACAACTGTAAAAAATCTGTGACGATAACGTGTGAAATATCACATCATATTTCCATTGAAAATATACGCGACCCTTTGGTTTTTGAAGTATACTCAACGAAACAACGTTATAAGAAAATAACGTTACCAGACTTTGACTTGGATGTCATAGAGACTCCATACGGACACCATACATATCGTTGAAATCTCAATGACCATGAATAGTGGTAAGTTCGAGAGTTCTTGTCGCGGTACATTTTCTTGAGAGACGTTACGACCTTTACAAGAGAAAGCAGTAGATACACCTCTGTATCCATAGATGACTCGTGAACTTAATACCGACCACACTGACTAAATTTTAAAACAAATTATACTTATATTTAAATTTATAGGTGTCCATCGATCTCCGATGGTAAAACTTGTTCCGTCGGGCCATATTTTTTCCACAAGTCTCGTCTCGTGACCCGTACCCGTGTATCGAGAGAAGATTCATTAGCGTACCTTAAGACGTACAGGTCACGGTAGTCGGGTACAGGGGAATGGTAGACGGGTATGTTCATCGGAAAGTGAGTACGATCCGACGTAACAAGGGAGTAGTAAAGTAGATCAGTTGACTAGTAGAGGACCACTGATGTCAGGCGGGGAGGAAAAATTAGGTCGTGGGTCTTGGGTTGGTATAAGTGAAACGTCCAAGGGGTACGACAAGGAGGATGAGTGAACTCCAACTCGTAACAGAGTCCAATCAGTATCGAGACTGCATCAGTAGGGGATTCATCCTCAGTATACAAAAAAAGCGTTAACTTCGGTTTGTAAATCACAGTAGGGACTTGTCTTCCAGGAACCTTCAACTAACCTTATTTGTTTTTAACGAGCACGTCAGCCAATGTCGAAAAGGCTTTAGTCGGACAGTTTACCTGTCTTTCATGTACTCCTAGACACCTTTTCTCGGCGACCCTTGTGTACGTATCCTACCTCCTTTGACCTTAGACCCTTGGTCGGGACCCTTCTTTCCCTTCGACGTCCCCTACGGAGCCCTAGAAAGGTGTAGGTAGGGAACCGTAAGTGTGTTTATACCCGGGGTTTAGATCCGAAGGAACTCCGGGGTTTTAGGAAACATCCCAGGTCGGATCAGGGTAGAGAAACCCCTTCAGGGAGGGAGGATGGGTGGGTGACGATTGGAGAGACTAGAGAAAAGGGGTGAAGTAACCGGTACCGGAACCCCTACTGAAGGTCCTTTACTCTCCTGTCTTTGTACAGGGAAAATTCATAATAATAGTTCTTCCATAATTTATTCTCGGTGGGTCACTCCCCACCATGTCCATCGACAATCGACGTAGAGACTAGGATTTAACTATTCTCCGACCTGAGCAGGTGTAGAAGATTCAAATATTTACTTCATTACTAATGTTTTTCAAATCGTAAGATAGATCGTGAATCCTTTACAAGTAATTTACAAATAATAATCACAGTAAATGGAATTCTCCTGGGTGTTTCCACACGATAGAAGGAAAAATTTTCCTCTTTTGATTACTACCTAGTTGTCCGTCCTTCGACAGTGACTCCCCTCCAACCAGAATTCCCCACCTTCCCAGAAATCCTAATTTTATAAGTCTGTCGGGGAGAGGGGTGTCCCGGTCGGGACCCAACCAACAAAAGTGGTCTCCTGTTCGAGGGACTCCCATCCCAAGGACCCAAAAAGGCGGAAAACCTTACCAAGAGTCAGACAAATTCGTTTTCTTTGTGTCAGGTGTAAAATACTGAAGATGGGTCTTTCTCAACCCTTTGTCCTAATTAACGGAAGCAAAAAATTTATTTTCCGTCTTCACCCATTTTACTCCCATGGTGTCTCGTTCCAGTCCCAGATCGATCTTCCGTCTACGAACCTGGGACCTTGTGTACGCAGTCAACTCCAGACTAAAGGTCGTTCGTCGTCTATACTCATCTCGGTCCAGACCCTCTAGGTCAGGTGGGAGGTATGGAAATGTCAAGATTGAAGGTCCTTTTCTTATGTCCTCACACCCGAAGAGGAGCGGACGCTTTAGGGAGTTATTAGGTATGGGTCTGTTCTTGTTGTCAAACCTCAGGGACCGACCAGGTATGGACGACAAACAAATTATAAGCGAGGTGTGTTCAGCGGAATAGAAAGGCACTCTGGTGTCGTACTAAGCCCCGAGCCCGGTCCATCGTCAAGAGGCGTAGAAAGTGTCGAAAGGACCACGGTAGGAACGTATCATCAAATTTTAGAAGGAGGAAGTCTAGAAAACGGGTACAAAGTAGTAATAAAGGATCCAAGTCTTTTCCACGTATTCGATTTCGAAACTAGTTTTGTGGGAGTGACCCTCTACACTGGTGGGAGGTGATCATACACCCCCCGGACCTGGGTCACCGGTCGTCTCCAAAGTGACTACACCTCTCCTTCTCTCAATGGTCCTTAAGGGACCCCGGTAAGGAAAGTCAGAAGGGTCGGTGTGTTCCCTCTCACTTGGTGCAAGACACCTACTACAAGTTTTCCTAGAAGTAAAGACGATTCAAGGTTTAAGGTAAATCTGAGGTTACATCCTTCGTGTACTGTGAGATTCGTCTAGCTGTTAGAGACACGATATGGTAGACCGAGACACACACACATATCAACGAGTCAGCACAGGTTGAGAAACGTTGGGGTACCCTGGCGTCGGGTGGTCCGAGGAGACAGGTACTAAGAGGTCCGTTCTTATGACCTCACCCAACGGTAAAGGAGGAGGTCCCCTTAGAAGGACTGGGTCCCTAGTTTGAACGTTGAGAACCCAGAAGACGTTACCGTCCACCTAAGAAATGGCGACTCGGTGGACCTTTCGGGGTATGGTAGACCGTGATCGTTCGTTTTCTTAGAAGGGGTCTCCGAGAAAACCTTCCATCGGGTCACGAACTTTAGACCGAGTAAGTGTGATCAAGATACATTTTACGTGTTTGCGGAGACATGTACTTCCGGGTATAGGACAAGAGTCGGGGAACGAAGTAGAAAAGACATAAGAGAGACTCTTTTCTTGTAGAGTGGGTAAGGGTACCAAATTCAAGGAAGGAGGACTCCGTTAAGAGTTTAGTCGAAAGGACCAAAAACGAAGAGAGGATTCTAACGTCAGAAAAAGAATTAGATTAAAAGAGTAAATTAACTTGTTGTTTCATTTTTATGGGGAAAAGGATGTGAGAGGTTTACATGTGAAATCTAAAACTATCTTTTGAGGTTTAACGGACGGAGAGAAGGGTGGTCATAGACGTGAATAGAACGAGTGGAAAATTGAAAAGCGGAAAGAAAAGAATGGTGAGGGAGGTTAAGTCATGGAAGGTTTACTTCAGGTAGGAGGAAGAGAGGTTTGGGTAAGACAAGATCAATCATTAAATACGTAAATAAGTTATGATACAAGGGTAGGGAGACATCCTGTGTTAGAATAATTTTCACCCTTTATCGCGTGTTTGGTTTTTGTTTTCACGTCCCGTGTCTATTATATTAAAATATAAAACACATTGTGAGAGATCTACGACACACTCGTTCCGTTTGTCGTGTCACTCTCACACAATTGAGCCCTTCGGATCAACCTCTCCCGTTCCTAAGTCGTCACAGGACATTGTACACATCCTGACTCTTCTCTTTCCTGACGAAGAGACTTCCCCCTACCTTACGAGACCGTTCTAAGTCCCTGTCGATGTACGGACCACAAAGATCACCCACCCCCTCTTGTCGGGGCGACCTTGTCTCGGAACCCGTCAGTCCGATTTTTGCGGGAATTCTACCTACACCCTATCTCATACCGTGAAACAATAAGAACAAACCAACGATTCAGTACAGGTTAAGAAACACTGGGGTACCTGACATCGGGTGGTCCGAGGAGAGACACCCTAAAGGGTCCATTCTTATGACCTCACCCAACGGTAAAGGAGGAGGTCCCCTAGAAGGGCTGGGTCCTTAGTTTGAGTCCACACGACGTAACGTCCACCTAAGAAGTGACGACTCGTTGATGCCCTTCGGGATCATCCCGTGAATCCATTGTTCTTTCCAACCAGATACTCTTGAATTACTTACCTTTAGTTACAATTACACACTCGAGGTTTATCCTGTTAATCCCTTTTACTCTTTCCTCCACTAAACCAGACCCAATCCCCGTCACCCGTAGATCTTCCCGTACTATTTTTTAAAAGAAAGGTCATTTTTATTACGAACAAATGACACCGATTAAACATTTTGTGATGTATCAAAATTCCTTATTCTGAAACTTTGGGTCATATTAAGGTGTCGTAAGTGAAAGTTGTAACTAATTAGATCCGAACTGACTGTCCTGGATATTGTTTCAGGAGGCATCCCTGCTCCGACACACTTCTCTCTTCACATTCCTCAAACCTAAATAAAACCAAGTCCAACGTCATAGTCACATGAAGCATGTATTTGTACTGGTGTCCCGTTTGTCTCTAGGATCCTACCACAAATCCATCCCTCACATATCCCTTCATCCGGAGGAGATATTTAAGGGGAGTCTTCCAATGCCGAAACCCTCAGAACCGTTTCTCTTGACTCCAGATCTCTCCTCCCGGGATAACCTTCCTATGTTTCTCTTTAGTTCCTCACCGTTTCTTGGTCGGATCCCATTGTGAGTCCATCGTCCTTTTCCTGTCGGGAATTTCCCTTTTCGTTTTCAATGTGCTCCCCACTTTGTTTTTAATCGGTTTGGTTATAAGGAAGTTCATTCATGAATCATTGAAGACGCATTGACTGTGACACTAACCACAACTCTACATTCTTTTTTCATCTCGAGGGACACTGGTATAAAATAATGTCTTACACTACTTAAATTATTATTATGGTAGCACCTGTCTCCTAAGACAACACCCTACCTCCACACGGTAACCCTTTCCGAAGAATCTCCTCAACCAGGACGTGATCTTCTTTTTAAACTTCAACCCATTTCCCTCCTCCCGAAGGGTTCACCCAATCACCATCTTTTTAGTTGGACGGTTACGTCCTCTATATTTTCTGTGTTCAAGTTAAGGACCCAGTTCTTCTAAGCGACCTCCTCCCGTACCGTTGGGTGAGGTCATAAGAAAGGGTCTCTTAGGGTACCTGTCTCCTCGGACTACCCGATGTCAGGTTTCCCAGTCTTTTTTTAACCTGTATTGAATCACTGATGTGTGTGTGTGTGTGTGTGTGTGTGTGTGTTTCCCAATACTCCCTCCCTCCCTGCATTATGACGGACCTGAGATCCCCCACCACATTCGACAATCACTATGTCGTACCCGTCGACCTTACGAGTAAGAATGGTTGTAAATATTTTGTCGACAGAACAAAAATTACAGTATCGGTAGATTATAGGTGGGTGATCAAAATCATGGGTAACTAACTACCAGGACCGAACTTAGCTAATAACGATATAACCAACGGTTCGCTATCACCAAATTGAAGTACTAAAAAAGATACAGACATTAATCGTAAGATGTTATTTCTTCTACAAAGGGAATATGAGTAAGTAAATTAGTCCTACCTGGGTACACAAGAATAAAATAAGTTACCCAACAAGTCAGAATGATGACAATAATAAAGAACATTACGAGTTTTACAGTCTAGACCGGTCACCTCCCGAAAGTGTTATCAAGGTTGCACGAGACTGTGCAAGGTAGAGAGACTCGTGAAGTCGTTCTACGAGAAGCCAAGTGGAATGTGAAAAGGACGGGGTCGGGGTCTTAGTCGACAAAAAGACTCCCCGGTACCAAGGAGGAGAACCTCTTACCAAAATCTTCGGTTTCAGGACCACGAATAAGGATGTCCCCACGATGACAGACATGCAAAAAGGCTCACCTAAATATTAACCAATTTATATATATAACCTGGATCTTTATACTCTTTATCAATATTTCCCGGAAACCCCCTATTCAAGTGATTAAAACTTATCCCTGACACCTACACTACTCATAATTTGGTGCAATCATATTTAAAGGACTAGAACGACTAATATTACATTCATACATTTTCAGGAACAAGAATCCTCATAAATCCCCTTTCTTCCGTGTCACGGATGTGGACACTCTTCCGAAGATCCTCTCTAAAGTCTCGGTGACCCTTCGAGTGCCAGGAGTGGTAAGACGGATGCGTTCACCTACGCAGAGAGTAGTCACTTTTTTGTCCAACTTTTAGTGTCGAGACCTGGGACTGTTCTCGGGGATTGTGAAGATGTTTCTGTAGGACTTGTGTTCCCTTGGTCACTGGGACTAAAAGCCCCTGTTTCCCAACACGTGTATGGTAGTCACAAGACACACTGTCAGACCACGAAGTGTTTCCGGTGTAGCGGGAAGAGGTGGTCTGTAGACACCTCAGGGTCTGTCCCTCTCTCTTCTTTTCTCCAGTCTCAATGTAGACAGTAAGTCTTCCCGGTAGAATATTAAGTTTCAAAAAAAATTTTAAAAATTAATCTACTATTAACGAAATGTTACAACGCGAACAAAGACGGCATGTTACTACACTCAGTCGATATGTATATGTATATAGAGGAGGGAGAACTCGGAGGAAGAGTGGGGGGTAGAGTGAGGAGATCCAGTAGTGGTTCGTGGTTCGACTCGAGGACCCAATATGTCGTTGAAGGGTGATCAATAGATAAAAGTATATACCATCATATATGTATATATACAGTTATTCTAATAGGGTTAAACAAAGTGGGAGAGGAATGGAGGGACACGGGTGTTCAGACAAGAGATACAGACGTAGAGATAAGAAGAGGACGTTTATCCAAGTAACCATGACAAAAAGACCTAAGGTATATATACGTAATTATATGTTATATGTTAAAAATGTTATAACAATTTTTTGTTATACAAAAACAGTAAGACTGAATGAAGTGAGACATATTGTCTGATCCAAGTAGGTGTAGTGATGTCTACTGGGTTAAGTAAGGAAAAATACCGACTCATAATACGGTGGAATCTCTCGGTCCCGACCGGTAGACTATAGTCGTTGACACTGGGGGTAAACTAGTGATTAGAATATATAATGATTATATTCATTATTTTTCTTTTGTTTTGGAGACTATGCGAAACATCAATATGTTAACGTCAAGATATATAATTTAAGATTTGAGACCGTGTAAAAGAGGTTGTCCAGACGTAGGAAAGGGTTCGTAGTTATGTCTATAATCTCCTCGTCAAAAGGTGGTTCGACTAAGGAATACCTGTCAGACGAACACTTTAACCTTTGAACACCTGACACTTAACAAGAATAAGATTGAGTGTTCCACCAAGATTGATCTTTTAACTCTATTAGAAACAAAAAGGAAACGATCACTCGTCAAATCAATACTTATGGTGGTAGTAACACTTCAACTACCTAAGTACTTGATGGTCCCATCGTTTTCGGGTTCAGTCTGTCCTATCAATTTTTGATTATTCCAGTATTTCACGTATCCACAGAGAAATTTTTACCAACTTTAAGGTACTTTGTCTCTACATTCGTTTCTACATCTTTAGTACCCGAAAGGAAAACACATAAAGGCACCAGGGTCCGGGGGGTCCCCACTAACCTTCTCACACGCGGTCTACGAACTGAGGACGTGAATAAGTTAATGCCGTCCCAAAGGAGTGGACCGTGATCACTGTAATCCCCGGTCTATGAAGAAACAACATCCAACGACGGGACGCGTACCTCCTACAAGTAGTCGGAGAGGACTGGTCGACGGTCATTGTGGGGGAGTTGGGACGACTATTAGTTTTTGTAGAGGTCTGTGGCGGTTTACAGGGGACTCCCCGTTTAGGGAGGGGACGATGGGGGACGGTAACTCTTGAGGACTGGACGTGATATGGTGGTCAGAAACGACAGATACTGTCGGTCAAGGTCTCTACCACAGGACCTCCCCGGACCTACGGAGAAGTGTGTCCAAAGATGTATACAAACATTTGTACGGTGGGATTGTACGTCCTGATTACCCGATCCTTATATTCTTAGAGTGGACTCGAGGATTTTCCTTGAGAACAGTCCCGACCCTAATAATAATAAAAACATACTCCTAATATTCTGAGTGGACTTTCGGGGACATATCGGTATCATAGAAAGTAACGACAACCCTTGTGTGAGGAAAGGACTTGGGAAGAGACTCGGCTACGTGTCTCGTGTCTCTGACCTTAAAGCGACTCTAGGTCCACGTGTCGGACGCGACTTTATAAGTAGACACGCCTTCCTGTTCTCTTTCAGTCGAGAAGGACTCAGTCATACTCACCTGAAATAGATTGTGTAGTGTCCACACACACCGGGTCCAAGCCATCTTACGAATAATACACTGGACGGTAGTTGAGTTCTCAACGGTCCACCATCCGAGACTTTCGCCTCTTCCGTTACCGTTGGGTGAGGTCACAAGAACGGACCTCTTAGGGTCCCTGTCGTCTCGGACCACCCGACGGCAGATGCCCCAACGTGTCTCAGTCTGTGCTGACTTCGCTGAATCGTCGTCGTCGTCCGAGACTTTCTTTTGAAGTGACTCCGACCTTTACCATTCATTGGTAATGTTAAGTCCACCTCCCCTGAGGTAGTCGGAGGGTTATCACAGTAATGAGTGGATTTCTCTCTACTCTACCTTTAATACACTTTCCACTGACTTCGTCCACATTTTAACTTCCAGAGTGAGGGACTCAACACGGTAAACAAAAGTCCACAAAAAAAAAAAAGGAGACTATAAATAATCTTCTCGAAAATAAATGTAAATAAATATTTATAAATATATAAATAAATATAAATTCTCTTCTTGAATCTTGAGGTTTGGGTTCTTTTAAGACCCCTTTAGAGTGAGTGTCGAGTCGCCGAGAGGGTACCGACATATTGACGGTCCTCCGAGTCCTCTCGTCTACACCACGGGAACGACCACCCCTTGTCTTGAGGACTTTCAGCGGGGTCGATGGAAGGACCGTTTGACTACAGTGTCTCGTACAATCACGTCTCTACACTAACGTAGAGACTTAGACTTGGAGGAGAGGTTATGTGTGTCCTGAACGGACCGAGATTGACAGAAATCTCCGGAGAGGAAAATTTCAACGATGTGCATAAACCTCCACTGTCCCCCTTCCATGAGTCCTTCAATTTCATTTATTCTTGGTGTTCCTTTGTATACGTACCATTTGAATACGTGTCTAAAATCCTCCATCTTGATTCCGGGGTGGACTTCTATAAGTCTCCTGTGTCTCTTGTTTGACTAGAGGTGGGGAAGTTTGCCCGGATTCTCGATTTAGACGGTTCTAGAATTTCTCTGGACTCTTAAGGAATGTGGTATAACGGATCTTTCGAGGTACCGTGCCGAACATCGGTAGGTGGTTTACCGGTAAAGGAGAACAAAGAGACATTATTTCTAGTTCAACCCAAAAAAGGAGGATTAAAAAAAGAGGTAATTAAAATATAACTCTATATTAACTGTACGCACACGCACAATCAACGAGTCAGCACAGGTTGAGAAACGCTGGGGACCTGACGTCACACGGTTCGTGTAATATAATTAAAGTCTACATGTCGCACTAAGTGATAACACTGATATAACACTTTACTAGTGGTGTTATCCAGATCAATTATAGATAGTCGTATGTCCCAATGTAAAGAAAACGAAAACCGATCCTGAGAGTTTCGATACAACTTATTTTCACCCTTCTCATCTGTAGGAACAGAACCCCTTACGAAAATCGAAAAGTAACAGCTCATACTACAATCGACATGCGAACAGTATATACCAGAAATAATACAACTCCATGCAAGGGAAGTACGGGTGAAAGACCTCTCAGAAATAGAATTTATCTACTAACAACAACAACAAGTAACAAACTAGTGAGTAAACACAGGTTTAAAAACGTTGGGGTACCTGATGTCGTGAGGTCCGAAGGGACAGGAAGTGGTAGAGGACCTCGAATGAGTTTGAGTACAGGTAACTTAGTCACTACAGTAGGTTGGTAGGGTAAGAGACAGCAGAGGAAAAGGAAAACGGAAGTCAGAAAGGGTCGTAGTCCCAGAAAAAATTTCTTAACTGAGAAGTGTAGTCCACGGGCTTCATAACCTCTAAGTCGAAGTCGAAGTTGTAGTCAGGAAGATTCCTTATAAGTCCTGACTAAAGGAAATCCTAACTGACAAAACTAAGAGGAACGTCAGGTTCCCCGAGAGTTCTCACAAAAGGTTGTGGTGTAGAGTTTTCGTAGTTAAGAAGTCAACAAGTCGGAAGGAATACCAAGCTAAGAGTATAGGTATGTACTGATGACCTTTTTGGTATAGAAACTGATATACTTGGGAATAACCGTTTCATACAGAGACGAAAATTTATGTGACAAATCCAAACAATATTGAAAAGAAGGTTCCTCGTTCGTAAAAAATAAAACACCGACGTCAGTGGTAGACGTCACTAAAATGTCGGGGGCGTTTATTTCAGAAAGTTACAAAGGTAACAAAGGGGTAAATAAACGGTACTTCACTACCCTGACCTACGGTACTAGAAACAAAAAACATACAACTCGAAATGTGGTTGCAAAAGTGAGAGGGGAAAGTGGAAGTAGTTCTTCGAGAAATCAAGGAGAAGCGAAAGACGGTATTCCCACCACAGTAGACATATAGACTCCAATAACTATAAAGAGGACCGTTAGACCTAAGGTCGACCACGAAGTAGGTCGGACCGTAAAGGGTACAACATGAGACGTACATTCAATTTATTCGTTCCACTGATATATGTCGGAACTGTATGAGGAAAGGGTTAAACCTTGGTCAGGTAACAAGGTACAGGTCAAGATTGACAACGAAGAACTGGACGTATGTCCAAAAGGTCCTCCGTCCAGTCCACCAGACCATAAGGACAGAGAAGTTCTTAAAAGTTGTCAAACAGTACTAGGTGTGTCAATTTCCGGAATCGTATCAGATATTTCGTCTTCATCTACAAAAAGACCTTAAGAGAACGAAAAAGATACCATGTTGTCTACAACCGGTAAACTAGAGACCGAGGAGACGGAAAAGATTTAGGTCGTACTTGTAGACTTTCAAGAACCAAGTACATGACAACTTTGGAACGAACCTCTTAAAACTGGTAATAGAACAATCGTACACTTTACTCACGTTAACACGTCAGCAAACTTGTAAGAAACCGTAACGGAAAGAAACCCTAACCTTACTTTTGACTGGAAAAGGTAAGGACACCGGTGACGACTCTAAAGGTATAAACGACCGTATAACTGAAATTGTCGTAGTGGAAAATCCTAAACTTTATCGAGTCTACCTTAAGGAAATGGAAGTGACTGAAACAAGTATCACTACGAAGGATTCCGGGTAAACTGAAGTGTGAGGTTCTACAAACCGAAAACCACTATCTAGTGTGGTAACACCAATGAACCCAGTACATCTAGAAAAAACATGTCAAGAAGACACACAAGAACGGTGGAGAAGAATTATAGAAGACGAAGACAATCCAGGTATGAGAAAGACAGGAAATAACACGGGTAGAAACGTACTTTACAAGGAAATCACAGAGATCAAAAGAACTTCTCTAGAAATCAGAAAGGGTAAGACAACAAAAGGAGATAAAGAAACGTAACGAGTGAATCCTTCCGAAAGAATAGAAAGGAACCACAAGAAACCTTAAACGTAATTCAACCCATATAGAAAGGAAAAGAAGAAACGGAAAACGAAGAGAAGAAAAGAGTCAATAAACATTCCGGAGGAGTCTGTTGGTAAAACGGAAAGACGTAAATACGTATCTACTACTTAAAATAGTTTTCGAAAAAGACGTAGATAACTCTACGAGTATACTAAAAATAATGAATTAAAAAATTATACCATATAGTGTAATTTTTAAAAAAAGAACACTACTCTTGAAAATTGTCGATGAGAGGACCGTTGAAAGTCTATGTGTCATACCATAATTGATATCAGTGGTCCTATATGCAATGTAGGGATACTGAATAAAATGTTGGTTTCAAGTATGGAAAACTGATGGAAGTGAGTTAAACGGATAGGGGTTGGGGACGGAGACCGTTGGTGGTTACAAGAGAGACACAGACACTCGAGTCCAACAAAACAAATCTAAAGTACATATTTACTCTCGTTTACCGTAAACAGAAAGAGATGGACAAAATAAAGTGAATAAAGTGTATCATAAGAGTTCCAGGTAGGTACAACAACGTTCACCGTTCTAAAGAAAGGGAGAATACCGACTCACTATCAGATAGATATGTATATTTGGTGTCAAAGAAACAAGTAAGTAAGCACTACCTGTGTCCAAGAAGGGTATAATACACAACAATACATTTATTACGACGGCACTCGTACACCCACGTACATAGAAAAACTCGATCGTAAAAACAAAAAAAAAGGATCATTTATGGGTCTTCAATTTAACAACCTAGTATGTCATTAAGATAAAAATTAAAAACTTATTTTTAGATTTATTTTCTACCGTAAAAGGTCGGGGAAAATGTCCATTAACACTGATACATGGATTCAATCCCCGTTACTCTTCAATCGACGTCATTAACTCAATCTGGAGGATTAACCGAGGAAATGGAGGATTGTTCCGAAGAACAAGGAATTCCAACGGACCTAGTACCTACATTACCGTTGGTGCCCATTGGAACTTCTACCTCCGGAGTACGATTCTTACCCCTTCGTCCTTCTGTCTCTTCGGACCCAAAGATTACTGTTATGGTTGTACCTGAGGACAGAGACCAGAAAAAGTACTCTCTATTATCATTCGTATACAAGTGAATTCGGTAATACACGTTGATTCTTCTCAGTAAGACTAGGTGGAGGGTCGGGATGGCAAGGAAAATAAAGGAACTTTAAGTGACTTGGTCTAACATAATAGTATCTTGTTCCCGGAGAACATGGTATGAGGAGAACGGTTACGTGGAGAAAGGTGGGTTGGGACTGTTGTCGAGGGAGGGTCTCGAGTGAGTGGTTTAAATGTCAATAATTAGAACGACATCTCGTTTGGGTACCCCTACAAGGTCGGTCGCCAAGACAGATGACGTCACACCGTCCTGAAGAACGGAAAGTCTAACAAGGTCAACTCTAGTCATAGACTACGAAATTGGTGTCGGTGTCGTTCTATGGGATGTTCTTTCTGTCGGGTTTTCCCTCATAATTGGGGAGACCTGGGAGGCCTTACAGACAGATGTCAGTTTGGGTCAGTAGTAGGATACCTTATTTTCATAGGGTTTAGTAAGGAAGAGAGAAACTTTCCCAGAAGGATTATTGACTCCACCTCTAATTAGACTTGAATTTTTTTGTTCTGTCATTCTTATGAATTAGTGACCTCGTTACCTACTACTACCTGTTGTGAAGGGGTTTACGGACTTCGATGACTGTATTTGATCGTTGAGTGGGAGGTGACACCTTATCGTCTCCTTACCTATGACTTCCCATGTACATTGAGGGTGTAAGATTTGTAATTGTTAAAATAATCCTTTCTCATCATTTACACGTTGTTTGACAGCCAAATAATAAGACCAGTCTACAAAATGCTATTCCTCTTGTTTCCAAACGTGGTTTTATTTATACGTTTCACTTTGATAGTATTAGTTCAATCGACGTTAGTAACCGTCATTTTTGTACGACTAGAAATTTTGACTCTTATCTTATCTTTGAGTACTAAAGTCAAGAGGTTAAATTAATTAAGTACTTTAACAATGGTTATCTTTTCTATGTTTAGAAAAACGAGTACCTGATTCTTACCAAGATAAAAACCGATTTCTCGAACGAAGGATCATACTACCCCTCTCCGACCCTACGACATTGACCTTTTTCACTACTCTTGTCTAAACATGTGATTACCGACCTTTACTGAACGTCCCTGAATTCGTACCCTGAGTCTCGGGTTTAGGAACTATTCTAAAGGACAGAACGAGAACGGTGTAGAAAGGTCTAGACAGGGTTCGGTCTCAGTACCCACTCTCGGTCCAACCGGACCCAAAGATCCGAATCGGGACCGACCCTCCGACCCGTTAAAGTACAGAGATCTGTGGAAGGAAACACTCGGAGAGGGGAGTCCGGATGCTCCGTGTACAGTCGTTCCAAAGACCCGACCACGATTGAGAACAAATATTGAAACGTCCGGAGTGCGTTACGTTTCGTCATCACCCTCCCAGACATAAAAGAACAACCTACAGTCTCAGATCTGTTGCACATTAGAGAGATTCGACAACAAGGAGATACGCAGGAATCTTCTACTGTTCTGTATAGAATATCCTAATTTACTCTTAAGGGTACACACACAGCACCGTTCACATTAATAGAACGGTTGATAAAAAGAGGGTACCAAGAAAACTAAGACTTTTAACCAGAGAATAGATGAAAACTACACTTAAATTTGAACGGATACGAAAGGGTTTTCGTTACCCTTAAATAGTATTTGAGTACTCCAATGGTTATGGTTGAGTGGAAAAAGACCACACAGGCATGTTGGACATGGGAGTAAAAGACGTCTCCTTTTTTGTTTCAGTAATTTGTGAGTACATATCTAACTTTTAACAGAAGGGGTATACGTCGAGTCTTAATATTCTCGGTCCTTTTGATAGATGTATAATGGTTAAGGGTTTTTCAGGTCCGAGTAATACGTTTGAGTAAAATCGAGGGACCGGAGACCTTAAATCGGGGTTTTAAATTTAAAGTTCAAAGGGTGACATAGATAGGACACTGGTTCGATTGACATGAACTTAGGGACGTGGTCCCGTTGTCCGTTTCACGTCTGAAACCTTCGTTCTAGACGGCCCTTAGGGTCGACTCTTGGATCGACAGGAGACGTCTCCCCAGGGAAAGTCGATCTTGAAGGGTCACGTCAGAGGTTAAGGGAACAACCTCATGTCATCTTCCATACCATCTTCTAAGAGTAGGAAGTTCTATTACCTTCCCTGCTCTCTACTCCCTCGGGTCTCGGATCCTTCATCCTCCACGAGTTATTCGTTCTCGAAATACGAGGGACACCGACTTAGTCGGACACTAAAACAGACGACAGAGTCCAACAAAAAAAAATTGTCTCCTTTACTTGGTGACGGGAAGGGTGAATGGCATCAAGAGACGGTCCTGTCCGTGGTCCGGTGTAAACGGACGATACATCTCCATCGGAGGTAGATTCGAGTACCGTAGTCGAAGAGGAAAGACGTTTCTGTGTTGTGTAGTGTCGTCCATTTTTCTCTAGGAGAGGTCAGGGTGCACGGGTAGACCAACAAGGGAACTTCGTTGGAACGGTCGTGTCCAAACACTTCTCTGTCTTCCACGACCATTATCTGGGAGTCTCCTAGTCAGTCCGTCTGGACTGTATCTTTTATTTTCCATGAGGGTAACAGTGGGTCTGGTACCACCTGACTACTAGTCGAGACCTACTGAACGAAACAAAGAAGTCCTCGTTTCTGGGTGTAAGTCAGGGGAACCGGAGAGTATCCTGTGTGACAAGGTCTATGTGAGTGTTATGGAAAGACTGTGGTTCTTAAGAGTAAACATTCTGTTTGTTTACCTCAGTCTCTGTATCCCGACACAGACGCCGTACCTCACGGAGCGGGACTTAGAACTGCAGCAATCGACTCACGATAAAGTCACGATTTCTAGAATAAAATAAAGACTAAAATAAAGTCTAGATTTCTAGAAGTTATTTTCTAGAAATTACTTACTCATTTTATTCGAGTTTCCTCAGTTTATTTGACTTGACGTTACAATTTCTTCTGAGGACTCTCAGGGAACCTGACGTTCCTCTAGGTTGGTCAGGTAGGATGTCCTTTAGTCAAGACTTATAAGTAATCTTCTTGACTCCGACTTCGACTTTAAGACTAGGAAACCAGTAGACTACGCTTCTTGACTGAGTAAACTTTTCTGGGACTACGACCCTTTCTAACCTCCGTCCTCCTCCTCTCCTACTGTCTCCTACTCTACCAACCTGAACTACCTGTACTCAAACTTGTTCGAGGCTCCCAACCACTGTCTGATCCTTAAGGTGGACCGTACGACGTCAGGTACCCCAGAGTTTCTTAACCTGTGTTGACTCGCTGACTTAACTCGACTTGACTTATCTCGATTCGAATTAAGTTATTCTGACGGTTCGAAGGGTAATCCGGATCTTTATATGAAAACTCCTTATATGGGATTTCCTTGTTAGTCTATACACCCTTTGATAAACCCGTTTTACACATTCATCCGTTTTTGTACGTACATACTAAGTATTATCGTTACTCTGTCCTGGTCTGAATTATGAGTTATCGTTCCTTTACCGAGTTATTTAACGTCGTGTGGGTGTGAGACCTTATTGATAGTTGTAATCTTGTAGTACAAAAGTACCTTTGTTGGATTTGCAGGTAGCTGTCTGCTTACCTACTTCTCTACACCACGTATATATGTCACCCTATGATGAGTCGATATTTTTGTCTTACTTTATTACGGTAAACGTCGTTGTACCTGCCTAGCTCTGTAATAGTATGATGCACTTCAGTGAGTCTCTTTCTGTTTATGGTATACTATAGTGAATATACACCTTAGATTTTATACTGTGTTTACCTAAATAGATGTTTTGTCTCTGTCTGAGTGTCTGTATCTCCCGTCTGAACACCAACGGTTCCATCTCTCCCTACCTCCTCCCTACCTGACCCTCAAACCCTATTCGCCCACGTTTGATAATATAAATATGTATCTGATCTCTTCGTCCTTCAGGGTAACATATCGTGTCTCTTGACATAAGTCATAGGATATTATTTGGTATTACCTTTTCTTTTTATTTTAAACTTCATTTTTTTTCTCTTTTTTTCTTTACTTTCTCTATCAAGGAGTATTTGAACCAGGGGTCTGTTTGGTGACATTTGTCCTATCACATATAAGAAATTTTTTATTTTATGTAAAATTTTTCAGTACAAAAGTTTTTCACTAAAAAAAGAAACCCTTGTACCCTCGTTCAGTAAGAGACTTTTGTTCTTTTTCCGAGGGATCTATTGGAATCCCCTCTTTTCCCATTATTTAAAGTACTATACTCGGGTCAATTGTCCTAAAAAAGACTAAATATTCCAATGTCAATGAAAAATACATAAAAGAATAAATATAGGAAGCCAAAAAGTCGTGAAGATTTTCGTTTACACCTTACGGGAGCACTCGTTGTTTCGAACGTGTCATTGTACTGGAACAGTGTGAACGGTACCCGTGTGGCACCCAGAGTCCGTGTGAGTGCGACTCCAGGCCGGAGGGATTCATCTGTGTCGAGTCTAACGGGAGGTGTCTCAAGACTGTGATCCTTCTTTGTTCGGGCGTCCTCGGGAAGTCCAAGTGTTCGAGTTTCCAAGGCTCCGAGGATACCCCGACCCGAGGGTGCCACGCCCGCTCCGAGGGCCCTCGGGACGAAAGGACATTAGGACCCTCGCGAGCGAGTCGGAACCCCTGTCCCGCCGCCGTCGCGACGGGACGCCTCCGTCCTCCCTGCGTGGTACTAGAACCGCTACGTAAGAAGTCACAAGAGACGGCAGAGTGTGAGATAACGAGGCAGTGACTTGGGTGAGGTGGCTAGTGTGAAACAGGAGAGGACCACTGGCTAACGTGTGGTGAAGTGGAACGTGAGTAGGCAACTCCACAGACCCCGATCCTGTATTCGTTCTTTTGGTCGCTACTCTTCTCCGAGTCTACACCGAACGACTAAAACGACGACAGAAGTCCTTCTGAGACCCTAAAAAAAATCGTTATGTGTTTGTCTAAGGTAAGTTCCTTAATTAAAGAATCTTTAATTTCCGTTATTGTCAGGGAACCGACCGAAGAATAGTAAATATAAATTGAATTTTAATGAAGAAGACTCTTCAAGTGAGAGGAGGGTTGACGTTCCGTGAGATAGTGAAGTCCGACCCCAATAAAAAGGGAGTAAATCTTTATCGTGAATTGGTAGGCTCGTCTACATATAAATAAGTAACGAATGACAGACAAGGGACGTCCTCTTGTATTCGAACCGGTCCCGCTCCCAGTACGGACAGAACAAGAGGTACCGTGGGAATTACGGTCCAAGTGCCAGTCATGGTATTTACAAACGACTTATTTGTTTGTGGATGGGTCGAAAGTATCGCCGAGTTCTCCGCACAGGAGTCCCTTCGAAATGGAGTTAAGACCCTGGACAAACAGAAACAAAAACGTGAGAACATCTCGGCACTATAAAAAAAGACCTCAAAACAAAAGAAAGACGACTCCTTTAGAGAGTAAAGTTAACTTGTAAGTCACCTCACTGATAAGGAAGCTGTAAACAGAAGGGGTGACCAGACTTTCAAGATACTGTTGTCTTAGATTATGTAGAAACGGAGTGGTAATATACGGGTCGTACAATGTGTCAAATATCGATAATTATCATCTACCAGTTATGTACAGACAACTTATTTACTCACAAGTTTGTGTAGAGATTACTGGGTTCCTCTAAGTCCTCTTCCTGACTGGTCAGATTTCGAGGTCGAAGTGATACCGTGTACCAATAGTGTCGTGACCGACGTCTACACGAATAAACATCGTCAAAGTAAGATAAACTGTATGAAGCATGGTCCGATTAACCGAAGTACTTCACCCATCCCCTCGGGACCGAATATGTTCCCTTCGTTATGACCGTAGTTATGTTTAAAAGAAGAAAAACCCACCCCCCGGACGGAACACCGAACATCCTAGAAGTAAGGGGCTGGTCCTTAGCTCGAACCCGAGAGACATCACTTTCGTCTCTCAGAATTGATGAACCAGAGGTCTCTCAAAGGTTATGCTTAGTAAAATTCACACTTAAAGGAAATTACAGGAAACCACTACGAGTCCAGGTAGAGTACTACCGGTTTCAGTAAATCGTAGGCAGATTGTGACCCGACCTGTCTGTCCCGTCTCCTTCCTAACAACCCTGTCCACAAGTCATGGACCTTTCTGAGATGAGAGGTTAGGGGTGGGAGTGGTCTAAAGGTCTGAGGACCTCGGTGTACCAGGAAAGGTTTATGAATGCAAATGAAAGAGAATCTAAGACTTCTCGTCACTGTATAAGTATAGGGTTCATGTCGAGCTTTAGGTAGAATCTTCCTTAGAAATTTTTGGGTAGTCGTCTCAGGAATTTGTCGTCCAGGAAGGGTACTCCCCTAACCTTCTCGACCTTTAACAGACCAAATAGAAACGGTTTTACAAGGACAAACATCATTTTGTGTCCAGACTTACCGATGTCGTTGTTCCCTACGACGTTTTACCCGGGTTTCTTTCTAATTTTGACTTTAAAAGTTCTACGGTCCTCTCTCCCGTCAATCTGGACGAGAAAGGGTGGGTCGTGGAAGAGGTAAGTGTCGGGAAAACCCGGCACATTGTTTATGGACTATGGGACTTGAAAAAAGATACGGACAGAGGGACCAACCTACTATCGAGTGACCCACATTCTTTGAGTTGAAGTCTCCGACACCCCAACGGAACTACCTGTCTACCCTCCCGACCTGTTCTCTTTGACCGAGCCCAGACCGTAAGACGATGAGACCCTTTCCTTCCGACCGACACGTACGTTGAGGGAAAGACAATCCGACTCCCTGGAACCTTTTCTCTGGTAAAGGAAAGGTTACCCTCTCTTTCCTTTCTCTCGTTCTTCCTCGTCGAAGTATAGTGACTGGGTCTTACATTCCCAGACCGTCTTCTGTTGCGTCCTGATCCGATACACGCTGAGGTTCTCCCGAAATGACCCACCCACAGAAGTACGTTCACCCACCACACACCGCACCAGGGACGATACAGGACTTGTGTCTTACTGAAGGTGTCACCGACTCTCCCTCACTTCCTTTGCGGGTCTATGTTCGTCCCTGACAATTCGTCCTCTCTCCTATCCCCTAAACTATGGACCCGCACCAACTCTTCAAGGGTCTAGTGTAGGAGGAACGGCGGCTGTCAAGCTCGGTGTTGACGTACCCTTCCCTGAAAACGGTTCACCGTGAGTACCATTAGTAGATGTCTGAAGGCCCACAACAGGGGCGTCTCGTCGAGTATCAGAAAGGACAGCAGACCCAATCCGTCCAACAGACCCCTTCCTTCGGGCATACTCAGCTACCGTCCACAGGGGAGGAGAGGGAACGTTGGAGTGACTTAGTTCTTGACACACTCGGCTCTTCGGTTCTCGTTTGTCACTTCCGGTCTTCCTTTGACTGAACGAGTACTAGGGTATCGGTCGATGTCCAGCTCTTCGAAGACTACGGGTCACGTCCCCACTGACGGGTGTAGGGTATCCTTTAAAGTAGAGTCGTCCGGCTGATGTCCGGTCCCAGTCGGTCTGGACGAGGACTAGGAAACGATGACGTTGTGACCGGACCATAAGTCATTCGACTTACCATCCTACTCCGGGTCCTCAGGTCCACCCCTGGGATACCCGTGTGTGGAGGAGTGTCCACTTGTAGGGTCGTCACTCTTTCCTCCTTGTGTAATACGAGTGCAGACTGTGGACTCGTACTTCTGTTTCTTTTCCTTCCGGGAGACGAACTTCCCAGGTGTCTAAGAAGAGGATAGTGGATGGCTTATGACAACTCACGAACTGTTTCCGGTGCAGGGGTGACGGGAGACGGTCTGTGGACACCTCTCCTCTGTGTAATCCCTCAAGAACGTCCCGTCTGGGAAGAGGAGTCCGAGGTCACAGACTGGTGTGGCAGGTCGGAACCCTGTTCCTATCCCGGACCCCCTCCGGAGGCACCTCTGGGTGTCGACTCCTTCGTGGTGCCCTCTCGATTAGGGGTCCCGTGGTACCTCTACACCCCACTCAAGTGTCTTCGACCTCCCGATAGTGGTACACGGGGTTTCGCAGTTTTTCCATAATTTCTATGAAGTTATCACTTTTCACGAAAGTTTGAAGACCACTTCCTATTTCCGTATTACAAAGGATTCCCTGAGAAACGACCGAGATTTTGAAATCCCATATTGGTTCACTCTTCTCCCTCGTTCTTTAGTCGGTACTCGACGGACATGTCCTTGTCTCTCTCCTCCGTCCTCTCTCCGGTCCCGTGACTCGTCGACTGTGTCTACGGTGCCTCTCGTTTCCCGGCAGTAGTGTCTCGTGGGACCCGCGGTCCCGTCACGGACAGTGAAGACCAAGACACATCGGGTCACTCTTTGAGACCCCTCTGTCTTTCCCAGGGTCCTCCCCTGAAGGAACAGTTGTAGTGTACTTCTCTCATACGTGACCGGACCGGACCTCTCAGGGTCGACACAGTGACTCAAGGACCCTCCCCTAATCCATGGGACCTACGGGGAAACGTCCGACCCGAGACGATGTCCAGTCCCTTCGGGGGGTTGGACTTCTGTGACCTGTGAATCCTCGGTCCTACCTCTTCGTCGGTCAGAGTGAGTGAATTTCCGGGGACGCATCGGCTTCATACCAAGTACCAACCTCGTCCGTGTGAACAGACAGGGAAAGGGGCGTGTGTCAACTGTGTCAAACCCTTTACTACTGACTAGACGTGTCCCCTGTGTCGACCGTCTCTTCTTCGACCGGCGTCGACGAGTTGTGTCTCTGTGTCTTTTTGTCCCGTACTCGGTCGGACCGGTCTCCGTTGATGTCGAGGGTCAGGTCCGAGTGTTCTCTCTAGGTTTGTTTTGGTCGTGGGGGTGTCAATGTCGAACGGAATTACTTACACACAAACGTGAGTCAGCACAGGTTGAGAAATATTAGGGTACCTGACATTGGGTGATCCGAGGAGAGAAGTACCCTAAAGGGTCCGTTCTCATCACCTTACCCAACGGTACAGGAGGTCCCCTAGAAGGGCTGGGTCCCTAAGTTGGGTACAGAGAACTCAGAGGACGTAATCGTCCGTCCAAGAAATGGCGATCCCGGTGGACTCTTCGGAGAGAAGTTCTGATTTCCCAAAGTTTTTCCCTGTGTAAATTGGGGAAGGGAGGATGGAGGAGGGGTTCTTGGTCTGACCGTATCCGGATACACAGGGCAACTTAAACCGGAGGTTCTGGTCTACCTCCTGGGTGAGTCTCTCCACATCCGGTTCAAGTATCGGTCGTCTACCGGTAATCCTTTCGAGGTCTTCTTACCCCTTCAGTAGTCGGTACTGTACTTTCGTGGGGTCCCTTCACCTGTTTTCCCGGGTCCTCGGAACCGGGACTTACTTCGGGAGACAAGGGAAGGTGGTCAAGGTGCCCTGTCGGAGACCACCCCATAGTCCCCGAAGCTCCATTTTTCCTGAGAACTGTCGGGGGTATTCGACGATTACGTCGTCTAAACGGGCAAATTTCGTCCAACTAGAGGGTGGAGGTGAGGGTCTCGGTAGTGTGCAGTAGTGGACTGGTACAGACTCACCACGGTCACACCGGGCACACCCGTAGACTTCTCTAAGGACGACTCCCGTGAGTGGGAGGACGGGTGAATGGAGAGACTTACCTAAGGACACCTAGTCCGTTAAGGAATATTTCAGAAGGGTACCCCTACAAGGTGGGTCGCCTGGACGGCTCCGGACACACCGTCCTGAAGAACGGAAACTCGAGTAAGTCGAACTTCAGTCACGGGAAGAAGCGGTGGCGGTGTCGTATTATCACTCAGACGCCCAGATGCTTCCCTGTCACACCTACTTTCTGAGAGTTTGGCGGGTGGTCTCTTCGTAACAAGTAATGATGACCCGAGGATTCGTCCCTTCCCCATGGGTCTCCATTGTAATTACTACCTAACCCAGGATTTCTCCTGGCCTTTTTCGGAAGGATCCGAAAGTCCCCTTTCCTGCCTGGTGTCTCTCTGCAAACATTATTAGGAGGTCCGTGTGGGTCCTCGTTCCTTCGATACACGTGCGTACGAGGTTACGGGAACGGATGGGACCGGAACGTCCCTCACAGACGGACATGGGACCTTTGACCTTGACACCGTTGTCTCCGGTGTAAGGATTGAAAGAGATTCATAAAAACGAGGAGTGTGTCTGGGTCCTTGTCAACTCAACGAGAGTCTACTCTAGGTTCCGACACCCCCGAGGTCCATGTACGAGGACACACCAGAGAGGGGATGTACACCAAGAACTTCTTGAGGAGAAATAAGATTTGGGGTCACCAAGTCAAGTAACGTGTGTCGGACGGATCCTCCAGTCACAGTACGTGTGGTCAGGAGTTGGTCGGGTTTCGAGGGTCTCTGGAACTCAACATAGATACCACCAACTGTCCCGGGGAGTAAGGGGTGAGTGAGGGGTTACCCCTTTCGAGTATTCATCAATTGGAAATAATGGACGGACTTACTCTGTTCTGGGTCATAGATGGTCCTCTCTTGTTCCCGATGTCTAATGAAAAACCCAGGCTCCCTCTCGAATGATAGAAAACAGGGTACCTTGAGACGGTGATGTCCGAAGTCCAACAACCCGAAGTCCGGACGGAGTATGTGGTTTGGAGGTAGGTTGCAGTGTCGTAGACGAAGCAATAAGACTTTCTCTTGTTTGGTCTCAAGTCACTTCGGGAATGAAGGTTCTTTCCGGGTGGATATGAACCCACACACCTTCACTGACCATCACGAAGAGTCTAGACTCCGGTCTACTTGGGAGTCGAACGGGTCTGGAGTACATTGTGGTGCCCGAAATCAATTGAGTCGAAGGGACCACTCCCCAAAACCGGTGGTAAAAGGAATAAGGACGTCTCTACCTTACTTAGTAAAAAGAGAAAAGGGACCCCTCCTCAGATCGATGACCGGGTCTTTTGATAACACTAAACGTTTCAACTGGATTGAATGTCTCCGAAACGGTTGACCGGAGAACCCCCTTTCAAGGTTGTTCTCTGACCCACGTGTCAGGTAAGTGATGTCCGAGACTTCCTCGACGTCAGTTCCTGACGTCAGAGAGACGGATCGGTACGAAAATGTGTATAAATATAAAGTTCAAGTCCAGGTTGGAGAAATAGAACCCGGAAGCCGACTCTAGCAGGAGTCTACAGAAACACCTCTTGAGAGTTACCCCTCCTCCTCTGAACTTCTGTAGGAAGAGGTGACGTTAAGTCATGAGTCACGTAAAGGAAGGACAGGACCCAGGTGTATTGGTGTCCTCAGAAAACAAATCCCTGACCTCGAAAGAGACCGAAATTGAAGTACGAATATGAGATTTGGCTGACAAATTACGAGTAATACTCGTAATTACTCACAAATCAAAGTAATGCCGACTGACAAGTAAATTAGTTGATGAGTCTGTAGTAACAGGTTGAGTCGAGGTAGAATGTGTAATTTTTTGTCTCCGTCTCTTTCAAATTTAGTGGAGGGGTCGGGTGTATTTATCATTCAGTATATCGACCCTAAACTTAGGTGCGTCACACCCAAACAAAGAAGGTAATGTGACAATGAAAGACCCAAAACAAAACGAAACAAAACAAAAATCACAAACGAAAATGATTAAGAGAAGAAATTTGGTTGTAAAGTAAACTTCATAATATTTATGGAAGGGTGATCCAGATCTTAAATAAAAGAGAGCTTTACTCTACGTGGTGGAAATATATCTGTGAAGCATTGTATAAAAATAACGAAAAGAAGAACGAAGTTTGTAGAAATTAGTTTTATTGAAAAGTACTTAGGGAACGATCATGAGGTATTTATTTATCAAGAATACTTAATTTAATGTTTCCTCTTTGATATTGAGGTGTTAGACGTAGTACAATATCCATTTATTGTTCTTTTATCATAAATGTTTACTTTATATTATTATTACATTCGGTTTTATACATAAACAGATCGACTTTGAAAAGAAAGTTACCAACCTCAAGAAAAACAACAAAATAACATTGTTCTATTACATTGTATTTCAAATAGTAAATTGGTAAAAATGCAGATGTAAAGTCACGGTACATACCGTTGAATTGTACGGGCATACCGTTGTACGTACAGTCACTTCCTGAGAAAATAAGGTGTTGATCTGAGGAATATACTTCGTTAGAAATACCGAAAGAACCATAAGGTTTCCATCCACTTTGGAGGTCTCTGAAAGGAGTGGGTGGGGTGGGTGGTGTCTTATTTTTATTTACTCATTTTTTGTCTCAAAAGAATGTCGTCACTCCAACCCCGAAAGAACAGGGTCTGTGGTCATAGAACCCGTCCTTAATGACCCCGGAGTCCCCGAGTCTTTAGTTCTTCGGTTCCAGATTGAGTACGCCGGGATTGAGGTGCTCCCGGTGTCCCTAAGACTTCCCTTGGACTTGGGGGTCCTTCCACCTCCTAATTTTAGTTCGTACTGAAGGGTTCACGTCTATTGGTTTACGTCTTCTTCCCTTCGGTGCTACGTACCCGTAGCTGTCCCCGTCGTCTGAATCCGGGAGTTCCTGACGCCTCAAACCTTACGGGTCTTCGTTACCTCTTCTCGATATATACCCGAAATACGTGTTTCACTTCCGGTATTAGTGTCTCTATTCGTATCTTTTCCTCTAATGGTCCTTATTTTTCTTTTTAATTGAGCATGAAGATCTTCGTTTTTCACATTAGTAACTTTACACTTTTCACTTACTTATTCGTTGACTATTCTGTCTAATTTTAACTCTTAATCCCTTGACTTTCAATATAGACTTATTAACTAGGACCTACTTAAACTACGGGTAGACATGGTTTTTCTCCACGTCTCTGTCTTCGATACTTTCTCCCTAGTTTTCTATACCTTCGATCTAATTTCTTTCGGACTGTACACAGAAGAACCTTAGAATCTTAATTTTTTTCTTTCTTTGTCTTCCTTCCGTCGTGAAAAAGGTCTGGAGGACTTTTCGTACTAAGGTGTCTAGGTTGTATGAGATTCGTTCCATTCGTGGTTCTAGGGGTGTCGACCTTTGTAGTACCGCTTAGATCCCTTGTAGTAGCTGGTTCCCGAGCTCCAATAGGTCACTCTACTGATTTCCTGGTTGTCCTACTATGGCCTGAAGAGTCACTGATGTCTCCTTCAGTCCTTTGTCACCTTTATAAAAATTTATCACGTTTTCGTAGTTTGATTTTGATGTGTAAGTCGTTTTAATGGTAAGTTCTTATTTCCCCTCTGGTCGTAAACGTCTCTTTTGTTCGTTCGTTGCCTGTCTCAAATTATGGTTCTTTAACTGAGATTTCATAGGGGTTTTCTTGTGTAAAGTTTTCGTTTGTAGGGTCTTCCTACCAACCTTTATATTCTTCCTTATGATCGTTCAAGGGACCACCAGACCACCAATCCTAAACCGGGAAAGTGGCGGTACCGGACTCGAGGTAGAGACCAAAACATCAACAAAAGTAACGACTTAGTACAAGCTGAGAAAAGCTGGGGTACTTGACATCGGACGGTCCGAGGAGACATGTACCTTAAAAGGTCCTTACCTAACGATAAAGGAAGAGGTCCCCTAGAAGGGGTGAGTCTCTTGTTTGAGCGTAGAGGATTTAACCGTCCGTCTAAGAAATGGTGACTCGGTGGTCCCTTCGGGGTTAGGGACCAACCCCTTGACTCTAGGGTTTTCAGTGTGTGGTACCGGTTTTAAAAAAAATTTCGAATTTTTTTTTTTTTTTTCTTCTTCTTCTTCTTTACCATTTACCTAATCTACCGTTTTTACGTCTATTTAGGTTTAAAGAGAGAGACACACAGAAGGAGGGAGATAGACTTGAAAACCCGTGTATGTGTTTGAATGTGACTACTACGACACTTTCACAACGTGAGTTATACGGTCGTTTAAACCTTTTAAGTCGACACCGGTGTCCTGACCTTTTCCAGTCGAAAGTGAGGTCAGGGTTTCTTTCTGTTACGGTTTCTTACAAGTTTGATGACGTGTCAACGTGAGTAGAGTGTACGATCATTTGATTACAAGTTTTAAGTGGTTCCGTCCGAAGTTGTCATACACTTGGTACTTGAAGGTCTACAAGTTCGACCTAAATCTTTTCCGTCTCCTTGGTCTCTAGTTTAACAGTTGTAGACAACCTAGTAGTTTTTTGGTTCTCTCAAGGTCTTTTTGAAGATAAAGACCAAATAACTGGTACGGTTTCGGAAACACACACCTAGTGTTGTTTAACACCTTTTAAGACTTTCTCTACCCTTATGGACTGGTGGACTAGACGGAGAACTCTTTGGACATACGTCCAGTCCTTCGTTGTCAATCTTGACCTGTACCTTGTTGTCTGACCAAGGTTTAGTCCTTTCCTCATACAGTTCCGACATATAACAGTAGGACTAATAAATTGAATATACGTCTCATGTAGTACTCTTTGCGACCCGACCTTCTCCGTGTTCGACCTTAGTTCTAACGATCGTCTTTATAGTTATTGGAGTCTATACGTCTACTGTGGTGGAAATACCGTCTTTCACTTCTCCTCGATTTTTCGGAGAACTACTTTCACTTTCTCCTCTCACTTTATCAACCGAATTTCGAGTTGTAAGTCTTTTACTTCTAGTACCGTAGGTCAGGGTAGTGAGGCACCGTTTATCTACCCCTTTGTCACCTTTGTCACAGTCTGAAATATAAAAATCCGAAGGTTTAGTGACGTCTACCACTCACGTCGGTACTTTAATTTTCTGCGAATGAGGAACCTTCCTTTCAATACTGGTTGTATCTGTCGTACAATTTTTCATCTCTGTAATGAAACGATTGTTTCCAGGCAGATCAGTTCCGATACCAAAAAGATCACCAGTACATACCTACACTCTCAACCTGATATTTCTTTTGACTCGTGACTTCTTAACTACGAAAACTTGGCACCACAACCTCTTCTGAGAACTCTCAGGGAACCTGACGTTCCTCTAGGTTGGTCAGATAGGATTTCTAGTCAGGACACACAAGTGACCCTCCTGACTATAACTTCGACTTTGAGGTTATGAAACCGGTGGACTACACTTCTTGACTGAGGAATCTTTTCTGGGACTACGACCCTTTCTAACTTCCGCTCTTCTCTTCCCCCACTGTCTCCGACCTACCGTAGTGGCTGAGTTACCTGTACGTAAACCCATTTGAGGCCCTCAACTACTATCTGTCCCTCCGGACCGTATGACGTGAGGTACCCCAGCCTTTCTCAGTCTGTGCTGACTCACTGACTTGACTTGACTTGTTAGAATATGTACGTATGTGTGTGTATGAATCAATATATTATACATACATATGACAGTGCTTTATGTACTTCATAGATGTAAAGTCCCAATCAATTCTTTTCTGTCTGTATTTTATAGTTATATCAGGTCTCAAGAGAAAGACAAAGTCTTTCTCCACCCCCCCCCAATTCTAATAAAATGACAATTGTGAAACAATTCGATTTTAATATGTCACTTTTAAATTCCCTTCAGTAATTTCTTATAGTTGTTTAACAAATTTAAATGAAGGTTGTCCCCTTTCTACCTTATTTCCCTTGTGTTAGGTTTACTTGTGTGTGTACACGTTTGAGTTAAAAATTTTTATTCTTTAGACTCCCTTTCCTCCTGATACTCTTTAGTTTTTCATTATACCGTCTTTATTCATGTTTAAATAGTAATTACTTTCGTTATCAAATAATTACCAAATTTAAATGGTGTCTTCTATTTACTCTAATGGTCTAAATTAATTATTTGTTTTAGGGGTCGTTGTATGGTAAAAGTATTCTGTGTGGACTTCCTATTAGTGTGTCCTTCAACTTTTATTTCCTTACCTTTCTCTGTATCTTCCTGTTAGGATCAATTTTCTTTCAATTACATCATACAATTATAGTCTCTTTATTTGAAATCAATTTTTCGTGACGGTCTCTGTCACTAATTAAACATTACTATCTTATAGTTTTAGTGGTTCTTAATATACTTAATAAGAAAGTATAAACCGACTACTGTCACCTTTAAACTTATTGGTGTAACGTAAACGAATTTTTGGGTTTATGTAAACCGTCACAAAAACTTCAGTTTATGAGTGTGTAGGGTACCGTGTCTTTTAGACAAACATGTATATATAATGTCTCTTTGATCATTATGAACACATGGTCCTCTAGACATATTTTTATAAGGAGATTGGGACTAATCTTATTGTCTTTTGACCTTTGTAAAGTTTACACATTACTGGTCTTTTCTTTTTTATTTAACACCATATGATTGTGTTACCTGAAAACGTCTCGAGACTTTTACTTACTTGTTATCGACATAAGTTGTTGTACCCACTTTAGGATCATATTGTAACTCCTCCTTTTTCGTTCATACTCTTCTGTTGTGTATCATTACTGTACAAATATTTTATAAAATTCTTCTTTATGATACGTTAGTAGGTATATATGGATACTTTCACTTTCACTTCAGTGAGTCAGCACAGGTTGAGAAACGCTGGGGTACCTGACATCGGATGGTCCGAGGAGGCAGGTACCCTAAGAGGTCCGTTCTTATGACCTCACCCAACGATAAAGGAAGAGGTCCCCTAGAAGGGTTGGGTCCCTAACTTGGTCCCAGAGGGTGTAACCTCTTTCTGCGAAATTGGAGTCTCGATGGTCCCTTCGGGTTATATATGGATATGTTCAGAAATTTATTTTTCGTTCTTTTAAAACCCTAAGACAAACGAGACCTATCCCTTTGTGTACCTATCAAGATTCGTCCCAATCTCCCACGGGGTTCACTACTTCAAGGACATCTTAGGTACGACGGTGTGTCATCGGGATCTTGAGTCGATGACCGTCACCACTTCAAAATTCTTTGAGACCATCCAAACATCTATCATAACAAAGTATAATAATTACATAAAGTTGTGTTTCTCCCCATACGTATATGGTTTAGACTTTCACTCAGTATTTAGTTCTCTATATTAATTGAGACCTACCATTGACCTACCACTGACTCCAAGTCATGTGTGTGTGTGTTGTCTGGTCAATAAGTATGGTTGCGTCACTAAAGAAGTCAATTAGTGCGAGGTAGACTGGCTCAGATGCAGACGGGGAGCGAGGAAGGTCAGAGGACGAACGAGACGAGGTCAGTGGGATCGAAGGGATGTCTTTTAGTTTGTTCGGGGCGAGAGGGGACAGAGTCCGGGAAACGTCTACGATACCAAGTGACGGGCTGTATGAGTTGGACATCGAAAACCGTCCGAGTGGGTATGAATAGGGACCCCAGAGTCTAAGTGACGAGGGAAAGTCCCTCTCATAATAACTGTGGGTCTGGTCTCGTTCAAAGGAGCCCTTCAAGACAAAGAAAAGGAGGTGACGTGTAGTGTGTTAAACTTTAAAGGACAGATGAACAAGCGTACAAAAAGAAGAGAGGACTGACCTGACATTCGATGAGTTCTTAGTCCTGGTACACACGAATTCTAAGTGGTGACGTCGGGGTAACGGGTCGTGTCCCAGACTGGGTTCAAGTCCACTCGTCGTTGTTACAACTTGTTCATAAGACCTTTTGGATCTTGTTTTCCTAGTCAATAGTAGAGGTTGGTACTGTTACATAAGGAGAAGGAACACGCATAGTAATCAGATGAAGAACACTACGTAGTTCTTGGGGGTTTTATCACAATGTACCAGTAAAACTGTCGTACGCAAAGAAGAAACTCAAGTCTCTTGAATCACCCAGTTTTTGTCAGGAGAAAATCTCATACAATATACAACGTAGTTCGGTAATTTCTACTGACGAGGATAAAAGTCCAGATTTTACTAAAATGATCGTGATCCCCGACTGACAAGGTGTGTAGTCAGAGGATGGACACTCATGTCTTAGTAAAGTTTACTGTCCCTTCTCTTTCATGCCTAAAAGAAGGTGAGAGAAAATCCACCGTCACTGAATGGCTTTATCGGAACTACGTTAGGTACACACTCCAAAAGAAGTGTGTCCTCTGTTTTCCCGGTAAGAGTTTCTATGCTTCGTATAAAAGTGCTTTTGACCGTGTGAATAACCGGAGTACTCAACTTTACCACGTGGTAGAGTGTCAAAAGAGCCCCAGGCGGTCTGTGTCGGGATCCCCTCTCTCCGGTGTCCAGGGACACAGTTACCCTTCCTGTCGTCGTCGGAGACCTCCCAGTCCCTCCGGTGAAGGAGAGGCAAGAGACGATAAGTGAGGTGAGGACAGGTACTTGTTGTTCCCGTCTCCAAAGTGCCGAAAGACTCAGACCCCTGTTCACTGCCCATAAGTCTACCGGAGAATCAAAGGGTGACTGGTCGTACACGACTAGTCTCCCTACGACCGAACTAACAATCGAGAGTCAACCGCTGTTGTTGGACAAGGAGACACAAGAGACTCGGAGGAAGTAAGTGGAGTACTGCACACCGGACGGTGCCTTATGTTTGAAGGTGTAGGTGCCCCCTAAAAATCAATGTAGTTCGACAACCAAGTTACGATATTGAGACCCTTCGGTCGTCCATCCTTAATGTAAAAGAGGATTAATCATAGAAAGTCTCTCACTACGAAATGGGTTCCAATGGATCGGAGAATTATCGACTCACCAGATCTTTAGTCCAGAGGTCTGAAACCAGAGACGGGTCCACTGTTTTTTTCTATTGTAAGACTCAACAAAAGGTAGACGAACCGGTCTTCTTTCCCCATTTACTAACTACTCTACGAGTAGATAGTAGGAGGTAAGATCCTTTTTGATCTTTGAGGTGTATCAGTTACAAAGAGACAAAGGTTACTGGGGAGGAAGTTAAAGGTGTTAATTCGGAAACCTGACAGTAATCGTCTTCGATTTCGGTCGGAACAGACACTTTTAGTTAGGGGTACCAACGTCTACACAACAGAGGTACTATACTCGTAAACCGTGAGAGCGGTTTCGGGAGACAGTGGAGGTGAGACACCTGGTTGTTGTGTCCCGACTGAGTTTCGACTATTTATAGATACTACGTGTTTCGTCCTTTACCCCTCCCTTACCAAGAGGTCCTATCTTTTTCTCACCTGGTGTCCTTTAAATGAGGAGGTTAGTGGGAATTGGGGTGGAGGTGGACGCCCCATAGCTTGGTCCGTTGTTCCCCAGTCACCGTCTGAAGGGGTTTGGGTGAGAAGGTCTGGGAGTGGTTTGGTGGGGAGGACTCCGGGGTTTCTGTCTGCAAACAGGAGTCAGTACGTAAAGGGAAGGTGTCGGAACACTCTAGGAGACTCCAACCCTCCCCCTTCCCATTTCCATTCATTCCACCCACCTCAGAGTTCCCGATTGAAAAAGTTCTCTTAGTTCATTGAATTGTGTCTTCCGAGGTTTCCATTCTATTTCCGTGGTGCTCACCGATCGTCTTCAATCTCCTGTTTCCCCCGGGTTGTCGCTGTCCGTCTAGACACGTCGTTCCACGGGAGGTGGTCACGGACCTAGACACCGGAATGAATGAAGGTACCCTGGAAGGGTCCGGTTCGCCGTGGTGGGAAGTTTCAAACCGAAGTTTAGGGTACGAGTCTTGGGAAGTAATCACAGACAGAGTAATCACACCGTGCCAGTCGTGGTTCCCGTGAGTACCCTGTAGCCTGACAGTCACCTCCACCCTGGTCGACACCCTTCCGGAACTACCGGTAGGATTCGTCAAACCTGAATAAACTCCGGCGTTGTTTCCCTAAACTATTTGGCCCTGCCCTCGCGAGATTAAAGGACATAAGGCGATGGTGTTCTAAATGACCTATGCTCCCCTTTGGGTCCTCTCTCACTCTTACACCGTCTCGGTGGTCGTCCTGGTCTTCCACGCGCGTCCGCGTCTCGACAGGGACTCCGTCACGCCTTCGTCCACGTTCCCACGTCGCCCCTCTTCGCTTCCTTTCCAGGGTCCGAAGGTCGAGGTCGCGCCTCGGGTCCCTCCCACGTCTCCCGAGGCTTTACGTCCCCCCGGTCCCGACCGCTGTAACTCCCGGAAGGGTCGCCGGTGTGAGTGGGTCTTGGCGCGTCCAATTGTCTCGCGCCTGTCGCCCGGAGTAGGAGGGGCCAGACATTGCACCTCACGTCTCGTGTCTGGCTTGCCGAAGACGCAGCGGAGGGACGAGGGGCGCGGGGATATAGAGGGCGCCCCGACCGGCTCGTGTTAGGAACTGGGGAACACAAACGCGTCGGGCGAACGGGTTAGAGGGGAGTCGGGAGGGGGAAGTAAGGAGCGCCTCCGACTAGTGTAGTAAAGGACTGGAGACCTTGTCTGGTCACCCACCTTAGGTTGTTTTTTCACGACTAACCTTCCCTTACTTTCTTTTTAGTTGGGCAACAATTAGACACGAACGAGACATGGTCCTCGTCTCGGCGTCGGCCGACCCCACCCCCACCGAGACGAAGACTTAGGCCCCGTCGGTCTAGACCAGGACTTAGTTGGAGACACGAGTAAGGTATTTTCTCCCTTCGGCTGACGGGGTTTCCGTCTGATCTTATCCTCCTTCTGTCCGTCTCCGGAAGGACCCTCTGACACACTCTTCTTATTCGACTAGTGTTCAGTTTCTGTTGTCCGAGTAGGGAAAAGTGAACAAAGGTCCACATAGGTCTTTGGGACGAGGACAAACCCGGGAATTTTGGGGTTCCTGCTCAAAAGTAGGGACACATGGGAGGACTCGTGTCCTAGGATCTGTCCATTGGAAGGAAGGGAAGTACGTCTGACGTCTCGTGGAACTGATCCCTGTCTCAGTGTCCCCTCTGTTGCAGAGAGGGTGTTCTTCGACAGGTCCGCACACCAACTCTGAGCCACTGTGAGTCCTGTTCTCTGAGTACTTGTGTTTCTTTCCCTGGGTCCTCTCCTACACCGGACTAGAGTTACAGGACAAAGTAGGGATCGAGGGAGGCTTTTTGACCAGAGGTTTGGTAAAACTAGTGGGTAGGAATAGTCCTTTTTATCACTTCGACATGTAAGGTATATATATGAATTTTGATTGTAGTACAAATAAAGTTAGTACTTTCCTTACCTTTTTTAAATTTGATACCCTTTCTACTTTGTAAGTAAATTTTTACAGATAAACGGAATATATGTTACTTTTTATAGAGTTTCGTTTTATATGTCAATCCCCCTCTCGTTCCAAGGACTATAATCGACATTTAGGTATAAGGTACCCCAGTAATTCTATTAAAGTCCCAAAAGAATTCAATGAATTCTTTCGATGAATAGGTTGAACTAGTCTACCAGCAACAATAACTAAAATAAATGTGATTGAATGTGGTCCGGATCTTCTATACAGTCATCACGGTAAAATTGGGTGAATACAAAAACCAAAGTCTTAGTAGAAGATGAAGATCAAAGAAACGCCTTTAGAAAGATTCCGTGAACACGTAGAACACTCTAGACTACTCAATTTAGTATAATGAAGTAGACATACAGGTAAAATGACCCGTATACGTTTGGTGTTTTACACCTCAGTGTTTTTAGTTTTCATTTCTTGTCCAGTCCCTTAGTGTTCGAAGGTCGTAAGGGCAGGGGTGGAGTGAGAAACACTCTGAAAAGTGAAGAAAGGAGTCCTGTGAAGTTTCCGCGAGTCACGACACGCAGACAGACCGGACGTGAGGTCTACCCTCGATCACGATTAGGAGTACACTTCGTCCTCACTTATAATTGAATAAATAGAAAACGTCCTCCACATTTATAATGGACTTCGATTCTACTTAAGGGGTGTGGGGTCATCTAACAGACTACACGTTCCCCAGTGTGTGTGGGGTCATGTCTCTCGTAACGCAATCGTCCTTGAAAGACAAATATCGCCCCTGTCTTCTGTTCGGGTCGAGAGGTTTAGGGACGACGAGAAGAAGACGGGGACGGGAGTTCCACCCTCCCGGAGACGAGGTCGGAACCCTTTCGGTCTTAGAATGGTCCTCTCCACACAAGGACGACGGGAGACGTAGTCCGTAATCCCCCACCAGACCGAAGTACGCCTGTGGAACTCCATGTCTCTCTTTCTACCTCCCTCTCTCAGTTCCCGTCCCCACCGACCCTCTCAGAGACGTTCAGTCCCACGGGGAGAGTCGAGTGTGGAAGATGTCCAGGACGTCACTCGAACGTCTCAGACGGGTCTTCGCCTTTCCTCTCGACAGTTTACAACTCGACGAAGTGTTTGAGTCCCCTCGAGCCACCTCCTGTCTGCCTGGTACTGGGAGGGGAGCCCGGGGAAGATGTGAATGTTCACTCGGAAAGGACTAAGTCAAGGAGGTCCTTGTCGGGGTGGCGGATCGGACTCGGGGAGTCTCCCTCGTGAGACCGGTCCGTCTCAAGAGAAGTCCGGTCGGTTCGGGTACGGAACGGAGTCACCTCGGGAGTCTTAGACTCGGAGTCTGTAAGTCGGGGTCCCTTAGACTTCTTCCCGGTCTATTCTGTGTCTCTTGTCCTAGTGTACAGGAAAAGAGTGCACCCGGAGCCAAGAACGAGTTCTCCTGTCCTATCTCCGGACACAGACAGTGAAGACCCTCCGTTCCCCACTTCGACGGACACTACCAGGCACACACACACTGGGACCATCATACTGACACGGGTGTAGATATTACACATTCCCCCACACACCTTCACTCTCCAATTTCTCAGTCACAAAACACAGGAACCACCGGGTACTGCGAACAGGGACAGAGTACTGATAACAGGGACAGGGTACTGTGAACGAAAGGGAAGACCACAAATTAAGAAATGATCTCTGTGAGACCGGAGTACTTTGAGTGGTAGGGAGAAAATGTCAAACTACTACTGATTGTGAACGACTCTCTAAGTGACCCGGGAGTGGGATCGAGATATTCTATCCACGTAATCTAAGCGGTAAAATCTCTACTCTACTTCTGTGACTCCAGGACTCCCCAATTATTGAACAAGTTCCAGTCGACCGCTCGGTCCACGTTTTAGTCCGACAGACCAAGGTCTCACACACTTGGGTAGGTGGTCCCTGCGACGGAGACGGTGGATTGTCCCTGTTTGTATCTCCGGTTCTCCAAACAAACCCCACTGAGAGTCTCTCTCTGTCTAGATCTTGGAGGTCGGGACGGTAAAGAGGTGTCTGTGTGCCTGGGTAAAAGATGACGTCTTCTCGAACAGAGACCATCTTTAGACTCACGGGGTTGACGTCGTAGAGTCCGTGTGTAACCGAATAGTACAAGTCTACTATCCTTTCTTAGTATAAAAGTTGACAAGGTGTAAGGTCCGTGACAGGACTCCGTTCTGTAATACTAGAACTGGTTGACGGATTCCTCTATTCTAAACTTTAACTTGAACTTCAGTGAATCAACACAGGCTGAGAAACGTTGGGGTACCTGATATCGGACGGTCCTAGGAGACAGGTACCCTAAAAGGTCCGTTCTTATGACCTTACCCAACAGTAAATCGACACTTGTAGTATCATTTTACTTTAAGGTGTCGACGGAAGAACTACAACTAGAAGAGAGGAAAAAATCTTTGATAACTGGGAGAGACAAAATATCACTAGAGGAAAGGAAAAAAGGACACAAGTAGAAGAGAAGTAAACAGGTCTTTTCCACTCCTCTTTCTCTCTTTCCTTCCCTCCTTCCTTTCCCCATTCCCTCCTTCTTCTCTCTCTCTCTCGAAGGTCAATGTCTACTTAGATTCAGAACTGGGTTTAGAAGGTGGTATTCGACTTATTTTCAGAATTTAAAGTTGGTCGGAGGAACAACTTTCTCGACTTGAACACACATGCACGTCCCTCCCATCCATCGACTGGATTTCCTCTACCGTACTTCCGTAATCAGGAGACTCGGTTATAAACAAAGGTTTACAACGGAGTAAATGTTGTATTCATAAATGTATTCGTCTCGTTTGTTTCTCGGAGACAGACGAATTTGGACAATGAGGAGGGGGCGGGGAGTGTCGTGAGACGGGTTGTGGTAACTCTCTGAACGGAGACCAGTAACCCTTCTACCCTAGTCCGTCGAACTCTTGATACGAGTCTCTGAGTAATAGGGTGTCCAGACGGTCGAGTCTCTACACACAGTACTGTCAACCATTTGTTCTCGTCTCACAGAAATCCTTTTACAGTCTATTAAACTTTACGGTATGTGGTAATGAAGGTAGAGAGAGAGTAAAGATGGGGGTGTCTTCAGGGACTTGTTACTTACTAAGAATCCAAAAGATAAGAAAGGGACCCCTTTGGGTATTTTTATAGGAAAAGTTCTTCTTATCAGGTCCCGGTCTATCGAAGTACCTACTTAAGATGGTTTATAACCTCTTCTTAAGAATGGTGTGAAAAGGTACATTATCTTTTTCTTCCTTGTGAGGAACTGATTCAAAAACTTCGGTTACACACACATACACAATTCAACGAGTCAACACAGGTTGACAAATGAGTGGTCCGAGGAGACAGGTACCCTAAAAAGGTCCGTTCTCCTGACCTCACACAACGGTAAAAGAGGAGGTCCCCTAGAAGGACTGGGTCCCTAGTTAGAGTACAGAGGATACAGAGGACGTAACGTCCGTTTAAGAAATAGTGACTTCCTTCAGGGGAAGGTAGTCACTTCAGGGGAAACTCCGTTCATACCGTTTTTCCTTTTTGGTAGTTTCTACAGTATTCTTTCTAATTTTTCAAGAAAAATACTTGTATCTACGTTTTTAGAATTCCTTTTATAATCGTCTAACTTAGGTCGTTGTAGATTTTTTCACTCCAACGAGTCAACACAGGTTGAGAAACGTTGGGGTACCTGATATCGGATGTTCCAAGGAGACAGGAACCCTAAAAGGTCCGTTCTTATGACCTTACCCAACGGTAAAGGAAGAGGTCCTCTAGAAGGGTTGGGTCCCTAACTTGGGCCCAGAGGGCGTAACATCCGTCTACGAAATGACAGACTCGGTGGTCCCTTTTTCCCTATGATTTAGTAATGGTTTAACTCAAATAAGGTCCTTACGTCAACAGAATTTTTTTTTTTTTTTAGTCACATTGACTAGTGTTATTGTCGTATTTCTTCTTTTTAACATACTAGTAGTCATCCATCTCCTTGTCGTAAACCATTTTAGGTTGTTGGTGAGTAAAATTTTGGGAGAATCGTTTAAAAAGATTCTGTATACGAATTAGACTATCTCATACATACACACACACTTTATACTCATTTTCTTTATATATTTTTTATATATTCTTTGAATATACACTTTAATAGTATAAGTCACCACTTTACCACGTATTTTTGAAAGGGAAACTCCAGTTCTTTTTCTAGTCTTCCAGATGATAATAGTAAGATAAGTTGTAAAAATGAGGTGAGGATGGACTGTCAGACGAGTCCATACTTTTTCTATGTCATATATTTTCTTAACTTTTCCTCTTTTATTTTGACAATAAAAGTGTTTACTTTACTAACTTTTATGTATTTTCAGATTTTTTTGATCCAGTTTATAATCTTTACATTAACTCAATCCGTCACAAAGACCTATGTTCTATTTATACGTTTTAGTTGATATAAAGATATAAGTTTTTAAAATTTCTTTACGATAAATTTTATCATATTACTTCGGATGAGATGGTAGATAATTGAGAGAGACATTTGGACTCAGAGAAGTGCATCTCTGTCCCTTACTACTACTTCTTGTAGTTGGAGTGTCCCGATGTTTCTACTAGCTCGGTTTGGTTCGCAAACGACTCGGAGTAAAATCACTACATCGGTGTAGTGACACCGATGTACAGTACACTAGTGACGACTCAACCTACACTGACCCAGAGATTCCTTTGTGTTGAAGGTGAGTGAAGACAAAGGTCGTCTCAGACGAAGGTTAGACTTTTAATTAAACGTTATACCAAAGAAGAACCCGAAGGGACCACCGAGTCTCCAATTTCGCAGACTGAGGTTACACCCTCTGGACCCAAGTTAGAGACCCAACCCCTCTAGGGGACCTCTTCCTTTACCGTTGGGTGAGGTCATAAGAACGGACCTCTTAGGGTACCTGTCTCCTCGGATCAAAAATTTTTTAACGTACGAGAAATAAGGGGCTTTCCTTGAACACTAAATTCGTCGTTAAATCCGTAAACCTCTTTGTAACCTAAAAGAGCTCGAAGTGTCTTTACCTGTTGAAAATTTTATATAAAAAACTCTGAAATAGACGTAGTACAAATGTGCACTCTGGAGACTCCGTCACGTTTCATTACCGGCTTTTGTGTCTAACGAGAGACCTTCCGGACTGATGGTAAATGATTTACACGGAAAGACTGTTCAATGAGAGAGACCCAGGGTCAAATTTGGAGACACTTTGTCCCCATTATTTCATGAATTAAGTATACTTTTTTTTTCATATTCTTGATGTTGACAGGTTCTTATTTAGATAGTTTTCTACAAATTTTAAAAATGTGTGGTTTGATATTTTATAACTACTCTTTTTAATTTCTTTGAGACTCAATTACTTCCCGATATGGGTCTTTTACATCACCACTGGGTTATAATGTTTCTAAAATCAAGAAGAGTTTAATGTTATAAATCCAAGTTACGTGAGGGTTGGGTTGAGGGTTCTTTAAAAAAATATGAAAAACCACCTTTAACTGTTGTATTAAGATTTCAAATATTTCTTTATGTTTTCTGGAATTTCTCTGCAAACCAACTAACACGTTCAACATCGTAAGGTTTTAATCTTGTCTTACGTAAACTAAAAAGATTTAAAAAGACGGTTAAGATTCATGTCTGTAGACTTTATATTAACAGTACAGATATATTAAGTCCACAAGTAATAGTTATTTTAATGGATACACGAAAGACATTACTATGACCTGATCATCATACTCACTTTTTATATATGTCAGGTGATTTATTCATAAACATTTGTATGTAGATATGATCAAGTATAAGATGTTCCAGTGTTAGTGGGACTATGGTTTGTCCGTTTCTGTTGTGTTTTTTTCTTTTAGTGTTCAGTTATAGTGACTACTTATATCTACGTTTTTAGGAGTTGTTTTAAAATCCTTTGTCTTAAGTTGTTGTGTAATTTTTCGAGTGTGTGGTACTAGTTCACCCTAAATAAGGTCCCTACGTTCCTAAAAAGTTATATACGTTTAGTTAGTTATACTACATGGTATAATTTGACTTTCTATTTTTAGTATACTAGTAGAGTTATTTACGTTTTTGGAAGTCGTGGGTAAATACTATATTTACGAAGTTTTTCACCTGTATCTTCCTTGGATGGAGTTGTATCATTTCCGGTATATACTGTTCGGGTGTCGTTTGTAATAAGAGTTACCATTTTTTAATTTTCGTAAAGGAGATTCTATTCCTTACTCTGTTCTCACTGGTAAGAGTGTGACAATAAGTCGTATCAAAACTTTCAGGATCGATACTGTAAATCTCTTCTTTTTGTTTATTTTCCTTAGGTTTAACCTGTTCTTCATTTTGAGAGTGACAAACGTCCAGTATACTATGATAGGTATCTTTTACGTTTTCTTCGATAGTTTTTTAATGATCTCGATTAGTCACTCAAGTCATTTCAGTACCCTATGTTCCAGTTGTGTGTCTTTAGTGAATGTAAGGATACATGATTGTTACTTTTTATTCTTTCTTTTTAATTCTTTAGTTAGGGTAAATGGTAACGTTGTTTTTCATATTTTATAGATCCTTATTTGAATAGATTCCTCCGTTTTCTTGACATGTGTCTTCTGATATTCTTTGACTACTTTCTTTAGTTTCTACTGTATTTATCTACCTCTCTATAAGGTACAGGGACCCATCCTTCTTAGTTATAAAACTTTTACTAATATGATGGTTTACGTTAGATGTCTAAGTTACACTAGGGATAGTTTAATGATTACCTAAAAATTCTCTTGATCTTGTTTTTTTTTAGTGTTAAGTATATCTTTGGGTTTTCTGGGACTTGTCAATTTCCTCAGCTCTTTCTTGTGACCTCGACCACCTTAGTTGGAATGACTGAAGTCTGTTATGATGTTTCGATGTCAGTAGCTCTGTCATACCAGTCATGGTGTGTGTTTTTTCTTTATCTCTGGTTTCCTTGTTCTGTCTCTCGGGTCTCTATTTGGGAACGTGAAATAAAAACTGTTTTCTCCGTTCTTATTTGTTACCCCGTTTTTATCGGAGAAGTTATTCACCACGACCCTTTTGATCTGTCGATGTATGTTTTCTTACTTTCATCCTATGAAGGATTACGATATGTGTTTCCATTTGAATTTTACCTAATTTCTGGATTTACATTCTGGTCTTTTATATTTTGAGAATCTCCTTTTGTGTCCGTCTTGTAAGATACTGTATTTAGTTTCATTCTTTCAGACACTGGGTGGAGGAAGGGTGGAGGATATCATTACCTTTATTTTTGTTTTTAATTTGTTTACACTGGACTAATTTGAATTTTCGAAATCGTGTCGTTTCTTTGATGTTTGTTCATCAAACATCAAACAGATGTTTCTGTGGCAACCTTACCCTCTTTTATTATCGTTTCCTTTGTTGGCTGTTTCTTAATTAAAGGTTTTGTATGTTCGTCCAGTATGTTGAGTTATTGTCTTTTTGTTTGTTGGGTTGGTTTCTCACCCTTTTTCTGAATTTGTCTGTAAAGAGGTTTCTTCAGTATGTCTGTCGATTGTTTGTTACTTTTCTACGAGTTCAAGTGAATAATAAATTTTTTACGTTTAGTTTTGATGTTACTCTATGGTGGAGTGTGGTCAGTCTTACCGGTAGTAGTTTTTCAGATGTTAGTCACAACGTCTCCTACACCTCTTTTCCTTTGGGAGAACGTAACGACCACCCTTACATTTAACTATGTCAGTGATACCTTCTATCATACCTCTAAGGAATTTTGTAATCCTTATTTTTTTGATACTTATTTTGGTGGTATACTGGATCGTTAGGGTGAGGATCCGTATATGGGACTCCTTTGGTTTTAACTTTTTCTGTGTAATTGAATATACGTCTCATGTACTACGTTTTATGGTCTCACCTACTACGTGTTCTACCTCAGTTCTAACGGTCCTCTTTATAGTTATTGGAGTCTATACGTCTACTGTGGTGGGATTACCGTCTTTCGTTTCTTGAAAGAACTACTTTCACTTTCTCCTCTCACCTTTTCAATCGAATTTTGAGTTGTAAGTCTTTTGATTCTAGTAGCGTAGACCAGGGTAGTGAAGTACCGTTTATCTACCCCTTTGTTACTTTTGTCACTCTCTGATAAAAAATTCCGAGGTTTTAGTGACGTCTACCACTGACGTCGGTACTTTAATTTTCTGCGAATGAGAAACCTTCTTTTCGATACTGGTTGGATCTGTTGTATAATTTTTCGTCTCTCTAATGAAACGACTGTTTCCAGGTAGATCAACTTCAATACCAAAAAGGTCACCGGTACATACCTACACTCTCAACCTGATATTTCTTTCGGCTCGTGGTTTCTTAACTACGAAAATTTGACACTACAACCTCTTCTAAAAACTCTCAGGGAACCCGACGTTCCTCTAGTTTGGTCAGTTAGGATTTCCTTTAGTTGGGACTTATAAGTGACCTTCCTGACTATCACTTCAAGTTTGAGGTTATGAAACCGGCGGACTACTCTTCTTCACTGAGTTACCTTTTCTGGGACTAAGACCCTTTCTAACTTCCGTCCTTCTCTTCTCCTACTGTCTCCTACTCTACCAACCTACCGTAGTGGATGAGTTACCTGTACTCAAACTCGTTCGAGGTCCTCAACCACTTTCTGTCCCTTCGGACCGGACGACGTCAGGTACCCCAGTGTTTCTCAGTCTGTGCTGACTCGTTTACTTGACTTGACTTGACTTGGGGTCACAAGTAAAGTCGTGGCGAATGTTATCGATCTTGTACCTTCGTTGGATCTACAGGTAACTGTCTACTGACCCATTTCTTCGACACCATGTATATATGTTACCTTATAACGAGTCAGTATTTTTCCTTACGTAAACTCAGTCAAGATTACTACACCTATTTGGATCTCGGATGATATGTCTCACTTCATTCAGTCTTTTTCTTTATATTTATAGTATATGATTACGTATATAACCTTAGATCTTTCCACCATGACTATTTAAATAAACGTCCCGTCGCTACCTCTTTGTCTGTACCTCTTGTCTGGATACCTACACCCCCTTCCTCTCCTTCCTTTCTACTCTACATACCTCTCTCATTGTACCTTTGAAAGTTATGGTACACATTTTATCTATCGGTTACCCTTAAACGACATACTGAGTCCCTTGAGTTTGTCCCTGAGACACTGTTAGATCTCCCCACACTACCTCTCTACCCTCTCTCCAAATCCTCCCTCCTCTGTACCCACATGGATACTGACTAAGAACAACTACAAACTGTCTTTAGTTGTTTTAAGACAATTCGTTAATAGAAAGTTAATTTTTATTTACTTCACCGTTTTCTCTTCGTTTAATTTGAGAAACGATCAATACCAAATCCTGCATAAAGTCTAAGAAGAGAAAGAGGAGGAAGAAAATGTATCTGTATCCTTTAAAAGTTTATATGTATCTTTTACTACATTATTTGAGGGTACGTGTGGAATGGACCCCGAAGGAACCACCAAGTCGTCATTTCTTAAGAGACCGTTACGTCCTCTACGTCCAAGTTAGGGACCCAGTCTTTCTAGGGGACCTCTTCCTTTACCATCGGGTGAGGTCATAAGAACGGACCCTTTAGGGTATCTGTTTCCTCGGACCACCCAATGTCAGATATCCCAGCGGTTCTCAACCTGTACAGACTCATTAATTTGTTGTTGTTGGGGAATAGGTTGAAGTTGTTAACAGTTGTAAAACGGTTATGATAAAGTAGATAGGAGGGTGAAGGGTGGAAAAAGATCTTGTCGTCTGTAACGTAATAAAGTGGGTGTTTTACACACAGAGCTTGTTGATTTCTTAAAAATTGTATATTGGTTTTACAAATAGTGTAGACAGTTTTCTAATTAATAAGGTATAATAGTAGATTAAGGGTCCCTTATACGGTTAAAGGGACCAACAGTTTTTTTAAAATTCAATGGAACAAGTTTAATCTTGAATTTTATTCTGGGTCCCAAACTTAACCAATATATAGAATTTTGAGAAGATGAGAAGAAAATGGAAAATACGATCAATGAACTTCTTTGTCGTAGAAAACAAGAAACCATAGAGGTTATAAGACTTAAACCGAATACACTAAATTGTACAATAAAACGTAAATTGTCGTAAAATGTCTTTCAGGGAGTTAAACCCAGACAGACTTTAACGAAGTACTAAAGGAAGTACTAAAAACGTCGTTGTAGTGTCTTCACTACGACCGAAGAGTCTCATAACGTGACCTTCCTTCTGTTACCATTATACAGGGTAATAGTAAAGACAATTGACATAAACGAACCAATTCCACCACAGACTGTCCAAAGATGTGACATTTAAAAGGAAACATTAATTACTCGTCAAACACTCCTCTATGAAACTCTGATAAGAAGAAGGAGTAGTTTGAAAGTAGGAAGTCAAAATCATAGGTATCTACTAAGAACGGACTTAGTTAATAATGATATAAGTAACAGTTTATCACTAAAAGACTTATATAGTAAGGAATATGTAAATAGCTGACTGTAAGACTTCATTTGTTCATGAAGAGAAAGAGATAAACGAACAAAAATAGTCGTACCCGAATTCCCAAAGAAAATATAAGTCACCCAATATTATGTAAAGATAGTAAGGAAAAGGGTAAAAAATAACACCAATTCTTTGTGTATGGTATTGTAAATAGTAGAACCGGTAAAATTTTACATGTTAAGTCACCATAATTCATGTAGGTATGACGACACGTCTGACGGTGGTGGTAAGTAGAGATCTTGAGAAGTAGACCGTTTTAATTTTGATATGGTTCATTGGTTATTAAGGAGTAAAAAGGGATGAAGGTCGGGGACCGTTGGTGGAGAAATGAAAGATAGAGGTACTAAAACTGATGTGATTTATGAAGTAAATTCGTCTTAGTATATTACAAACGAAAAACGAAGTAGGTACGACATCATATACAGTTATGAAAAGAAGAAAATTCCTACTTTTTATAAGGTAACACACATATATAGTATAAACGAAGAGGTAAGTAGTTCGTTACCTGTGAACCCAAAGAAGGTGTGAAATCGATAACGTTTATTATGAAGATAATATATATTTATATATTATAAATAATATATATTTATATATTTATCACATATTTATAGAGATACTCTGGAACGAAAGTTAAGAATACCCATATATGAGACTTCACTTTAAAGACCTAATATACCATTGGGATATAGTTTTAAAAAACTCTTTAAAGGAATGATAAAAGGTGTTACCGACGTGATGAAATGTAAGGTTGGTTGTCCCAAAACTAAATAGGTGTAAGAGTAGTGAATTTTATAAGACTAAACAACTATCATCAAAAGGTTACGGAAGTCAAGTCAAAGTCAAGTCAGTGAGTCAGTAAAGACTGAGAAACAAAGAGGCACCTGACATCGTGCGGTTCGAAGGGATAGGTAGTGGTTAAGGGTCTCGAATGAGTCTGAGTACAGGTAGTGAAATATAAGTTAGATAGACACAGAAACCTAGTTTCATTTAGGTAAGATCTGTTACATAATAATCTAGAAAAAAGGGGTAAGACGATTAAAGACAGAAAAACAACCTTTCAAATTAGACAAAAATAACTTTCATTAATGACTATTCCTCCCTGAAGACAGTATAATGATGAACAAACGACATTTGGTATATCGAAAAAACAAGGAGTAAAAGTCGTAATGACAGAAGAGGACACAAATCGACTAAAAAAAATCATCACTTTATAAAAGTAAAGGAAGAGTAAAGGAAAACACACAAAGGATATCGATAAATGGAACACCAATGATATCTAATATATTAAATTTCAATATGGTGAGATTAAACTTAAATATAGCAGAATTCCTCTAGGTTGGTCAGGTAGGATTTCCTTTAGTCAGGACCCACAAGGAACCGCCCTGACTACGACTTCGACTTTGAGGTTATGAAACCGGTGGACTACGCTTCTCGACTGAGTAAACGTTTCTGGGACTACGACCCTTTCTAACTCCCGTCCTCTTCCCCTGCTGTCTCCTACTCTACTAACCTACCGTAGTGGCTGGGTTCCCTGTACCCAAACCCACTTGAGGCCCTCAACCACTACCTGTCCCTCCGGACCGCACGACGTCAAGTACCCCAGTGTTTCTCAGTCTGTGCTGACTCGCTGACTTGACTTGACTTGACTTCATTGTACGTTTGTGACGAGGAAATGTCGAGGTAAGGGATGAGAAGGTTATCAAATAAAGTGTTTTAGCGTAGAAATATGTGACACAAACTTTTGTATCTGATTATTAACTAAAACGGAACGTACACACGATTCAGTGAAGTCGATACAGGCCGAGACACACTACCGGACTCCAGACAGTCCGAGGAGACAGGTACCCTAAGAGGTCCGTTCTTATGACCTCATCCACCAGTACGGGAGGATGTCCCCTAGAACGACTGAATCCCTAGTTTGAACGTAGAGGAGTCAGAGGATGTGACCGTCCGTCCAAAAAATGGTGATTTCGGTGGACCGGAGTATGTATGTCTTTTGTTTTATCCCCTAACGTGTGGCAACAATGTTATTATGATCGAAAATATTAGTGAGACATAGAAGAAAATTACACTGGAAATAAAGACGTATTCCGAAGTTCAATAACAGACCACAGGAAACTAAAGTTGGACGTCCTAGTGGAAATGATATAAAGCATCTTGTCTAGATCACCATTGTTAGCAGGGATCGAAAACAAAGAGACCCCGATAGAATTAAAGAGGGAGTGAAAACTTTCTGTTAAAACGACCTATGTCCTAAGAACCAACTAGCACGAAACGGGAAATCGTGGAATTTATAAAGTCGGGTGACGGAAGACTGGCGGTTTCGAAAACTCCTCCTTAAACAATTATTAGAACAGTTTCTAACGAACATACAGTTCTTGAAGAAGGGAGAACGACGTAAGTCCTAATAGAATGACAGAGACCGAAGACTATGAAACCAAAACAGAGTGACACTCAGGACTCCAGTGGGATGAACCACAAGGAACTCTAACAACCCAAATATAAGTATAGAAAGTAGTTTAGACCCTCTAAAAACTGGTACAAAAGTTTATAAGAGAGACGAGGAAAGAGAAGAGGAGACCCTGAGGGTGTTCCATATACCATAAGACGTAATACTACTGGGTGTCAAAGGAATAAGAAGCAATTGAAAAGGAGATATAAAAAAGGAAACAAGGAGTCTGAGTTAAAGTCAAGTGACTAAGAAGAGGGAACAGTTTATACGAAACTTTAGAAGATCACTTAAAACAAAGTCAATAATATGAAAATTGAAGTCTTTAAGATTCAAAGAAAAATCCAAAAGATAGAGAAAGGACTATAAAGGTGAAACAAATATGTAGAAATTTTTTTGTTTGTTTGTTTGAAGGAGTTGTAGAGGAAAATCAAGAAACTCGTAAAAATTTCGTCGGTAAAATTTCAAAAACAGACCATCTAGGTGGTAGTCCAGAAAAAGTCCCTGGAAAAAACAACTAAAAAAAGGGGGAAACTTACAAAGAAACATGCAGAACACAAAAACAACAACAACTTTTACCCTGCAAACTTAAATTGTTATACAATTGAAACCTTTAGTCTAAGAGGAAGAAGTAACCCCAAACGTCAAAACAAAACAAAACAAAAATTTACCGACACATGATAGAGACACGGTTCTTAGTTAGTCTTCACGTTTCAATTCCAGAAAAGTCCATAAAAACTAAGGTGTAGAAAGGGACACATACGTGTTACTGCAGAATTAAAGGAGACTGATATTTCAACGAAAAATTCAGAATTTGCGGAGCGAGAGTTTTCCCTCTTTCCCTCTTTTCACACTATTTTTCTAACAACAACAACAAATCAGAGATTCACTACAGGTTGTAAAAACACTGGAGTACCTGATATTGGGTGATCCGAGGAGACAGGTACCGTAAAGGGTCCGTTCTTATGACCTCACGCAACGGTAAAGGAAGAGGTCCCCTAAAAGGATTGGGTCTCTAACTTAGGTTCAGAGGACGTAACGATCACCTAAGAAGTGGTGATTTAGTGGACCTTTCGGGTCCATTTTAATACTTACACTTGCACTTCAGCGAGTCAGCACAGGCTGAAAAACGCTGGGGTACCTGACATCGGATGTTCCGAGGAGACAGGTACCCTAAAAGGTCCGTTATCATGACCTCACCTAACGGTAAATATAACCGGGAACTTTAAGAGACCTTCAGTGAGTCACCTCCTCCCAGAACGTTGTTTCTCCATTTTATGTTATTGTTACTGTAGGGAGGAGACATGGACGGGGAGGTACAAGCATTCGTTGATAGTTACTGGGATTGTAATCTAAGATTTATAAAGTATTGTCTCAGGAATAACGAGTGGAACTAAGGTGTTCGATACGCGTTCGACGAGGACCTTATGTACGTGTCGACAGGCTACGCCCCGTCACCCCTACCTCTATCCATCGGTAACGATTCTTGACTTTGACTGGTTTTAATTATTGTGAAATGGGAAATTTGGAAGGGGATCTTCAACCTTCGGAGGTTTTTATGAATTTAGTTTGTTAAGATGATCACGTTAGTAACAAACTCATCCTTCTGACTAAAAACCACAAAATATGAGACGGTAGAAGGGTCTTGAGATGAGGAGTAAATAAACCTACTAGTCTGCCAACACCTGGAAGTTCGAACGAGGACACATAAAAAATGTTCGGAATATTAAAAAGTTCGTGAAGTGAAAAACCGTCTTATACTGTAAGTCGGGATAGAGTGTGAAAGGGATATGGTCAAGATCTGAGAGACAAAGTAGAGTAAAGAGATTCTTTGAAATAGTAACATCATATCTTACCATAAATCCTTCGTTTTACACCCACGATCCATACCCTTGAAGAACCCTCTCTTTGACTATTATCCCAGAAAGTTGTCTGTATATATCTATATAGAATCCATATCTATACCTAGAGGTATGCTTGTGTGTAGATGTAAGTAAAGAGAGAGAGAGAGGTTGGTACTCAAGTGTGACTAAGGACGTTAAGTTCAACTACGATGGTGTTCAGAATCAAAAGAGGGAGACGCATAAACATTGAGGGAAGAGGAACTGGATTTATAAGAGTTATAAAGATCGGGAACAAGGGAAGGGGATATATAATAGTTAGAGGACTAGGAGGTTGACGGAGAAACTGGGTCAGAGAGTCCGAAGTGAGGGGGACTGTGTGAGTTCCTTTACTTTACTTACTCTTGTTTATAAATATTGACTTTTTTTGGTTTCTTGTTTTTCTCTTCTCTTTCTCTTTTCATCTCTTTTCATTTTCCTTCTCCTCGGAAAAATGGGAAAAATGGACAGAGGTATCAATTTGTCATAAGACACTTCCCGTCTTACTTCCTAGTACACACCTTACTCCTTATTAACTTGTCTCTATCAGTCGTGAAAAGTGGTAATTTGTTTCGAGACCTGAGAAAGAGGAGTTGGGTTAGTAAGAAGATATCTCATAACCCTCTCAGATCGTCTACAAAGAGGAACGAAGTTTTCAGCTTCTATAGGTAAGACGTTCGTTTTTTAGAGGATTCTTTTGGAAAAGGAATAGTCATATTACAAGTTGGATTGGACCGGTTAGACTGGAGATCCGGTTATCTACGTGTCCGGTGACTGGGACCTTGACTCACCTGAGACCAGTATCCGTTTCCCTGTTTTCAGAGACTAGTTTCCGTCCGTACGTCCTTTTCAACCAGAAGAGACCACATGAGAAACGTCTCTTGAGCCTGTCTAAACGGGTTCTACCCTTTCGTCAATCTGCAATCCCCGTCCTGCGTCAAATCTCGAGGTACTATCCCGACTAAAGTCCGTTTTGACACTTTGTCCGTCCTAGACAGGGTCCCACCTTGACAGGTCTCCACTGAGGTTGTTAACTGAAGATCTGGTGAGTCACCCTATTATACCTCCCCTTTCCTTCGGACCCTTTAGGACTCTCAAGTCATATGTCACCCTGTCTTGTGGTCCCATAGTTCCTCAGACCTAAAAATTTATTTCCTTCTTAAAGTCTGTCTTCTTAGACGAGGGTCTTCACCTCAATTAAGGGTCTAAACTTAAACCTTTAGTAGACGGGTTACGACTTATTCTTACAGCACCACTATCGTCATCCTAATTCAGTTGTGCTCTTTACTAGTGTCGACGTTTCTAACCCTGTTCTTCCCTTACTCTGGGACCAAGAGGGATTGATCACACCAAACTAGTAAACGAAGACGTGAAAGTGAAGATAAGATGGCTTGTCTGAAAGTCAACAAATCACTCAATCCGTTCAATTAGATTGAGAGTGACGGAGTCAAGGAATAGATCTTTTACTCTTATTATTATAGGTGAAAACATCCCAATAATACTCTTGATTTAATCGTTAACTCCATTTAGTAGATGATGTCATGGGTAGTGTAATAAAAGGAATAAAAATAAAAACAGTACTGGTTATAGAAGGGGAAGTTAAATACAAACGTGTCACGACACTGGAGTCGAGGAGTTCAGTATGGTGTAGTCCCTCGGGACTTTCTTATGGCTGGTCATTTAGGATCTGTTACATAATATTTCTTATATCGTTTGTCTACGACGTTTGGAAAAAGAGGAATACGATCAATGCATACGTGTGAAAAATAAGTGAACAGGTAATAACTCCTGTCTACAACCCATAATACACGTTAGACACCTTGTTTTACCTATACTTTAACCTCAGTCCCTGAGGACCAAAACTTAGTGTCCGGGGAATCTTTTATGTACTACGACGTGTCCAATGAATAGATAAGGATCGTAGACAAAAGAGGAATTATTATTTTTATACTAGTGGATGTAAGAACCCAGTAAAACTTCTAATGAATGTCACGATAATTCCATGTTCAGGACGGACTGTACATCGTCAGTGGTTATTTACCGTTACGATAGTAATAATGTCTTGTGAGTCGTATCTGACGACGACGATTCAGCGAAGTCAGCACCGGCTGAGACACGCTGGGGTATCTGCCGTCGGGTGGTCCGAGGGGGAGGGACCCTAAGAGGTCCGTTCTTGTGACCTCACCCAACGGTAAAGGAAGAGGTTACGTACTTTCACTTTTCAGTTTCACTTCAGCGAGTCAGCACAGGCTGAGAAACGTTGGGGTACCTGACGTCGGATGGTCCGAGGAGGTAGGTACCCTAAAAGGTCCGTTCTCATGACCTCACCCAACGGTAACGGAAGAAACATTGTATCTGATCCATGATTGTTATGTAAGTCACTTAATTACTTCACTGAAGTGTATTAAAGAAATACCGTGGAAAGTAACAATTACCTGAGAAGTCGTTTTGTATAAGATATTCTGGTAGGTCATGTTACTAGAACAAAATATCTCTCTTTTTGACTCCGGGTCGGTCTCCTGTATTCACCATCCCATGGGTCGTTCCGTCTGTTTCGGCCTTTGGTCTCGAAATCTGAGTTATAGGACTCGATAGGGGTGGTCGGACACTGTACGAAAGAACTTTCAACAATAAGTATTACAAAAGATTCAGTAAATCCCTAAAGTGAAGGGTAAGAGTAAGTGGTTCTCTTCGGTTCAGAGTTCTGGAAGTTTGCCCGGTACTCTTCACCGACCACTTCGACCCGTTTCAGACCACGAGGCCCCCGTTTTGTTTGTCTATCGTCTAAAGGAGAAGACAGGCCTGTCGTTTACGGTAACAAACTACAAGGACGAGACGTACCCTTCTTCTACCGTTTCAGGTGGAACAAAGAGTCGACAGGGTTTCATTTGGAGACTAGAAATGTCTAAACATCTTTGACCACAGTTGACAACTATAGATGTCAACTTAATAGAATGATAAAATTAACAGTATTTACAAGGTGTCTATTTACAAGGAAATTGTATTTATATACGTTGAACACGTTGTTCTGAATAATTGGGGTGTCCTATCGTAGTCGGACTTTCGTCTAATTCGTCGGAAATAGGGGTAATTGAGATTTGTGGGATCCCCTTCCACCACACTCGAGGACCTTCTTAGTGACCTGACCTCCATATTTATATGTTTTTAATGTGTGGTTCCACACACACACACACGCAATGATCCCACTCTCAGGGTCCTGAAATAATTAGGAGTTTTCCCAGGTAATCATGGAGTTTGTACAACTTTATGATTTGTAATTTTTAGACGAGACCAAAAGAAAGGTTCACTATTCCATGAACTATCGAGAAAGGGCTAGTCCCTCTCCAGGGACAACCTGGTCTTAGAAGTCCGAAGACGGAGTCCAGATAAGGTGACTTCTGACGTACCCACCGAGAGGACCACCCCCTTTGACCACCATCTTTGAGTTCGGTCAGTCTCCGCTATCAGTGACACATTTCCTATTTTCGGGGTCACATTTCCTATTCGTACGGACACCGAAGGATCCCTATAGAACGTTCCTCTATTGGATCCTGGTCCACACTTTTATGGAAAGGGTTAGTTCCTCCTGTTTTACTGGATCTCGGCAGACCTCGTTCTCTGGTGACTCTCACCTTAGTTTAAACATATCCTTTTCCTTTTGTTCCTCCTTCATTTTTCTTCCAGATCTGGTTTTCACCTGTTTCTGTATTTTGGTTCTTTGGGTTCTTTCGTGCCTTGATACAAAAACTTATTACGTGTTTTGTTGTTTTCTACCTCGAGACATTTCATTCTTTACAAAAGAACTTTTATCGGAATAAGACTTTCGAGTCCTTTCGTTTAAAGTGGAATTTGACTTATTGTCTTTCATAGTACCAGTTTATGATATAATTCAGTAATGGTTTTTAATTTATTCTACTTTTTATTGTATAGATGTCTGTTATTTCGTTCGGTCTTTCTACATAGGTGTTTTATAGATTTTAGAGGTTCGATGTGTTTCATACCTCTCTCGGTCTTTGTCATTTCTACACCCATTTATAATTTCTAAAAAAAAGTAAAAGACAACAACAAGTCATCGATTCAGTACAATCTGAGAAACGTTACGATACCTGACGTTGTACGTTCCGAAAGGGACAGGAAGTGGTAGAGGGTCTCTAACGAGTTTGAGTACAGGTAGCTCAGCTACTGTGGTAAGGTTGTTAGAGTAGGAGACAACAGGGGAAGAGGAGGACGGAAAATAGCAAGGGTCGTAGTCCCGGAAAAGGTTACTCAGGTGAGAAGTGTAATCCACCGGTTTCATGACCTCGAAGTTGAAGTGATAGTCAGGAAGGTCACTTATAAGTCCTAACTAAAGGAAATCCTAACTGACCAAACTAGAGGAACGTCAGGTTCCCTGAGAGTTCTCAGAAGAGGTTGTGGTGTCAAACTTTCATAGTTAAGAAGCCACGAGTCGGAAGAAATACCAGGTTGAGAGTGTGGGTATGTACTGATGACCTTTTTGTTATCGAAACTGATATACCTGGAAACAACCGTTTCATTACAGAGACGAAAAATTATGTGATACATCCAAACAGTATCGAAAAGAAGGTTTCTCGTTCGTAGAAAATTAAAGTACCGACGTCAGTGGTAGGCGTCTCTAAAATCTCGGGTTCTTTTATTTTAGAAAACGACAAAGGTAACAAAGGAGTAGATAAACAACACTTCACTACCCTGACCTACGATACTAGAATCAAAAAACGTACAACTCAAGATTCGGAGAAAATGGAAGTAGTTCTCAGAGAAATTAAGGAGAATGAAAGACGTTATTCCCACCACAGTAGACGTATAGACTCCAATAACTATAAAGAGGGTCTTTAGAACTAAAGTCGAACACGAAGTAGGTAAAACCGTAAAACGTACTACATGAGACGTATATTTAATTTAATCGTCCCACTGTCATATGTTGAAACTACATGAGGAAAGACAGGTCAAGATTGACAACGAAGAACTGAACACATGTCCAAAGAGTCCTCTGTCCATTCCACCAGAGTATAAGGATAAAGAAGTTCTTAAAAGTTGTCAAACAGTACTAGGTGTGTCAGTTTCCGAAATCGTATCAGTTACCTCGTCTATAAAAAAGACCTTAAGAGAACAAAAAAGATACTAGGTTACCTACAACCGTTAAGGTAGAGACCAAGGAGACGAAAAAGATTTAGGTCGAACATGTAGACCCTCAAGAGTCAAGTGCATGACAACTACAGAGCGAACCTCCTAAAACTCGTAATGGAACGATCGTACACTTTACTCACGATGACACGTCATCAAACTTGTAAGAAACCGTAACGGGGAGAAACCCTGACGTTACTTTTGATTGGAAAAGGTCAGGACACCGGGGACGACTCAAAGGGTTTAAACGACCGTATAATTCACGTCGTGAAATTGTCGTAGTAGAAAATCCTAAACTTTATCGTCGATCTCGATAAAGTTTAAGTAAAAATTTATAACAATTTTCCATTGACTGTCGAACTACATTTTTATAGTGAAAGTAATAAAACATATATAAAATAACACCTCAAAGATTGTATACATCCTCACTTTACAGACGATTATTTTCGTGTTTTTTATTTTGTTCCTTCAGCCCCTCCATCACGTCGATCGAACACGACCGAACGTTTCCGACTGACACATAGAGAAGAGTAGAGACTGTAATGAAACTATCAAACTTTAGTAGGTACCGTTCTCTTACACGAGACACTTTGACCGTTTATTATGGTTAGACCCGGGAACAATGGAACTTGTAGACCAACAATTTTCACATAGGTGTGAGGTGACCACTTTCATCTCGACGTGATAACGTCCTAGAATGACCCAACCGGTTTTTATTCTACAATGTCCTTTGGATTTACTTGAAAAACCGGTTGGGTTATACAATAGGTGTTTCACTATATTTCAATAAACTACGGTCAGAATTCTATTTATGCATATAATGTTTGAAAGTTCTTCTATAAATTTTATAGAAAAATAAATATTTCATTATCAATAATAATATCTTATTGTTTCTTTATTTTATTATTATTCGGTTATCTCTTATTATTTGATTATCTCTTCTATTTCACTTTATGATTTTTAATAAGTTACTTAGGTTATCTTCCGTCTTTTCTCCTTTATTCCTCGTTTCTTGTCTACTCTGTCTTTTGTTTATAATTGTTGATACAATATATGTTTACTTGATTTGTGAAGGAAATTTTCTTTTTTCTTACAGTGTGACTTACTTCTTTTTTTGTCGATATACAAGAAATATTCTTCGGAAGGAATTATCTTTCTTTGTACCTAATTTTCGTTTTCCTACATTATTTTATTTGGTTCTTCTTTGGTAGTCTTCTTTCTCAGTATAATTATAGGTTAATTATTTGAATTTATCTTTTTCACAATGACCAGTTGATCCCTGTAGAGTATTACCATTGTCTCAGTTAATTAGTTCTTTCGGATTGTAGGATTTACACATACATGGATTGTTTTGGAGGTTTATATATTTCGTTTTAGACTAGTTTGACCTACCTCTTTACTCTTTTAAGTATGAAAAACAACCTCTCAAATTAACAGAAGAGAGTCATCGATTACGTTTTTCAACCATCTTTTACTTAGTTCCGTTTGTTAAACTTATTATTGAACTTGGTTGAACTGGATTGGCGATGAATATTATGAGATGATGTACAATGTCTTGATATGGTTTGTTAATTCTTATAGATAAAAAAAAAATTTCATATGGACCTTGTGTCTTTATTTGATGTTTTCGTATAGACCTTTTAACGGTTTATAAACCTTTAATTTTTATCGAAAATTTATTAGTTGTCTAGTTTCTTCACTAGAAACTTTTTGATCTTTTTTAAATGGAGTCACTATTACTTTTACTTGTATAGTTTTAAATTCCTACGTCGATTTCATCACGAACCTACCTTTAAATATTAAAATTCATGGACATAATCTTTTTATTTTACAAGATTTGTAACTAGATTCGGACGTGGAATTCTTAGATTCTCTTTTTCCTTTTTATTTACTTTTTATTCATCTTCCTTCCGATTCTTGTCTTTGACTCTAATTTTTTATCATCACTTTTAAATAATTTTTTAATTAAAAACTCTTCAAGTTCTTATAACTATTTCGATATCGATGTACCCAGTTCCTTTTTCTCTTTTATGTTTAATGATCATCCTTTTACCTTCTTCTCTATAGTGATCTGTAGAGTGTCTATGATTTTCTTATTCTTTTATAAAACTTGTTAAAATACCGTTTTTATCTGTCAAATCTACTTTGTTTAAGGAGTTTTGTGTTTGAAACGGTAACATATAAAAAGTGATCAAGAAAAATTTTAGATTGTCCAAAAAGAAACGACACAAGTAAATAAAAAAGTGAGAAAGTAAATAAATAAAAACCGACACACTGAACGTTCTAGAATCAAGGGACTAGTCCCTCGTTTGGGCCCGGGAACCGTCACTTTCCCGTCTCACGATTGGTAATCTCCCGTCCTTTAAGAGGAAGTTCGAAAGTAAATTTAGGAATCCGGACAAATAATGTTGACACATTTCCAGTAACTAACTTATGTCAGTAGAGACACCAAAGATCCACACAAAGGTAACCAACTAAAAAACTACTGAGACCCAGTGTAAAACTCGAAGAAACGTGTAGATTGTTAGAAAGGTACGGTGTAGATCTATAATACGTACGGTAGGACAACTCTAAAAGAACATAAGGAAATCACTTATAACTCCAAATAAAATCTCCTGTCAGTTCGTCCACTGAACGTCTAGACCAAATAGGGTGATCCCGATCGCAGTGAGAGTCATTCCTGTCAATACCTTGTCCGGAATTAGATGTCGATAAAGTGGGGTCGACGGAAGTCCCTTCTCGAGTCCACAAGTCACTCCAGAGAAATGTGACCAACCGTCCTGGCATCAACTAAGGACCAAAATACCCTCGGGACCCGTAACAAGTCGAAGATCTAGAGAGTGTCGGTAAGAGACGGATCGGACTGTCTGAAGTCAAAGTAAAATGTGTGTCCGTCTACTCATAAACCGGTTCGTAAAGTTCGTCTAAGGTCATGCATAGAGACGACATACGGTTAGTTCAAAGTCAGTGAAACCGAAGGGGTTTGAGGATAGAAACAAGGAGTTGAGTTTGCACTACCCGAGAACACCCAAGGAGGAGGGAAACGACAGTAGACCTTTAAAGGAGATCCGTTTCTGATTCCGGTAGTGACACGCGTGGTGAAAAGAAACGAGAGAAAGTTCCTAGTATATCAGGATGTGATAATAACAGGTCATAATTTTTGTAAACACGTTGTACAAAAAGGGGTCAAAAAATCAACAAATACCTTCTCCTCGGTTAAGACATGACCAATGAGAAAGTGTCCGTCTTCGTCTCCAGGTTTGTGGTTTGACATGAAGTGTCATATATTGAACCTAAGGGTGTGTTACAAATAAGGTGGCATCCGACCTTAGTACCATTATTGTCTTTACCATTTTAGAGACCATTCTTTGAGTGAATTCCTTTACATTTAGTGTGAAAGTCGTTTAACTGACTCCTTGTTATCATCCTAATCTAAAAATGTCCTTAAAACTATAAAAAGTTAATCAGTCTAGTCCTCAAATTAAGATGGACTTTAATACTTAAAATTTACGTACTTATATGAAAATTTTACGTGTTTGAGTAAGAAAGAAGAAATAAAAGTAATACATTCAGGAACTATGACACGTATGACGACGAAAGAAACGTGTGCATACTAGTGGTGAGTTTCTGAAGGAAGTCTGTCTAAATAACGAATTTAAGTTAAATTCACTCAACTGAGAACCCATTTTATTAGTTTCTTATCTGTCCCTTCAACCGAATCAGAACATCTCCAGAAATTTTATGTATATTAAATTATTTGTGATTTAAAAGTGTTCGTGTTAAGATCATATTTCTTTAGTAAGAGAACGGGAGGGGGGTTTTTAGACTCTTGTAAAGTACCAAAAGACTCTTCTGTGTTATTAAAAATAAGTAAGGTTGAAAACGTAGTCAATGTCATATGTTAATATTTCTATTCACTACAATTGTGTCTGGGTGGTGCGTCCGTTCACTCCTACACTGGGGTGACATAAAAGTCCGAGACTCGTAGAGACACAAACGGGTGAAACTAGTCAAAAATTAAAGGTACCTTACACGTCCGTAGGTCTTCAAGACACTCTCCATTGTATTCTCTTTCTAGCAGTCCATGACGGACACGAATAATTTGTACTAGGAAAAGGATAAAAGATTTTCATTTACCATCTATCATTTCTAAAGAAATTGTAAAGAGAGCACGGAGATTGACTACAGTCACAATAAGAATGTGTAAATGTAAAAGGAGAGGACGAGAGGAGTAGAAATTGTGTACTATATTAAATTGTTTTTAAGTCCGTGTGAGGGCTATTAAACTAATAAGGTCCGGATTAAAATAAAGAGGTTAAATAAAGAAGGACTCCATCGACACGGTAAAGGTATGATGTGTTTTTATCTTTACTATGTGAATCACGATGAAGATGCATACATATATACATCTTTACCGGACGAATCACGATTGTGAAACAAAGATAATTTAACATATTTCATAATAGATATGCAAAATGAATTTTAGAAACACTTAACCAGGAGACACTCACCATATATATACAGTAAAGGTTGGAAGAGGGATGTGACTTTACGATTGTGTGTAAAAGTAAGATCATCGGTTTCTTTTACCTTTTCCTGTACATTCGTTCGAGTTAAACGTTTTCTAGAGATCAAGATGACATGGGAGACAGAGGAAGTTTGTTAAACCGGAAAAGTCCATCATAGAATATGACAACGGATTAACTCAACGAAGGGACCATTCGGACTTAGAAGGACGTCCCGGTCCTCGTTCGGGAGACTTAGAAATACGAGGATAACCATGACCGGGTCCGAACCGTGTTCCAGTAGAAATTCTGTTTGTACAAACGGAACTGAGTGTACAATGACGAGGAGCCACAAATAAGATGAGTGGTCTCCCATTCGTTACGGAGTGTAATCGTTATCGGACTTCTATGAGACCGGGATTCATAAAAACCATTCAACAAGACAGGACTTCCAATCGGTCTGTAAGACACAGTAGTGACTTCTCGTCCAGGAACCGACCCCTAAATTTGTCGACTTTGTAGTACATAAGTTTGGGTAAAGAAGGCTTCTCGAGGACCCAGTCTGTCTGTCTGTCTTTTATTCGCCGGTCGTCGGACCCGGTACACAAGACGTAGTCTTCGGGGTTCAGACGACCTGACGAGCCGAGGTCGGGGACCGTTGGGACCCTGTGTCGTTGTCGAATCCTCCGTGACCTTGTTTTACCGTTTTTCAAGAGACCCAAGTTTCGGTCCGGGATCGAAAAGGATAGCACACTGAATTCTTTTCAGAACTGACTCGAGTCACTTGAAGTCAAACATGTACACGTACGAGTCAGCGCAGACTGAGAAACCCTGGGGTCCATGATATCGGGTGGTCCGAGGAGACAGGCACCCTAAAGGGTCCGTTCTTATGACCTCACCCAACGGTAAAGGAAGAGGTCCCCTAGAAGGGTTGGGTCGTTAGTTTTTACGTAGAGACACGGTGTGACAAAGAGTGACGTGGGTCCACCTTTGTGGACTTGAAGTTGAACGAGTAAACATTTACCTCCATTAATGTAATCTATGACTCTACTATGTACGTTTCTCACTCACACAATCAGTGAGTGAGTGCAGGATGAGAAACGTTGGGGTACCTGAGGAGACAGGTACCTTAAGAGGTCCGTTTTTGTGACCTCAACCATCGGTAAGGGAAGAGGTTCCCTAGAAGGAGTGGGTCCCTAGTTTGGACGTAGGGGACGTAACGTCGGTCTAAGAAGTGATAGACTATTTCTTGTGTCCCTTCGGGTTACATACATTTCGTTAACGATTTATCTTTCTCGGGGTTCAAGTGACGAGATAATGATAGGGTGGTTGTTGACCACCTACAAAAGTTGAGAGACTCAGTAGAAATCTACAAAAGGACACTGGTCTAGGGAACGATGGAACGTAGAAGACAAGAGACTTGGACTGGGTCTGTGACTAGTAAAGGTAACGAAGGACGGGGAGGGGGGGTGAAGGAAACATCGTCTCTACCGTCGAGTGGGACCTACCTTGGTAGGGAAGTTTTCGGGTTCAGGTTCTCGGAGAACATAACGGTCGACGGAGACCCAGTAGTGGGAAATTGGTCCTGCACAGCTGTCGTATACGATTCTATATCTAATGAGTAGACCCCGAGAAGGTCTTTATCCTATGTGATCCCGTTTTCCGTCTACTCCGAAACCCAAGGAATTCTAGTAGACTAAGTCCGTCGGTGATAAGGGATCCCAGTCGGGAAAAACCGACGGATATCTTCAGTACTCAATAGACTTACAACCGAGAAGCTGAAAGTACTTCGGGTTTTGTCACGAGTCGGACGGGTCGAAGTTCTTTGTGTCACTCTAGGAGAAAACCAGTCCGTCTCATTGGAGACAAGGTGGAAAGGTTGTACATCGGGATCGGGACGGACCACCCTTCCCGTGGACCCAACTGAGGGAATAAAGGTCCTGTCTTTTTCGGGTCCTCCATGGTACCGAGACGAGAAAGAGTCCCTCTGTGAACTCTATGGGTACACAAACCTGAGAAGGTCAGGTGACCCTATGGGATCTGTCGGGGTCTTGTTCTTCACTCGTGTCGGTGGTCGGAGGGTGAAAGTAGTCTCCGTCCGAGGTGACGGGTCCCTCTTTCTCACGTTGACCCGACCCCACACACACACGTCGAGACGTTCACTCGACTCGTATGTACACCCCCTATTCCTGACTTAAGGGTGTGGACAACCAACTTCTCGTAAGACGCCTGTTTTAGACGGAATAGAAAGGAGCTCTGGTGTCGCACTGAACCCTGATGCCGGTCCACCGTCGAGACTCGGAGTCAGTGTCCGAAGGATCTCGGTAGTTCCGTGTCGTCGACCTTCAGGAGCCCAAAATCTAAGAAGCGGGTCCGAAGTCCCAAGAAAGGACCTCTCTCTCTCCTCCACCTCCCCAGTGTCGATTACTGAAATCAGTTCCGTGGGAGTGACTCCCCACAATGACTGGTGGTCACGGACCCCCTTAGTGTCTCCGTGTTTCTTTTGTTATTTCCGAAATGTTATTTTGTTCTCTTTGTAAGTATTTGAGAATTTAAGTACATAGTCAGAACAATTTCCGTTTCTAGAGGAGTTGTCCGGACTTTTCACGATCAGTTTTTTCTCTTCTAGCTGACTAATTTGATATAATTTTACTTTTGATATAATTTTACTTCTTACAATTAGTTTTCTGTAGTAATTCTTTCGTCCCTTAAAGGACCACCAAGTCACCAATCCTGAGGTCCGAAGGTGACGACCCGCGTCCAAGTTGAGGACCACCCCTTGACTCTAGGGTGTTCTGAGTGTCGTTCTGGTTTTTTTTTTCTCACTTTCCGTTTATAAAAGTTTCTCCCTGTTCTATACACGTAATGTATATCGACTGTTTTTGAACTGTTTTTCTTACGGATTTTTGGTTCTCTCGGTCTGCACGAAGATACCTGACACCGGAAACACACAAACAACCAACCCAAGTTCCGGTTACACTATTGGTTGGGACAGGTCAGACTGGTCTGTACTTCTTAAAAAAGTAAAGGATGTATTTTTTTGCAATCCTGGTTGTACTGACGGACCCCTGACTAAAGGGTCCTTCCTGAGACTCAAAAGGGCTCCCTCCTTTCCTGTCACGGCCAGGTATGGCAGTCACAAGACGTCCTGGCACCCCACGAAGTGTTTCCGGTGTAGAGGGAAGAGTTGCTCCGTGGACGTGTCTCTCCCGGTCCAGTCGTTCCTCCTGGGTGCCTCCGTCCTCTCTCGGCGAGGTTCTGCCTTAGGGACCCTCGAGGGTGGGGGAGGGGGTCCGTTGACCCGCGTAGATTGTGCCGGCGAATGAGGTGTGTGTGACGAGATTACAGACGGTAGGGGGACCATTGAAGTCTTCTTTACAGTATCTTTTTCTTTAGACGAGTAAAACTAAGGCGACATCTATGGGTAACGAACGAAGGAATTTGTCACTAACCAAAGAGGTGCCCTCTGCGAACACAAGAGGATAATTGGCACGATAGGTTTCTATTAAGAGACCGACCTAGTTTTGAGTGCAGTCTCTAATTTTAGTCACACCTTCTACACTAAGACTTCCTCAGAACAGTGTGGAATACACAGATGCGTCGGAATCGTTTTCAATTACACGAACATAGTGCTCTATAAAAAGTACGAATTAGAGGACTTTTTACAAAGAGTCGCAAACTCCACGTACGAAACCCTCTTTACAACTCGTGTGATTTTTATTCAAAACACTGTAAGTCAGTCAACCTTTAACTATAATAATTAAAAATCCTTGTGGAAAGGTCAAAAGAGACAGGGTAGTAGTCCGGGGAGATGGGAAGTGATTTTAGTCAATGAGGGTAGTTAAAAGGATTCGTTGGAACAGGATAAAGAAACAGAATTGTTGGAGGGCGGTTATTAGGGTCAGGACTTGCTCGGGTCAGCAGACAGAGTCCACACAGACGGACGTGAAGTCGTCACTACATCTGCTCTCGAGGCACTAGGAATTGAAGTGGACCCGTAAGACCGTAGGGAAGAGATGAGATCTGGACACTGAGAGAGGTTCTCACCCGACCTGGTCGTCGTAGTCGTTGCGACCCTTACCCAATATTTACGTGTAAGAACCCGGGACCTGGGGGACCGAGTCCTTTAGACCTCACCCCAAGTCGGGAGACCCAAACTTATTCGGGATACCTTCACACAAGTTCACTCATATTCTCCGGTGACGGACTCTATCGAAGGGGTGCTGAGAAACACTGGGGTACCTGCCGTCGGGTGGTCCGAGGAGACAGGTACCCCTAAGAGGTCCGTTCTTATGACCTCACTCAATGGTCGGGAGGACGTCCCCTAGAAGGGTTGGGTCCCTAGTTTGGGTTCAAAGGGCGTAACGTCCGTCTAAGAAATGACAGACTCGGTGGTCCACTCGGTGCTCCATTCGGGGAGATGTCTCGTCCTTGGGGTTTTACAAGAGTGAAGGACATTTGGAGACAGAGAGGTATGTGGGGAGGTGTTGTGAATGTGAGATAGTACATGAGACCCAAGCGTCTTCTTTATTTGTCTAGTAGTGCACTCGAAGGAAAGTCGTAGGAAGACAACTTAGACCGTCGGGTTCTGAGATCGTGAGAAGACGGGAGGTTCTTGCTTCCTCCCCACATCCGGAAGGAGGTCGATTTTAGAGGAGGGGTCCCCGAAACGTGGGGAGGAACGGGGTGTGAGTCCGTAAAAGGTGTCGTCAGTAGGAGAAAGGGGAGATATTGGAAGAAGTGACCCAAGAAAGGTAGTCGTAAATACGAAGAAAATTTTTTTATTTGTTTGTCATTCGGAACGGAACTGGGATGTGACGGGAATAGTTGTCCGGAGAGGGGATTTCAGTAGGTTTGTGGATTCTCGCAGTATCGTGAATGGTAGTCGTAAGGACGTGTACTGAGGGACTGGGAGAATCCCCTGATTGAGTGATAACTTAGACGAGGGCGGACCCAGTGGCCTAGGGTAAGTAACATGAACAAAATGAACTACAGGGTTCAGGTAGGAAAGAGGTCACTAGAATTAACAGTAGAAACAAAATCTAATTTGTATACAGATACATAGACAGAACCTTCAGAAAAGAGAAGGTGACTAAACAGTCAGTAGTGTATGGTCGGACATAACTAGTGTCATTATTCATCATGACATTACACTAAAAATATAGATTCTTGTGTTTTAAGGGAAACACATTGTAACAAAAAATTAAGAACCGAGAATAAACCAGCTGGTTCACAATTTTAAAAAGTTCAAGACTGATCCGGAGGGGTAGGGGAAGTTAGGTGGACCAGTGTGACGTTCGTTGATCCTGAAGTGTTGTGTTGAAGTCCCGCACTCAACACACTAGTCCTTCTAAAGGAGACTTGACCAGTGGGAGTGACAACTCTTAGTGGGAGTGACGACCCAACTTCGATCTGACACCACCCCCTCCCCCTCTCCCGTCTGTGTACCTAAAGACAATCCCCAATTTTAGACCCCTCTCTGTTACCACCAAATCTAGTTCCACCATAGTCGTCTCTACCCACTACTCCAGTCAAGAGTAATGGGAAACGTCCATCTCGATTGTATTCTGCTACTATATCCCAGAGTCTCTTTTTCTCATCTGTACCAATTATACGTAGTTCTGAAACTGAAAAAGGTTTTCCTTTTCGTCTCAGCGGAAATTGACTCTACCCCTTCTGACGTCCTCGAAACCCACCCTCACACACTTTAAGGTTTTCGAGTCAAACCCTGTAAATTTGAACTTGACCACTAATCTGTAGGTTCACCTGCACGGGTCATCCGTCAATCTACATACTCAAACCTCAAAGTAGACCACAAAAGTTCTCTATAGACTTCTCCTTGTATTTAAACCCTTGACAGTTGTATCTTGATCTACCTCCTCTTCACCCGTAGTCTCCTACTCTACCGACCTACCGTAGTAACTACGTTACTTGTACTTGAACCCGTTTGAGGTTCTCTACCACTCCTTGTCCCCCCGGACCATTCGACATCAGGTACCCCAACGTTTCTTAACCTGTACTGATCCACTGACTTGTTGTTGTTCTTGATCTATTTTGGTGACTTCAGACTCGTAATTCTCTGTTCTGGTTCCGACCACGGGGCCCCGAGCGGTTATGCATCTCCAGTCCCTTTCTTCGTCTTGGTTGTTTCCCCGACTCTACGTCATTGTCCTATTCTTCCTCCCTTGGGTTCTTTCACACCACAGGACTTCGGTCTCTTCTTTTACGTAGGTTCTCTTCCTTCTCTGCCCACCACGGTTACTAGACCCGAAACCTAAATAAACGTTGTGTCTCCAGGGACCTCTAAATTTTCCTGCTAAAGTCTTGAAGGGACCACTAGGTGTCGGATTTTGAGGAACGAGGGTTACGACCCCGGGTCCAAACCAAGGACTAATGTCTTGATCTAGAGTGTACGGTCTTGGTTCCCAAGTGTACGACGTAGATTCCTAGGGTGTACGGTGTTGCTTCTGGGGTACGTCGGTCTATTTATTTATATAAAACATTTTCACATCAAAGTCGACACACCACCTACCACCACTTTCCAACAACGACTGGGTGCTTTTCTGCGGACCTAAGAACCGGAGGTCTTCTCTTCTTAAGTTAGACCCCGGTCACTGCTCCGCACTGACGAGTCTCGAAAACACGTTACCTCAAAATAATTTCATATTTTCTCTATCTCTTTCGAAGACTGTATCCATAGTCTTCCCCCGTCTTTCTCATCGCGGAACGATCACAATCGTTACCTCAATATATGGAAAATTAATCAATAATGTTACTTAGTTTTCTTACAGAGTTCAAACACTTTTAAAATGGTCTGGATGAGATCGTTAAATGTAAAATCCTATTGTTCTAATCTTAAACTGTTATCTTTCTAGGAGGTCTGGGTGAGGGTATTATATGTAAGATTGTATAGTCCTAATAAGTGTCCAAAAGTCCTTCCTCTTTGACAGGAGGTCGGCCTATGTAACAACAACATATTAGAGATCATATCTCAAATTTGACTCAACACATTAACTGATTCTGATTCCTTACGTCTCCCTTTTTTTCAAACAGGAAAAGAGGAGGAACTTTTAAGGTCTAGGGGTCAGAAGTGAAACTCTCGGGGTCTGGGGAAAGAGGAGGAACCCCTGGGACTTGAAGAATAGTTAGACGGATTCTTAACTGAGAGACGCCACCTACCCCCAGTTACGTCCCCCTCCCCCGCCGTCTATACCACCCTTATTAGAAGGGTGAACGGTTGTTACCCCTTCTTACAGAAGACGTCTATTAAATTTATGTCATTACTTTTGGTTGAGGTAACCAACCCCTCCCTCTCCACTTGTCAAAGAATTTGATTCAAACCCCCGCTAACTTTCCTCTCTTTGACTCGACTTCCTGAGTCGAGGCCTCTTTGGAGGAAGTTCCTGAAGGCAACATTTCTTCTCTCTTTGTCCTCCAACGACGTCTCCTGTCACTCTAGTTCTCTTCAAACAGAACAAAGAAATACAAATCCTACTCTTTCGTCGTCGTACAAGCACACGACGGCCTTCATTAAGACACCTATTTTTCTACACTACCGCCCTCCTTCTCCTCTCCGCACGACCCCGTTGCGAGAAGTTGTCCGACGCCCCTCCGCTACGGTCGTGTCCTGGTCTGAGTCGTCCTCGGGCGGACGAGCAGGGGGACTCCTCCTCACCGTCGCACGGGTGGCCGTGCCTCCAATCGTGTGCGTGTCTATACCGTCCCCGTGTGACCGCAAAGATAGACCCACTGGAGTTAAAAGAGTCCACTTCCTCCTTTGTTTTCACGCTATCTACCTCCTTCTTTGCAACCTACTGACTCCTCTCCTTTCTGGTACCTTACCAGAACGTTCTGTCACCCTTCCACTACCTAATCGCTGCCAGACCGAGTAGCCTTAGCCCAAGAGTAATGAAATGTCCCTCCGGTCAGTCGAACCTCCGGGACCATGGCTTCCCCTTACGACCTCGGTTGGGTCCAGCGTCAAGTCGGTCCTCATCGTTGTCCGTAAACTCCTACACGTGTCCCGTTATTAATAGTGCCGACCGACATCTTGCATACGACACCAGACCTCCCCCTTTCCAAATATCGCCCCCCACTCTTGTCCTAGTTACCTAGAGTCCAGTCATCCTTACGACCTCTGTCCTTCGACCTTCGTCTCGGTTCCGTCCGTCCTCCGCCTCCCCTCTTACGCTACGGATCTCGATTCTGAAGAAACGTAGGGGTAGAAATGCTACCTTGAGGGCTCCAAGACCTGTCTTGAGACCCAGAGACACTGCGATAGTATTAGTAGGGTTTTACCCTGGTACCTGGAATTATGGCTACGTGTAGGGTTACCTTCCTTTTCAAGTTTATAAAATCGGAGTCAAATTACAAATAGTATATAAATACGTCATCCTAGACACTTTTATACATTAAATACATACCAAATACTTTCACTGTTTTGAAACCTCTCCCTCCCTGTTTCATCAGACCGGTACACTACTGAACTTCGGAAGAAATATCTCCGAGGGTGTAAGAGGTGTGTTGGGGTTGAGGTGTCGTGGGAGCTCCCGGGAGGTATGAATCTTAATTGAGATGGAGGACTCGGTCTAGAGGTTCCCGTTTTGTCGGTTACCGACGTTGGGGTCGGAGCGGAGCGGACCCGGGGCGAGGGTCACGAGATGAGACCCCGGAAGAGACCGGAGTTTGTGTCGTACTACACAGATCGGAACGGAAACAGGAACGACAAGGAAGAAGGACCTGATAAGAAGAGGTCTAAAAGAGTTCGGACTAAAGGAAAGTCATAAATTGGGAGTTATAGATTGTCGGGGAGGTACTACGACTCCGGAAGGGACTGGTGAAAAGATTCTAATAGGGACTCAGTGACGGTATAGTGCGGGGAGCCAGGGTGTGGGATATGTGTGTGGGATATCGTGAATGGTGCCAGTCCTTCCCTAGCCGGAAATACACAACAGAATGAGGGAGGTGCTCTGTGTCCCCGGTACACAGAACGACAACGAGATTGGGTGGATGGATCTCGTCGCGGACATGTATGATCCACGAGTTATTTATAAATAACTGACTTACCTCCTCGGGTCCTTATACACAAAAATTTACATGAGTAGTTTGTCGACATTTTACGTGTATAAGTCACAGGAAGGAAACTAGAGTTTGACCCGAGACCTTCTAGGACACTGAACAGGTGTGAGTATATCTTCCTTCCTAGTTTTCGTCTTCGTCCCGCCACTGGACACGAATAGTAAGAACGGGGAGGGGTCCACGGGACTCAGGTAGTCGAGACGGGCTCTCACGAGGTCCTTCCCTGGTCTGGACTCAGGAGTCCCGGGGACCCTTAGACGTAAAGACAAGAGGTCAGGACCGGGGAGGATTTACGTCGTGGGTCTACCACCCCGCGACTCTTTCCTCTTTCCTGTTCTCCAAGTGACCCAACCATGGTTTCGTTTTCCGTCACCCGTCTACGATGAACGGACTCACGGGGTGACCTCGGTATCATGACGAGCACCGACAACCCTCGTGTGCACACCCGACCGAACTTCGACGGGGACGTGTCTCGTGTCTCCGACCTGAGACCTAGTCTGGGTCCCCGTGTCGAAACTGACTTCTTAAGTAGACGTGTCTTCCTGTAGTCTCCAATCGAAAGGGACGGACACAACTGTTCTTTCGGAGTCTAAAACAAGGATTTTAACGGACTCACTGTATTTCTGTGTAAGTGTACAAATCATGGTATACTAATCTTTATTCTTGGATACCTTATCTTTTTCTTTTTTCCAACGTCGACCTCGTTTCATTTCCCCTGGACCGACTTCGACCCTGTTCCCAGACACTCTAGTGACTTCAGGACCGTGTCCCGTCGTCCCCCTCCCTACCTGTGTCTAAATTGAGTTCCTCTCACCTGTTTTAACCTTCAAAACCAACCATCTGGGACAAGACGTGTGAAAGGTTAGAAATGACGGGTACAGGTAGAAATGTTCCAGACGTCAATACTGACCTTCCTGTCCTTCCGCGGGTTCTCCGGGTTGACGGGTCGGGACACGACTCGCGGTCCCATGGTGATACTACTTTGGTGTCTTCAGGATGGGAGGACCTCGGGTTCAAGTACCCCACTGTCAGTGTTGAGTTCATTGATGTGGTACTTAATCGTAAAGGGGTATTCACATAAAAGGGTAGTACAAGACCCTTTTTCTTATACCGAGGTGTCGATGTTTATTTCCTCGGACCACGTCTGGATCCTCAGTCCCTCTCCAGAGTTCACCTCTCTACTTCTTACTTATCCTCAAACGGATCACTTCCCGGTTCCTACTCGAAGGATCTGTTCCTCGTCGTAGACGTTCCCGATCCCGTTCCCAACCCCCTCCGTCCCGTTTGTCGAGTCTCTCGAATTACCTCCGGGTGACCCGGACTTGGTGAGTCACTAGGTGACTCACCCTTCCCAGTCTCAGGTCTGGTGCACACTGCCAGATGTAGAAACACATGTAAAACAAAAAATAAACATTTCTTTACCCCTCGGAGACTACCCGATCTATTACAACCCGGTTCCCAGATCGTCCCACTCAGTTCTGTCTACACCCCATATCCGTCGTCCGATGACGACCTCAGGTCCCCTGTACTCCCGTCGGACCTCAGAGTGTTGCGTCTCCCTCCTCGATCCACCTCCCTCCTGTCGACTTTAGAGTCCGACCTGCCCATACACCTCTACTGTCCAACGAAAGGTCGATCTCGGTCACGTGTCTGACCCTCGGAGACCGTTCGACCGACCGAGACCCCGTCCTGGTCCGAACCATCCCTCTTACGTAAGATAAAACATGTCCAATTCAAATTACGTGAAAACTTTATGTTCTAATCTATTACAGTTTGTTCGTCAAGTTATATACGTCCAAACCTCTAGTTTCTCTTCAGGCACGATCCCTGTTTTGGACTGTAACAGTCGTATAACTGGATCATTGTCACCGTCGTCGTTTGTAACTAGATCGCGAACGAGACCCGGATCGAAACGTGTATATTATAACCAAATCTACCAGTAGATCCGACATCCGTATCTACACTCGCGAACCTCCAACTCAAATTTCACCCTTTTTTACAACGAAATTCGTTGAGTTTGTAAATAATTGGTCCAACCCTTTCTCCCTGAAACATCCCCATTCTCTTTTTTCTTCGATCACACAAAAGTGTCCTCTTCCGCTACTGTGGGGTGAGGTCATGAGAACGGACCTTTTAGGTACCTGTCTCCTCGGCCATCCGACGTCAGGTACCCCAGCGATTCTCAGCCTGTGTTGACTCACTAAATTGAAAGTGAAAAGTGAAAGTACGTAACCTCTTCCTTTACCGTTGGGTGAGGTCGCAAGTACGGACCTCTTAGGGTCCCTGCCCCGTCGAACCACCCGTCGGTAGATACCCCAGCGTGTCTCAGCCTGTGCTGACTTCGCTGAATCGTCGTCGTCGTCGTCACACAAAAGTGTTTTCGGTCCTCTGACACCAAATTCTACTAAGTTTCTTTCCAGTACCTCCTTGTCTGACCTCGGGTAGGAAGGTTGACTCGTTGTGCCTCCAGGACCATCGGAACTGGTCTCAAGAGGGACACCTTACTCCGTCCCCTCAGTGGGTGTCGTCCCTCACGTCCCCACTTACCGAGTTTGGTACTAAAATTCTCCAGATCGGTATTTCCGTCTTCCTCTTCCAATCCTCGCTCTCCCCTGCCATCCCTCTCCCTCCTAAAAATTTCTACTTTCTACAACCCACGTAAATGTCCAACTCTCTTTAACAACGTATATGGTCTCCTTCTTTACCATTGACTCCCACGTTGAGACCGCTCCCCCAGCTCCGTCCCTGACTGTCGGTACACCCATACTCCTGACCGACTCGTCTACGTCGGTCGTCCCCGGGACCCGAAACAACCACCTCATAACTACCCTTGACAGGACTACCGAAGTTCACAGAGAACGTCTTCGTCTGTTCTAGTAGACGAGTCTTTCCCACCATCTGTCCACTCTCGCCCTACCGCCACATACCTGTTGATCCTGTAATCCCATTAATTACCCTTCACACCCCTCACCTCGTCTCCTTGTCATCCCCACGAGCACTCGGATGTCAACACCCCCCATACCCAGTACGACTCCGACCGCCGACCTTGTGGACGTACCTTATTCAACGAGACGGGACACTGTAAGAAGTGGACACAAGTCGACGAGTCCACGTCTCGTGGTTCTCTCGCCCTCTACCCCAAGGACGTCCCGACCCTGAACAGTGTGCCGACCCCTTTCTTCCCCTTGTCCTCGGAAAATCCATAACCGGTCTCAGAACGACTTTGCTGATTATGTTTTTACATTTTCCACTTTCACTTGCGATTTCGGAAGTTTCCCACTTCGACTTGGCAAGACCACATTGCACAAGTTAATTCTTTCGTCCAAGTTCGGAGAGCAGAAGGCTCTACCGGGCGTGAGACACCTACACACATAGAGGGGTTTATTTGGAAAAAGTGTGAACTTTTTTCTCTCCTTCAAATTTACCTTTTTGTTGTGTACGTGTGATTGTGTGTGTAATGTGTGCGTGTGGATGTGGGATGAGATGTGAGGTGAGAGTAAAACGGTTGTCCGGAGAAGGTGTTCGGTCTGCTTTCTGCATTTCTCATCACATGAAGGAACTCTAGACGAGAAACTCGGTTTGGAGAAGGCGCCTTCGTTCTCCCCTCCTCTTTCCCCCAAGGACGATTCCTCTACACTTCGAACGGGTGTAGAGATAGGTCGGGGACAGGTGGTGGGTGAATACGGTAAGCAACTTGACTTAGAGAGGGGATGTGTCCGTGTTCGGGTGTCCGTATGGCGGTGAGTCTTGTGTGAATGGTTTAAATGTACTGGGTCAGACTAACATATCCTTTGGGTACCCCTACAAGGTCGGTCGTCTTCACGGTTGACGTCACACCGTCCTGAAGAACGGAGCGTCTCTCAAGGTCCAATCCAGTCGTAGACTGAAGAACTGGTGACGGTGCTGCATTATTGGAACGTTGTCTATGGTTCTACGTTAAAGTCATGGAGGGTCCGGGAGGGATTTTAAATAAGGTCTCGGTGACGTCGATTGGAAGTGGACAGTCAGAGAGTCCCTCCCTCTTGAGCCACTTCGGTGGACAAGCTCATAAAGACAACTCAACTTCAGGTTTTCTTTCACGAAAAATTTCACTTCAGAGACTAAAAGATCCAAATATCATTATGGTAAAAGATTACTACCGTTAAATTAGAGAGGGAAAGGAGTTAAAAAATTTTTTTGGAGAAAAAGAATAGAATGACTTAAGTGAAGGTTTTATTGCGGTTTACACAAACCACTCATACGCGTAAGAACAGAACGAGGACTAAAAATATCCTTGTGGTGACTATACACTATATCAGATTGTGTCAAAACCCACTGTCTTAACACGAACAACTCATTTTGGATTTGACGTTCCGGCTTAAATCTCTGACTTTAGTACCCATTACACCAAGTGGTGACGGTGCGGGTGGGGGAGGCTTGTGTGTATGTGTGTGGAAAAGAACGACAACACCAAGCCTACAGATATATAAGTTCGAACCTTTTCAACCTTCAGTTGTACCGTAACCTTCTGGAGGGAGTGGTCAATGATTTGACGGAGTCTGTTCAGTGAGTCGTAGATCGTAGGATTTAGAGACCATTTACTTTACTATTGTCATTATGGGTAAACCCATGATTATGGATAACTTCCCCTACTTTACACGATTATACTAGTATGACATGTAAGCCTTACCCTTCCCCTCGAATGTACCTATCCAAAGACCGGTACAACGATCGTTGTCTTCGTCATGATCTCGGTGAAAGAACCACTTCGTCTAAGAGGACGGATGGTGTGACCCGAGATACTGTGGTAAGGTCGTCGGTTTGTGACAATTTCATGGAAAGAAACTCGACATGGTTAAAGTTGTTTTACCGTAATTGATAACAGTAGATCCACACACACACACACACACACACACACACACACACCGAAGCCCTAATTGAGGAGAGGTAGAGATGAGGTTAGATTGGAAGGGGTAGTGGGACTTGACAGAAGGTTCTTAGGAGTAACTGGGTGTAAACATATAGTGACGTCAAGAACCTTTAAAGTTAGTGAACACTTCGTTAATGTCAAGAGATCCTGAAATACATAAAATATTAGTCTTACTAATATACGACAAGGAATCCAAAACCCTATGTCTGAGTTAAGTCTCTTCTGACAATCGGTCCTTTCGTCCCTCCTTTCCCTGTTTTATAGGGTCTAAGACGAGGGAAGCTTCCCCTCTTCGACACCCCACTCACCGAAACGTAGGGACTCCGGAGACACCACGTCCCGGAGACACTGGGGTGTGAATACGACACTACGAGGTTCGGGGGTGTGGAAGGGATCGAGATAGAGTATTCTTTAAGGTTTGGTTCATTCGTGAACAAAAGTAGAGTTCTAGGGGATAGTGTTATCAAAGGTTTCAAATTACGTGTAGTCTTAGTAACACTCCCGAACGATTTTGTCTCGTCGTCGGCGTAGGACCTCGAGTCGGCTGGACACCAACCTGTGTTCTTCCAAGTAAAGATTATTCAAGAGTCCGTTGCGACCACGACGATCAGGTTTGTGGTGTACTGTATGTGTTGGTGACGAGATCGGTTACGGGATCTAATGGGTCCCGTGGAGTCTTTGTCTATTTCTGACAAAGACGGGTACTCTACTGCGTTTACCGCTTTGAACAGTGGACCGGAGGATAAGACTTCTCCTCCAACTGAGGGACGATAAGTTTCGGTCGGTGATTTCCGACTACCAATTAAAGGAGAGGGAGGAGGAGAAGAAGTAGTCGTCGTGGATACTGACGGGAGAAGGAGGAGACTCCGGAGGTTGCCCGGGGTCTTTACAGTACTTACCCGAGGACAGGGAGCGTCTCTACCCATCGTCGGACTGTCCCTCGTGAGACCACCCAGTCCTTCCCGTCGCCCAAAGGTCAGTACCACGGAACTTGTTCGGATCTACACCGGTGAACGACCGACACACCGGGACCCGGTCAGTGTGGCAGGGACTCGGAGTGGAAGGGTAGATACACTACGCGTTTCGCCGGGTGCAAGGTCTCCTGACGACTCGTCCCCGTCACACTCGTCCTCGGGAGACAGGTGGCAGTGTCCGAGGTGTCTGTCTCTAATGAAGTGTCGAGTGCTAGACGAGGAAGAGTCACTTGCCACCGTCCCAGTAGAGAGAGAGAGAGAGAGAAAACAAAAAATGTTCAGATCATTAAAACCAAATAAACATTCCGAAAGGAGTGGGGGAGAGGGGTTGTTGTCCGGAAATGGAAACTCGGGGTCACAATGACTAAGACTGAGTGGAAAGTATCCACACAAGTGTGTGAATCTGGGTTCGACGAGAAACGGTAGAACTCTGTGATTTTTGTTAACTCCATGTCCAGTAATTAGAGAGTGTAATGAGTTCAGTACTAAAAGAGTGAGAGTTGTCAGTTCTTGTTTTACTCCTCTTTGCGACTGGTTCGTCAAACAGTGACCGGTAGTTGTTCGACTCTGGGACGGTCCGGTAAAGTGGAGGAGAGGGGACTGGAAACGATAAACTTTAATCCGAGGTAGGGTCTTAATCGAGTTGTGAACCCCTCGATGTCTCTTTCCTTTACTTTACGAGTAACTTCCCCCACTCCCCCTTCGTCTTCGGTATTTTTGGAAGTGTCTCCGAAAAGTGAAACGATACACTAAGATCCGTAGGACTGTAGGAAGGGAGGTCTCGAGACCGACACGTTCGTCAGCAATGTCAGAACGATCCAACATTCCTTTCCCAGGTTGGGTGCCAAGTCTTTCTGACTAATGTCGGACGTAAGATGGGACCTGTGGAGTAAATTGGAGGGGTTCGGAGTCAACAATACCTCTATGGTGACAAATGAAGTGGTTCAACAAAACAAAGGTTCCTATTTCATACCAAAGAGTGACGGATCGTTGAATCCCCAAATTGTTTACTTGGTCGAAATAAAAAGGACTATCTACCTAGGGGTGGTTCTGGTACTGGAACATCGGGGTTAGGAATTACAAGATTGTCGACCTCACTCAAGTAAACCTAACCATGTGAACCGTTTCCTAGATCCGTGGACACCGAGAAAGAAGGAACTTCTCTTACCCCTCTCCTACCAAAACTGGAGGAATACACACTGTCTTACACAAAAGAAGACATGATTCGGTACCTCGGTTAGTCGGTCATCTTGACAGGTGGACTTGACCACCCGCTGAGATTGAGTTCCCGTCACATTACTCGGGACACCGGTCAAGACACGGTACCAGAGGTTATAGTGAGAAGGTCGTTATTTCCATGAAGAGAGGTTCAAGGTATACATAGAAGCGACCAAGACTGAGACCCTTTTATCTACAATAGATGATCATGACATACGAGGGGTTTGTCGATAACAATAGAGTTGTGACTTGATTTAACAAGAAACGGAAAGGTACAGGTATCCGGCCTCCCCTCTTTTGTGTCTCTGGGAGCGGAGGTGAATGTCATTAAGAGACGGTCCTGTCCGTGGTCCGGTGTGAACGGGCGACACATCTACTTCGGAGGTAGGTTCGAGTACCGCAGTCGGAGAGGAAAGACTTCCATTCTTCATTTTGTCATCGTGTCGTCACTCCAACAATAGGACAGAGTGGGAGTCTCCAAAGGTAGAGTAACCGAAGTGTAGTACGTAGAAACACTATTTGGTTTACCGCATACTGGGTTTCGAAGACGGTGTATTTGGGTCCCAAATCTTTTGACCTGTGCGGCACCCGGGTCGGGTCTAGTACGCGGGATCTGAAGAGGCGTGGGAGGTACTCCGGGGTAAGAATCGCGCCCTGTACAAGAGTACTGTAAAAGAAACACTGGTAACAGTGAGTGAGTTGTTAGGTGCACCAGTCTGAATCCCATAAATTAGACACGGATGCCCTCTGCAAAAAAAGGTATACCGTCTCAAGTTAAGACAAGGATATTAGGGTAATCGTGAGATCAGATTAATTATTAAATCATTATTAATTGAATACTAAAATTAGTTACTTGAAAAGGTTGTTGTTTCGGTTTTTACGTGTGAATATAAATATCTATTTCAGTACTTCTTTTTTTGTATGTCTGTGCCCTTGTGAGAAACGAGAAGGGGACGACTGACGAGAAGATCTTTAGATAGAATTTTGTCATCATTGATGTCTTCGTTTTCGAATGGAATGGTCCACGACCCGGAAAAAGATTTGTGAAATCACTAAAGGAGTACATGACGGAGTATCTTGGGTCATTCCCTCCATGATATTAAGAGGGAGAAAATATGTAAAAAATTGACTTCGTCTCTCTTCGATTTATCAAATAGGTTATCTACTAACCTATTCTAAATTTGATTCTAAGTTTGAATCCACCAAATTAAAAGAATCGGAGACGAGTATTGGTAATACCTTACACAGTCGGAGACCCTGACTGACAAGGTTTCCTGTGTAGGGATTTATGAAAAATACATGTAAAAAAAGTAGGTAGTTTACTCACTTTTTCTAGATAAAGTACCCGAATAGTACTCCTAATTTACTCAATTATGTTCAATGCACGAGTATATGTACGTACTGTGTGTCATTCATTGAGGTCCATATAAGTGGTAGTAATTATAATTTCTCTATGAGTTTTTATAACTACCCGTGTCTTGTTTTTATAGGTTAGTGTATAATAGATATTATCTGTTTCTAAGTCTTTATTAAGTTTATATCTGTAAATCTTTAACCAATTTATTTAACTCCGTATTTATAGACCACTAGATAATACGTCGGTAATTTTTGTAAAATTTACTTATAAAGTAATGGATTCTTTCGTACGGTTAACACAAGTTCTTAACTTTATTATTGACAATTGTAATAACTAACGAATGATGTACGATCCGTTACAATGTTCGTCAGTTTAAGTAAATTAGGAATATTGCCTGTTTAAGTCCTCTGATGTATTTAACGTTCTGGAATTATAATACCCAATCAGGGTCTCTCCAAATGGTGTTAATAATAGAAAACTTCTTTTTTGACATCACAAAAGATTCAAACAGTTAATAAACCAGAAAATAACTATTTAAAAAAAGATCAGAGGTTTTAACTTTACCTGTCAATAATTGTTGTATTGTGGTAGTGAGTCTTTAATACTACTCAAAACTCAACACTTCAACATTTAATATAATAAAAAGTAAAGAGAAGGTCGTCCATTATTAAAATAGTGCCTTTTTTTTTTTCAAATTTGGACAGGTCCCTTGGTTGTTCCAACTAAACGACGGTGTTAGGTGTCCCCCGGATCCGTCCTGGGGAGTCTCGAGGGACCCCAGGTTTCGACTCGACTTCTATGCACAGGACCCGACGAGACAAAGACGGGACGGTCTCGACTTCCCCCTCCACCCCGGTCACCCCACCCCGAAGTCGCTCACCCCGACCCCTCCGTCGTACATTGTCCGCACAGAGTCGGAGTGTCGACTACCCTTCTGTACCCCTTCCCCGGAGGTGGTGGTTTGCGTGTCGTCGCGACGCAGGCTCACAGGTTCCGTTGACGTCTTCGTCCAGGAGGAATGGCGCTACCGTCGTTACGTCAGGAGTCACGAGAGGAGGGGCCACGTGCAGTTCTACGGTGGCGAGTCGCGTGAGGTGACCAATGTGAACTGTACGAGCAGTACCGGGTGACACGTGGTGTAGTGGGAGACCCCTGGAAGACGGAGACCCTGACGATCTCTTCTCGGTCCCTAAGTTTTCTTCGGGGGTCTACCCCCTTCCTAAGGCTCACCGACGGGTTGGCCCGAGAAGGACCGTCGCCGTCTCAACTGCACAGAGTACGGGTACAGTGGTGGATAAGGGCGTATAGTGGAGGTCCTCTTTACCGGTCGAACCGAGGTCTGTCTCGTCACTTCCGTCTCGTTCGGGGAGGGCTGGAGGGATGAGTCTGTAGTGGAGGGGTCCCCTTCGGAGACGGTCGTCGGGTTGAGTCCCGGAAGACCCAAAAAAAGAGTGTCCTGTCTCTAGAGGGTAGGTCCCTCGTAGGGGGTCAACCTTCGGTCACAATAAACAAGACCCGTCCGGACGAACAAGATAGGGGAGGGGTGTGGACGAATACGGTGGTGCATACAGGTGTAGTTAGTGTTCCCGAAACCGTCTACACGGTATTGATGACTTTTTTTTTTCTTTTCCTTCCTTCCTTCGTGCCTCGCGGTTTCCTTCCGTTCACGACCTAGTCCCGAACGACCTAGGCACACACGAGTCAACGAAGTCAGCACAGGTTAAGAGACACTGGGACACCTGACATCGGACGGTCCGAGGAGACAGGTGTCCTAAGGAGTCCGTTCTTATGACCTCACCCAGCAGTACGGGAGGAGGTCCCCTAGAAGGGCTGGGTCCCTAGCTTGTGTTCAGAGAGTACAGAGGGCGTGACCGTCCGTCTAAGAAGGTGCTCACGGTGGACCCTTCAGGTTTGGGAGACTTTAAGATCGAGACTAGGACCACCACCGTCTCCGACACAAGGGTGAAGTCAAATCCTACCCGAGATAAGAAATAGTTTATCTGGGGGACAACCCCCCCCGTTCGGGCTGATTGTGTTTCCTCTGTCCTGACAGTAATGAATTTATAGTTTCAGTGAGTCAGCACAGATTGAGAAACTCTGGGGTACCTGATATGTCAGGTACCTTAAGAGGTCCGGTCTTATGACCTCACCCATCGAAAGGGAAGAGGTCCCCTGGAAGGGTTGGGTCCCTAGCTTGGGTCCAGAGGGTGTAACGTCCGCCTAAGAAATGCTCGACTCGGTGTTCCCTTCGGGTTCTTATGACCTCACCCATCGGGAAGTGAAGAGGTCGTCTAGAAGGGTTAGGTCCTTAGTTTGACCCCAGAGGACGTAATGTCCGTCTAAGAAATGGTTGACTCGATACTCCCTTCGGGGGGTAGTAATGAATTCAACGGACATTAGACTTCGAGAAAGTTTGGGAAAACACCGGGGTCCAAGTCCGGAAAAGGGTTCAAGTCGTCTTGTAGGGGTGTTTTTGGGTCGTGTCAACCGGGAGGGAACCTGGGACGTCCGGTCGCACCCAACCCACTCCACCCCGAACGTCCGGGGTCCTTTCGGAGGTACCGGGGCGGGACGGGATACGGGTCCGAGAGGTCCAGAAGGGTCCTGGAATGTGTGGAGAGGGGTCTACGACTTACTGGCTTTTCATGAGTATCGGGTTCATATCGAACCGTAGGTAGAATCCACCCTGAGAATTTTTGGGTTACCGCCGTAGGCATTTATCGTCCAGAAAGGGTACTCCTCTCATCTTCTCGACCTTAAGACGACTGAACAGAAAAGGTTTCACGAGGACAAGTTTCCTATTTTCTTTATCATTTCCTTCCTCCGACCGACTCTCTTCGTTTCATTTTTGTTTAGGGTTTTAGTCCCCTTACCTTTCCCTCTCTTTATACTTACGGACTCTCACTTCTCGTACCGTTCCGGGAGGTTTCAGGGACACCGAGTGTCCCAAGAGGTTAGAAGAAGTCGTTTGTGAAGTGAGTTTAGGATTAAACGGACGGAACACACCGAAGTCCCTTTGACGGTCCCCGACGGGGGGTCCAGACATGTTTCCCATTACCAGTGGTACCCAGTCCTTCGAAGCCCACCCCGTCACTACCACTGGAACAACGACCTGTAGACTAACAGGACTCACCGAGGACACCCGAGTAGGACCTCACCCACCACTAGGTCCTGGTAGATCGGACCCCCAGTACTCGGAATCTACGTGGACTTTGGGGTCCGGACGACACTTCCTAAAGTTCGTCAGGAGAAAGACCGGGAGGGTCTTTTGGTTCTCGGGAAACGAACATTGGGGTGACTGACCGGGTTTCGACAAGGACTACCATCGACTATCATCGTGGATGGGTGTACGAGAAACGTTACAGGCGAAAAACGAAAACGTTACCGAAACGTATAACGGAACAGTCCGTTTGGGGTGTAGAGGAACCTCGAATGAGAACCTCGGATCTTTGAACGTTTAGTGAGAGAAGTTTCATGTGTCAAATACGCACGTTCCGACACGGGGTACCGCCACTAGACACGTATGTCACACGGGTGACATAGAAGATATCAGTAGACACTCACTAGGGTACCGTCCAGACACAGGTCAAGTAGAGACTTCCGGATCACGACTCGTGTCCCGCGATTGTCTCTACCTGTTCACTGTCTCCGCCCATGTGACCCTCCCTCCCGGAGGTCGTTTCCTGTGTTTTGCGAGTGTCAGTCTTGGACGACGACTCCCCAGGTCCGGTCACCCTATTCTCTCCCCTCGTCGAGGACCTCCTCCCCGTAGAAACGTCGAACTCCTAGGGATATGTTGGATCTTCTTATCTTACCCCGTTGTCACCGGAAAACGTCTCAGAAACCGGGTACTACAACCCCTACGGTTCCCTCCCTCAAAATACCAGTGATGACGGGTAGTGTATAGGTCTGGTCACCAGTCACTTCACCTCCTGTACACTACACCAAGGGTGACACGGGTTGTGGTCCTAAAGGTGTCACCGATCTTCTCTCACTCCCTTTCGTGGGGTTTAGGTTCGTCCCTGGGAATACTTCCTCCCCTTCTGTCCCCCGCCCCTATGGACTCGGACTAACTCTTCGAGGGTCTAGTTCAGAAGGAACGGTAGGTGTGAAGCCCGGTGCTGTCGTACCCTTCCCTGGGCCCGGTCCACCGTGAGGAACATGAGCAGGTGTCCGGCGGCCCACAAAAGGGACGTCTCGTCAAGTATGACCAGGGACAGCCGGCCCAATCGGTCCAAGAGACCTCCTCGCTTCGGATGCACTCGGCTGTCGGTCGTCTGGTACTCGGCACCACGGGTGGGGAGGGTTCAACAAACAAATCCCTAAACAACTTTATCGAAAGGTTCGGGTTCTACTTCGGTGAGGACACACTACGGTACAGACACTATACAGACACTGCGACATAGTGGTACCTTTGAATCTATTGAAGGACACGGACATTTACAAGACTTATCTTTACGTCAGATAGGTCGGTCGGTCCGTAGGTTACGGTTCGATTGAGACCCGAGATATGGAGGAAGCAAGAAGAGTGGGACCCGTTTCACTGGGACCGGTTAGTCTATAATAGACAAAAAGAGAAGTAACAAGAAATAAGAAATAGGGTAGTTTCGAAGGACGGAAGACGTCAAAAGGGCAAGAGACTTACCTCTGACTTACCGGGTGAAGTTCTTCACGATTTCAAATATAGTGGACTTGACAGAAGAAAGTAGTAAAAAATTGTCGGACCTCTCCTGATTTTCTCTTAGAAAAGGTTTATGTAAATCTGTCCACTCCTACGACTCGGGAGGCCTCCACTTTACTGTCTAAGAGTGACGTCTCTCTGGGTCCCGACCCTGTGTACGAGACGGGTCTCGAGACGATTGTTCTTGCCACTGTCGTCTACGAAAGACTCTCGACTATCGTACGGTTTCTGACTCGACTACTAGAGATACGAGACAAAGTAAAGTAGGAGTTTTGTTGACCCCCTCCGACCATTACACTAATAGGGTAAGGTCTCTACCCCTCTGACTCCGAGTTTCCTGATTCCCTTGAGTAGTTTCAGACTGGATCAGACCCCGACTGTGCCTCGGTGCGACACCCCTGTTAAGTCCAGGGAGTGATTTCACAGTTATGAGGGGACTCCTGTCTCAGACGACCCCTTTCCACCGTCGCCCAACTCTCTACCTGCCTCCGGATGCCCGGGTTAGTCCTATGACATCTCCATGTTTCTTCCTGGTTTTTCGGCACATTCCTTTTGTCTGAGAAACCAAGGGGACTAGATCCATAATCTTCCATAAGACCCAACTTGACACAGGGGGATTTTAAGCATACAACTCCAGGATTGGGGGTCGTGGAGTCTTATACTGAAATAAACCTTTATCTCTGTCGCTCCCCCATTAATCAATTCTACTCCAAGATTGACCATAGAATCTGTCTTATGATTGTCTTTTTTGTGTAATCCATTTTACAATCCTTTAAACTTAGTTCACACCTGAAATCAGTTGACTTTTTTTTTTGTTTGTCTTTTTTTTTAGATATACCTTGACGTTACATGGTTCTTATTATTCTGTAAAACCTCTTTTTCGTTTTACCCAACTTCGTCTCGAACCGATTCTTCTACACTTTACAATGAATTTTTGATATTAAGTTTGGTGAATCGTGACTACGTATCTATCTGTTTATGTAATGTGTCCTATCTCGTCACCAATCTTTTGATCTCGGAATACGTCTTAGATCGAACAACAGACAAAAACATTTATTTCTAAAAAACCTTTGTTTGTTTGTTTTTCAACTCCAGTATCACCTCATCCCACCGAGGACTAAGGTATACTGACCATAGGAAGGATTTTCCCCTTTAAACCTGTGTTTGTCTGTGCGTGTGTGACCCTCTTGCGGTACACCTCCCTTTCTGTCTCTAACCCCACTACCTTGACGTCCGGTTCCTGTGTCACTACTAACGGTCGTTTGTAGTCTTAGGTGCCCCCACCCCCCTCGTACCTTGTCCAAGAGGGAGTGTCGAGAGTCCTTCTTGTCGGGACGGTTGTAGGGTTTGAATCTTAAGATCGGAGACCTTGAGTCTCTTACTTAAAGACAACGAATTCGGTGAGTCACACAATGTCGGTGGGTGATATAGAGATCCAAGGTGTAGAGGTTTCTAAAAAAAATTAAGGTCCTTTAAGGTTTTCCGTTTTGAACTTAAACGGTGCCTCCGTTGATAAACGTATCGTAAATGTAACTAATTCATAATATTCATTAGATCTCTACTAATTTTCGCATACTTCCTACATGTGTCCAATATACGTTATAACGTGTCAAAATACATTCCCTGAACTCCTGGACGTTTACGACCATTTGACTCTCTACTGACATGAGACATTACCGTCGGGATCGTTTGAGTATAGGATCCAACTATGTTAGAATATGACTTTCTCTTACTCATCGTGTTAAGTTCAAGGACACTTGTCAAGGTAAAATTGGTCTGAACAACGTCTCTTTTATGTAAAATTTCGAAATATAATTTTCTTTCAAAATTTGTTAAAAACGTTACAATTTTAATTTTCTTGTTATACTAGATTATCGAAGTCTTTCTTTCTTGCAAAGGTGGACTCAGAAAGAACCCGGGTCACCACCGTCGTCGAGTGGTTGTGAGTAAAAGTGGGACTTCGGGTCCTCTATCGGAGAGTCTTTGAGGGTGAGTTTTCCATTATGTCGTAACGTACATTATCACCTGTATGTTGAAAGTCGTTTCCCTTTAGATCTACCAGAGTCTGTTAACCAACAAAAGTCTTTCACTCCTACAAAAGTCAAGAGGTCTCACTCACAATCTTCTAAGACAGGTAACCGGATTACACGGTTGAACTCGTTAGTGTCTTTTGTTGTTACTGTTGATACCCCTCATTGAACTAAAACCCTCTTCTCTGGGTGTCTAAGGGGATGATTACTTTTAATGACTATTCTTCTGTGTGTAGTTAACGGTTTTCCGATTGTTTCGTCCAGTCACACAATATTACTCCCTTGTCACTTAATACTTACCGACTCCACTCCCTTGTTTCGGTCTTGTGAAGACAAAGGACAATCCCTTTCTCTGGTCGGACGTTACTTGGTTCCAGGGGTCTTTTTCACTTCCGAGTTTTAAGACGAACTCCATCGTCTGTTACTAAAAATTTTACTTGACTCATATTTTATATGTAGAAAACAAATTTGTAGAATTCCCAATGTTTACACAAGACACAGACTATTTTTAAATTAACCAATATTTTGGATCTTAGACTTTTGACTTGCGCATACTTTGTGATAAAATAAACAAAGACTATTTGACGGGTTTTGAAACCTTTCCAAAAAACAAAAAAAAAAATTGTATCTTTATTTCTTCTTTATGTAAAAACAGGTGTCATCATTACGAAACGTTGTCTAAATTAACATCTACACGATTGTTCAAGACGTTAGTAATATTCTTAAACAAACAAATTCCACTAATTTCTTTTGTAAATCCTTGGTACATATTCCTTCGTAAGTCCTCTAGTACTAATCTAGACTTAAACCGTAAAGTCACTGATTCTCTTAGATTAATAATTTTGAACGAATAATCAACCCTTCATTACAGCTTTACAAGTCTTTTAAACAAGCTATCTAAATATTTGACTTGTTTGACTTGTGATTTGTTTGGTGGTTATTACCTTCACAGTAATATGTCTTTGAGATAAAGTAATTTCTAGACCCGTGCTGGGTAGAGATCTATATTCCTTTGAATCCTTTCTTCCTCAAGGAGACCGGTCCCACACCGGTGTTCTAAGAAGGAGGCAGACTGAATGGTTTATGGCAGTCTACGGAGTGCTTCGAGTGTAGGGGGTGTGGCAGGACGTCTGTGGACTCGTTGTCCTGTCGACACAAGTCCGGTGACAGATGTTGTGTCCGAGTGGGGGGTGGGACGGTCGTCGGGGGGAGGAATCCGAGACGGGGTCGTTGACCGAGTGTCCCGAAGCGGACGTCAAAGGGTCCGAAGTCCGACAGGAACGTCTCCGTTGCCGGGACAGACTCCTCAGAAACTTGGGGGTCTCGGTTCGGGCCCAGACTTTATCCGTCCTCGGGGTATGCGAGCAGGGTCCGTTGAGACCCCTCCCTACCAGGTTTTCTTCCTGGGAGTGGAAGGAGAAACATCCGTCGGACTTCGTTATCCCAAAAACATGAAAAAAAAAAAAATCCAGTTTTCGGAAAATGTTTCTCCTGCATGAGGACATAAGAGTGGACCTCTTAGGATACCTGTCTCCTCGGAATATCCGATATCAGGTGTCCCAACGTTTCTCAGTCTGTGCTGACTTCATAGAATCGTGTCGTGTCATGTATCTCATATTTTTGAGATCTGTCGGACCTATGGACCAGTCAAAACGAGACCAAAGCTTACAATCAATACAGGGAACGTCCGTACAACATACCTTTCCACGGAAGCCCGTGTCCCGACTCGTCCTCCACCCCTCTACGTCGTGTACATGGACCGCACCTCTGCGAGTCCGTCTCTCTTCAGTCACTTCCCAAGTCCCCTCCTGGACTAGAAACCGGACCGACGCACGAGTTCGGACACAGATACCTAGGTCTCCGGAGGGACCAGGTCTGAGGTTCGAGACCCATCTACTCTCGGGGGGTGTGTGTCTTCTGAGGAGACATCCTGTCCGTCCTTGCTCCTACACGGTACCCTCTGTCAGTTTTGGGTTCCAAGGTGGTCCTGTGAAGTCCAACAGACCCCGTCCGGGGTAGATGAGGGACAAGAAGTCAAAGGGGTTGTAGTCTCTCTCCTCTTCCCCGGGTGAGTGAACTTTCGGGGGCTCATCGGTTTCATGCCAAGCACCACCCTCGTCCGTGTGAACAGGCAGGGAAAAGGACGTGTGTCAACCGTGTCAAACCCCTTCAAGCTGACTAGGCGTGTCCCCTGCGTCGACGAGCGCTTCTTGAACCGGTGACGACGAGTTGTGTCTGTGTACCTGAAGTCCCGTACTCGACCGACCCGGAGACCCAGTACACACACACACACACACACGCACACACACACGCACGTACACACACACACACGCACACACACACACACCGAGATACACTCTCGGGTCTTCAACGTAGCCTGACAGTACTCCTTCACCCGTACATCTCCACCGGTTACCACGGACCAGGTTTCCGTACCTACCGAGTACGTACCCGGACCCAGAGGTCTTCGAAGGGTTATACAGATGACGTCCCGAGTTTTCGACGACTCGTCCATCGAGTCGTCCGTCGAGGTCAAGAGGAGTGGACCGAACCAGTGGTTGTACCTTCGAGCCCTCACCACCACCCCTCGTGTCTTTAGATTTGTGAGTCCTTGGGGTTGTCAGGAAGGAATAGAGTCCTTTACCAGGGTGGGTGAGAAGAGAAGACTAGGTCCCGGGGACCACCGAGTGCCCTTAGGGAGAAGGTCCTTAAGTACCCTCCCCCGATGTAAGTGAACGAAGTACACTCACCCACACGGTTGTATTGGTGGGTCCGTCTACAGGTTGTTGAGTTCCGTTCTACCTTGGGGTTCTTTTGTGTCGGTCTCGACACCGGGTCCAACGTCGTGGGGTAGACTGGAGACGTCGGGTTTTGTCCACTTTGTGCTTACAACGTCTCGACCGTCCCGAGTTTTTCTTTGTGAAAACGTTTCACGTCTTTTAGACCAATAGAAAGTCCCCGGCTTTTCCGTCGGAGTCAAGTGGGACCGAGTGGTATTGACTCGAGGTCAGGTGAGTAGAGGAGAGCGGAAGTAGGGGTCGGGAGTGGGTTCCGTGACGCCGGGCCGACGACCACCAGTGGGAATCTCTCAGAAGGACCCGTCGACCTTCCCTCGAGGGGAAAGAGGACTCGGAGGTGGTACCGGGAACAGTTTGGGGTTACGACCCTGTGGTGTTTACACCCCGACGGTCCTCGAGTCTCTGTCTCAGAGAAACCGACTTCCTTCCCTTCAGAGTCGACGGTCAGTGTTCCCAGTGACTACGTCGTTTGGGTCGGTCATGTACAAATTTCGTCCAACAGGAGTGGGGTAGAACCTGAAGTACTTTGGGCATGTGGACCGTCACTAACATTCCGGGGTTATGTTAGGTACACCCAGGGTCGTCATCCTTGAGACGATCTCCCGTGGGGTGGGACCGGTCGAATGGAAGAACACTGGTCAATCTCCCTTCTTCATTGGAGTACCCCTACAAGGTGGGTCGTCTGGTGGGGTCCGGACACACCGTCCTGAAGAACGGAACCTCGACTAAGTCGAGCTTCAGCGACGGGAAGAAGTGGTGTCGATGCTGTATTATCACTCAGACGCCTAGACGTTTTGTCGTCTCTTTCTTCCCGGCTCCGTTCTACGGCATAGTAACGATGATTAGAAGGTCTCACACACGTCACCTCGGACCCCCTAAGATCCTGGACGTCGTGGAAGACCAATTGTCCATCTTTTCCTTTCCCTTTCCGGGGACTAACTGTCTTCTCTCGTTTGACAGGGAAAAGTTCCGTTGTCCGACCTCCTGTATGTCGAGGGTCAGTAGCACTACAATGACGAAGAGGGGAAGAGACGAGGAGACAGACGTCGTGTCTGTACTTCCACTTCCACACCCTCCTTCCATGTGTCCCGTAGACTTCTAAAATGACCCCGGAAGTTCAACCTGAGTCCAACTCCGTCCGACACGAGGACGTGTGTGACCGTTGTAAATACCTGTTCATCCTGTCCGTGGAGTAAGAAGTCGAGGAATTTCAGGGAATTTCCTCTCCGACAGGTCCCTATATACAGAGGTCTCTCCGTCGGGCAACTACGTCAGGGTGACTCACCCATCACCTGAGGTCTGTCGTGTAGGAGAGAGTAAGTCGTCGTGGGTCGTCGTAAGGGTAGTCCTCCGAATTTCAGGTGTCGAAGGGTCTTTCTCGGTTCGAGAGTCGGGGGTGTCCAGTCTCGACCCCTGTCGGAAGGTGTCATGTTTCTTGGGGTCGTTGAACAAGGGACGTACACATTATGGCTGTCTCAGGAACGGAGGGGGGTGTCGTCGACACAGTCCTGTCTCTGGACCCAGGGGTGCTCCCTGCGTGGTAGAAAACTGGGTATCTTGAGACGGTGTTGTCCGAAGTCCAACATCCCGAAGTCTGGACGGAGTATCTGGTTTGGCGGTAGGTGGTAGTGTCGTAGACGAAGCACACGGACTTTCTTCTTTCCGGTCTGTACTTACTTTGGGGAGTCGAGGTTCCTTCTGAGTGAATTGGAAGAAGGTCCCAGTGAACATAGGGGACCCTATAAACGTGCCGAGTCTGGAGGAGGTGGAAGGAGTACAACCGAGTTTTTGGAAAGGGGTTTGTACGAAAATTTTGATGGTGGAGTGTTTACGACCTTTGTGACAAAAAGAGGACTCGGGAATCGTTGGTAGACTGTTTGGAAGAAGTAAATAACAAACAGGAGGGGGAACCTTACGTTCGAGGTGGTTCCACCCCTACAATGACAAGACAACAAAATAGAATTGTTTCGGGTCGTGGATCATGGTCATCTTCATGTTGTTTACTACAGCCCATTCACTCACTTACTTAATCTTATAAAGGTACGTACAACGACAACAAGTCAGTGATTCAACACAGGCTGAGACACTATCGTACCTGTCGTCATGAGGTCCGGAGGGACATGGAGTGACAGAGGGTCTCACACGGGTTCAAGTACAGGTAACTCATCCACTACGACAGGTCGGTAGAGTAGGAGTCAGCGGGAGAAGAGGTAAAAGTAGACCTTAAAGGTAGGTATTCTCAGTACAAAATGTGAGAATTCAGACCTAACGGAGAAGATCTTAGACAGTTCCTAAGGAAGGAAGGACTCTTTTCGTTATTGGAGTGTCGGAGAAGAGTTTTTAGTCCAATCTAGTTAAGGGATCGGGAATACCTTGAGAAAGAAGAAGTTGACCTCCCGTACCGTTGGGTGAAGTCATAAGAACGGACCTCTTAGAGGCACCTCTCCTCGGACCACCCGATGTCAGGTACCCCAGTGTTTCTCAGTCTGTGATAACTCGGTGATTCGTATCGTGTCTTATGTTTAAATATTAAATATTACTCTTAATGTCTTTTATTTATTTTCGAACATACATAGAAATACTGGGAATGTCCTAGGAAGGTTTAAAAGAGGTCTTTACTACATATTTAAAGATTAAGCCGACGGGCCCAGAAACAACACCGTACGTCCTAGAAGCTAGCGACACGTACCCTGGAGGTCAACACCATGTGTTCGAATCAACAAGACTCCGTACACCGTGAGTCAAGAGACTGGTCCCTAATTTGGACGTAGGGGACCGTGACGTTCCGTCAACGAATTGGGGACCTGGTGCTCCTTTCAGGGATTTAAATATTAAATATTACGGTTATCGTTACCTACGGTTAAAGTACGTTTTGATAGTCATTCTTTACGATAGAAAATTCTTTATAATGATGTAATTTTTTATATTTGACAATGAAATTCCTACGAAAATAAACGTAAAGAAACTAATAATTTTTCCTACTTCTGAAAAGGAAGGAGTAAATATAGTAGATAATCAACATTAAAGACACTCGTCGAATAAATATCGAACAATAAGAGTTCGTAAAGAATATTTAAATTTACTGTAGAAATATATCGAAAATCTAGTATAACGAAACAATATCGACTACACTTATATGAAAAGCCATCCGAATCCTGAAATTAAAAAAAACAGTCTCTAATTTTTTAAAATGTAAAGGTTTAAACAGATGAAAACACTAAATAGAACAATATTTCTACCCGAGTTATTTCCTGTTTTTACCAGACCTGGATTGTCTTCGTCTTCTATAATTCTTCGCCACCGTTCTTATGTGCCTTCTTGACATGTTTTTTCTAGAAGTGCTGGGTCTATTAGTACTACTAAACTAGTGATTAGATCTCGGTCTGTAGGACCTTACACTTCGGTTCACCCGGAATCTTTCGTAGTGATACTTGTTTCGATCACCTCCACTACCTTAAGGTCAACTAGTTTAGGACTTTCTACTACGACACTTTCACGACGTGAGTTATACGGTCGTTTAAGCCTTTTGAGTCGTCACCGGTGTCCTGACCTTTTCCAGTTAAAAGTAGGGTTAAGGTTTCTCTCCGTTACGGTTTCTTACGAGTTTGATGGCGTGTTAACGTGAGTAGAGTGTACGATCATTTCATTACGAGTTTTAAGAGGTTTGGTCCGAAGTCGTTTTACTCTTGGCGCTTGAGGGACTACAAGTTCGACCAAAATCTTTTCCGTCTCCTTGGTCTCTAGTTTAACGGTTGTAGGCGACCTAGTACCTTTTTCGTTCTCTCAAGGTCTTTTTGTAGATGAAGACGAAATAACTGATACGGTTTCGGAAACTGACACACCTAGTGTTATTTGACACCTTTTAAGACTTTCTCTACCCTTATGGTCTGGTGGATTGGACGGAGAACTCTTTAGACATACGTCCAGTCCTTCGTTGTCACTCTTGACCTGTACCTTGTTGTCTGACTAAGGTTTATCCTTTTCCTCAGGCAGTTCCGACATATAACAGTGGGACGAATAATNTCTGGTGGATTGGACGGAGAACTCTTTAGACATACGTCCAGTCCTTCGTTGTCACTCTTGACCTGTACCTTGTTGTCTGACCAAGGTTTATCCTTTTCCTCAGGCAGTTCCGACATATAACAGTGGGACGAATAATTTGAATATACGTCTCATGTAGTACTCTTTGTGACCTGACCATCTTTGTGTTCGACCTTAGTTCTAACGGCCCTCTTTATATTTATTGGAGTCTATACGTCTACTGTGGTGGGAATACCGCCTTTCACTTCTCCTCGATTTTTGGAGAACTACTTTCACTTTCTCCTCTCACTTTTTCAACCGAATTTCGAGTTGTAAGTCTTTTGATTCTAGTAGTGTAGACCATGGTAGTGAAGTACCCTTTATCTATCCCTTTGTCATCTTTGTCACAGTCTGAAATTAAAAAACCCGAGGTTTTAGTGACGTCTACGACTGACGTTGGTACTTTAATTTTCTGCGAATGAGGAACCCTTTTTTCAATACTCGTCGGATCTATCGTATAAGTTTTCGTCTCTGTAATGAAACGGCTGATTCCAGGCAGATCAGTTCCGATACCAAAAAGGACACCAGTACATACCTACACTCTAAACCTGACACTTCTTCCGACTCGTGGCTTCTTAACTACGAAAAGTTGACACCACAACCTCTTCTGAGAACTCGCAGGGAACCTAACGTTCCTCTAGGTTGGTCAGGTAAGACTTCCTCTAGTCGGGACCCTAAAGAAACCTTCCTTACTACGATTTCGACTTCGAGGTCATGAAACCGATGGAGTACGCTTCTCGACTGAGTAACCCTTTCTCAGACTACGACCCTCCCTAACCTCCGTCCTCCTCTTCCCCTGCTGGCTCCTACTCTACTGACCTACCGTAGTGCCTGAGCTACCTGCACTCAGACTCACTTGAGGCCCTCAACGACTACCTGTCTGTCCCTCCGGACCGCACGACGCTGAGTACCCCAGCGTTTCTCAGCCTGTGCTGACTCGCTGACTTGACTTCACTAGATCGATGTAATCAGTTTGACTCAGTTCGATCCTCAAATAAAACCCTTCACATAATTTTTAGAGCCAACTGAAATAAAGATTTACCGATAGGTTAACAGGTCGATGTCTAAGGAAGGAGTCAGAAAAGAAACCTTTCAAACGGAACAGTGTGTCATAGATTTAGATACACCGAGATCGGTAATTCAGACCTCGGGTCACGGCATCACCACCTGTAAGTGTCAAACGTAGCTGTGGTATAGTACACCTATTAATCGATAGAAATCTTTCGACCTTTATACGGATTTAGAACAAGAAAAGGTCCAGAAGATGTAGACAGGTTCCTGGAACAAGAAACGTTGTGACAATAATTTATGCAATATCAAAGTCTGTCCGGAGTCGATGACGGGGGAAGTAAAATAAAAAGTGTTATGATAAAATATAAGAGGAGGTGTGAATTCTTGACGTTTCAATAAAGTAACTGAAATTTTAAAAAATTATAGTAAAAATATTGTAATATAATTTAAATACTTAGTTGAAACCCTCTTATACGTTTATATACTTCAAATCAGAAGGTTAGACCCTTATGTCGTATACAAAATTAAATAATTATACTAACAACAAGTAAACAGAGTCCGAGAACATAATATAAATAACATAAGAACGTCTAGAGAGTACATTAAAAAAAGGGGTTTTGTAAAAAGACACATAGTAGAATGTACATTTATTCTAGTATTAAACCCCAAGAAAAAGGGGTTGATCACTGGTGACTGTCAATTTTACTGTAATTTAACACTATGTAAATAGAAAATGGTTTCATGAAAAGAGTAATTATTAATATCATTATAAAGATTATTAAAGTAATATGAAATATCCGTACATTCGTAGACTTTTAAACTGTAAAAAACAAACAGAGATAGTAAAATATAGTAACGTAATGATCCTTTAAAGTTTTTGTTATAATTCATTATTGTCACTGTGATTTTGGAGAACAAATAAAGACTCATGAATATATAAAGAGAAAGTCATGTTTAGACCGAAACGAAATGATACCCGTAAGAGTGACTTAGGAATAGATAGTCAACATATTTATAATAATAATAACGACAAAAGTTATAATTACTTACAATTCGTAGATATAAAAGTAGGTGTGTGTCCGGGACATGAAAGTTCAGATCAAGGAAACCCCTCTTTTAACAAGATCTCGTTATTTGATATCGTTTGTGTCTTTTTCTTGTTCTTTCATACCTAAAAGAGGGTGAGAAGAATCTGTCATCACTGGATGGCGTTACCGGGACTACGTTAGTGCCATTCTCCAAGAGAAGTGTGTCCGCTGTACTCCTGGTAGGTGACTTTCCTGAAAGAAGTATAACAGCACCTTTGACATCGTGAATGAGCGGAGTTCTAGGCTCTGTCACGTGGTAGAGTGTCAGAAGAGTCCCTGTCGGTCTGTGTCGGGATCCCTTCTCCCCGGTCTACACATTCCCTCGGTGTCATGAGTGGTAAGAGACGCCCTACCTCTCCAATTCCTGTCCAGTTCCCAACCGACTCTCCTCTTCTGTGTTTCACCTGACCGATAGACCATCCAGGGTACAGAGACTAACATGGAAAGGGAAACCTTTTTTTTTTTTTTTTCGGTTTCGTGGGAGGTTTTCAATTTGTGTCTTAATGATATACTGGGTGAGTATGAAAACCCATAGTCATATATGGGTTTTCCTAACTTTTGTCCGTAAGTTTATGAGGACTCTTTGGACATACGTCCAGTTCTTCGTTGTCAATCTTGACCTGTACCTTGTTGTCTGACCAAGGTTTAACCCTTTCTTCATATAGTTCCGACATATAACAGTGGGACGAATAAATTGAATATATGTCTCATGTAGCACACTTTACAGTCCGACCTACTTTGTGTTCGACCTTAGTTCTATCGGTCCTCTTAATTGTTATTGGAGTCTAAGTGTCTGCTGTGGTGTCAATACCGTCGTTCACTTCTTCTTGACTTCTCGGGGAACTATTTTCACTTTCTCCTCTCATTTTTTCAACCGACCACGTGACCCTACTGGGTCTCCCTACCATGCCCCTCCCTCCTCCCTCCCTCCAAGTCCTACCCCTTGTGCACATATGGACACCGCCTAAGTACAACTACATACCGTTTTGGTTATGTTATTTCATTAATTTGAGGTTAATTTTATTTATTTGAATACAATTTGTTTTTTCTTTTTCTTTTTCAACCGAATTTTGAGTTGTAAGTCTTTTGTTTCTAGTACCACAGACCAGGGTAGTAAAGTACCGTTTATCTACCCCTTTGTTACCTTTGTCACTCTCTGAAATAAAAGAACCCGAGGTTTTAGTGACGTCTACCACTGACGTCGGTACTTTAATTTTCTGTGAACGAGGAACCTTATTTTCGATACTGTTTGGACCTGTCGTATAATTTTTCGTGTCTGTAGTGAAACGGTTGTTTCCAGGTAGATCGGTTTCGATACCAAAAAGGTCATCAGTACATACGTACACTCTCAACCTGTTATTTCTTTCGACTCGTGGTTTCTTAACTACGAAAACTTGACACCACAACCTCTTCTGAGAACTCTAAGGAAACCTGACGTTCCTCTAGTTTGATCAGGTAGAATTTCCTTTAGTCAGGACTTATAAGTAACCTACGTAACTATGACTTTGACTTTGAGGTTAGGAAACCGGTGGACTACGCTTCTTGACTGAGTAAACTTTTCTGGGACTACGACCCTTTCTAACTTCTGTTCTTCTCTTCCCCTACTGTCTCCTACTCTACCAACCTACCGTAGTAGTTGAACTACCTGTACTCGAACTCGTTCAAGGTTTTCAACCACTACCTGTCCCTTCGGACCTCACGACGTCCGGTACCCCAGAGTTTCTCAGTCTGTTCTGACTCTCTGACTTGCCTTAACTGAGTTTATGTATATGTCTTTATAAGTATCGTCGTGAAAAACGTTACCAGTTTTTCCCACCCTTGTTGGGTTTACATATCGTTCCTTTCTGAACTATTCGTTATATATCATATAGGTATGTTACCTGACATTAGATGGTATTTTTCTTATTTCGTTACGATGTCGTAACTATTTGAGTTTTTATTATATAATTTACTTTCTTCAGTCTGTGTTCACCGATGTGTCATATAGTAAGTCAAATATACTTTATAGGGCTTATTCATTTAGATAGCTCTGCGTTTGACCACCACCGGTCCCCGACCCCCTCTCCTCCTACTGACGTCCTATCAGAGAACCCACTACCTTGGTACGACCTTGACCTATTTCCACCGTAGACATATTGAAACACTTATGACTTATGATGAGTTAGATATGAAAATAAATTAGTGATTTATAAACGACTAAATAAACCGACCTGGTTCAGAACCAACACCGTGTGCCCTAGAGATCAACGACGTACGTTTGAGAGTCAACACCGTACACTCTGAATCAAGGGACTGGTCCCTAGCTTGGACCCGAGGGACGTAACTGTCACGTCTTAGAATCGGGGACTGAATGGTCCCTTCAGGGACTTAACGTATGAAATTTTAATGATTAAAACACAATCACTTAAAGTGGAGTTTTTTCTTTTTTTAGTATACCTTCCCTTCAACCTTGGACTCAGAAACAGAACTGCAACCTATGAAGTCGGAAGGTACCATCATTGACGACCCCGTATTTTTAGTCACAGTCAAGTAAAGTGATCGGGAAACGACGAAGACGATTTAGCGAAGTCACAACATTAATCACAACTGTCATAATACTTTCGTTTTACACCAAATGTTTAAACGTTATAAACCCGTTTTACAGTTGAATCGACTTTATGCCTACTCTCATTGTCATCAGTGTCGATGGTCAAAAACTCCTCCGGGACACACAGTCCGTCACCCGGTGTCAGTGTTGGGAAGAACTTGAGGACGTTGACAGAACGGTAAATTTACGACTACAAGGGCGAAACATCTACTCAAATTCGTTCGTTTGTTTTGTTGGATAGTCTCTGATCTTTACTTCGATTAGGAACTTTAGGGGCCAGACAAACTGAGATTTTGGACATAACGAGAAATTGACGGATATTCATCCTTTATATTTTTATTTACCCCGTTCTCTATAGTTTAAAGTGAGTCTCTTTAGGTATAGTTTCTGTCCTTCACTGTTTGCCTCACGAAGTCGAAATAAACTTGTCCGGGTAAACTATCGTCGGTGGGTCCCATCCTCTCGGTCACTCTCTCACCTCGACAACCCGGTACACGGGAATACGTCTTGTCTGCACACGTCTCATTATTGAGTACAACGTAAAACGTAAAACTCGGAAAGTTTCGTACAAATGAGACGAACGGTCACGTATAAGAATTTTGTAAGACGAGAACCTTTACTGACCATTGGTACCTCTGTTATGTTCAGATATTTACTTTTATCGAAACATTCATCTAATTCAATGTGTTTCTCGATGACATATGATAACGTCAAAAAAAGAAAAAGTTTTCATATGTGAATGACACTTTTGAAGAAGCCTTCCAGACATAAAAGGTAGTGAAAACGAATGCAAGTTTACTAATTTCTACGTCGAAAACGCGATGACTACAAAAATTTAATAAAAAAAGGACTTACTTTCTAAGTCACGCAGTGTTAAAAGGTTTCATAGTGTGTCAACTAAAGCATGTTAGGATATTATTGGTAAAAAAAGGGAGAGAATGAAGATATAATGGGGAGTGAGGAAGGGAGAGGGGTTACTATCGGTACCAAGTAAGTCACACTTATATTTTATCCCACTTACTATAAACGTATCAATCCCTTTTCGATTTTGGAACTGTTTTTGTACCATGATTTTGTCCCTTGATTCGCTTTGTTTGTTTTGTGTTTTGTTTTTTTAATTTGGTCTATCTAAAGACAAAGGTAGATACTGTCTATTGACTATACCTTGGACGGAATCCTGAAATTTGTTGACTTTTTTTGGTCGTTTGTTTGTTTTTCGGACCCTTTTTTTGTGTAATTTTTTTACAAAATTTTGTGGCCCGTTGTCCTTCAAGTGCTAATACTAGGAGCTCTCTTCCCTTTGTTTATTACATTCGGAACTTTAGTGAGATCGAAAGAAGGACCTGTTTTACAGGTCTGTCGTCCCGTCTTTCCTCGTTTGTCAGACTACCAGTAAGATTCGTCTCCTCTATCTCTAGCATCGAACCGTTCCGTCTCCGCTAATTCTTACACGTCGTATCCCATGGTTTCTCGTCCCTCACGTTTTTCTCTCCTCTTTCTCTCTCTTTATCTCTAGGGCTTAAAAGTGTGGGACCTCTAAGACCGATTAATAGTTAGACTAGTAACACCTCCGGTCCGTTCCTGTTGACGATCCCTTTTTTTTTAAATTACCCCTGGAATTTGGTTCGTCAAGTGTCTCAAGTTTACCCCAATTCTTAGTAGAGTCAAGTGTGGTAAGTCTCACCTCTTTTAGAATAACTCATTTATCACGTAAAAACTTTCTAAGGTCTTCATTCGATTTGATCTAGACCTTTCTTTTCATTAGATCTGTGTCGGATTTGTAGAACTTTTGATTAGAATTTGTAATTCGACTAGACTTCTGTAACACTCACGGACGGTCTTTTTTTCCAACTATGGGGAATTTAATTTTTGTTTAGGTCATGAGTCATTCCATTTTAAGTGGCACACATCGTTGGTTATTTTAATTATGTGTACACTTCCACGTCCTTTTACATTTGGTATTGGTCCTCCTTTTAGTCGGTTATCTTAGTCTGGGTGTTCACTTTCTCTACTCCTTTAACTGTCTTTTATTGAAATTTTGTCGATAAAATTTACAACTTTCATACGAGTCTCTAAAAAAAAAAATTTCGTACCTGTAGTCACGACGGTCCCCTACACCGTGAAGGGGAGACGAGAGTGTGATCAGCACACAGTGGTGTACGTGGGACTCGTACGTCTTACTACGGTCGTTCACACTCCTGGACGTGAACGGCACCTTTACGAGGTGGTCGTTGACATTGTAGTCATGGTTCCTGGCAGGTCTACTTGGACCGGTTCCGACTGTTTTACTGTCTGTCGAAGTTTCCGGTCAAATTTTACTCCGATAGACACCCCGGTAAACGTCCTACCCTCTCAGTCTACTGGTCCTACCCTCTCAGTCTACTGGTCAGTTCCGAATACCGTAACACATTTTCTTGAAGTCTGACCTCTCCTAGTACCTTTACACTTTATAAAAAGTATTTATCACTGGGGGAGTCTTTTCTTTTTGTGCTCGTATTACTCCTATGTTTACATTCTACATTTCTCGGTTTTTCTTGTCGATCTCTATCTTTTAGACTTTACTTTTAAGGTAACCCACCCTAATCGTCTATGATGTCTTCTTTTTTCTACTGGACCTTCTGTAATAATCTTTGGTAGGTTTTACTTCGTCTCTCTTTTTTCTAGCTTCTGGTTTACTAGACTCGGAGTCACTAAATAGTATTTGATAGTTCACTAGATTGTATGCACATTGACCTCAGGTCCTATTTTTTCCTCCCTTCCCTGTCCTTTTTTATACCCTTCTTTATAAGTCAGTCTTATAAAGGATTATAATACTTTTGATGTTTGAGTGTCAAGACTTCGTTGGTCTCCTTTCTCCGTTTTAATCCATGTCTCCTTGTTTCTGTTATTTATAGAATCTGAAAAACAGTCTTTGGTATGTTGAATTTCTGTTACCCTACTATAGTGATCTCACGACTTTCTTTTTATTGAGTGAATCTTTAGAATCTTTATTGAATCTTTAGATGCTGGTTACTTTTGTTGAAATTCTTAACTTCCTTTTTGGTTTGAAAAGGTCCATTTGTTTACAGCTCTCTTAATCCCAAGTCGATTGAACGTGATGTTACTTACAATTTCCTTCAAGGTCTGGGTCCACCAATGTGACTACTTAAGACGGTTTGTGAATTTTGTCTTTAGAGTGGTCACGATGTGTTTGATAGAACATTTCATCTCCTCTTTCATTATATGGATCTTTTATAAAGAATCTTTTTTATAAGTAAAAGATTTCTGTTGTAATTGAACTATGGTTCAGGTTTGTTTCTGTTTCATTTGATGTCGGTTTATAGGGGGTACTTGTGTCTATTGTTTTTAGTAAATGTTTTGTAATTGTTTAGTTTTTTATAATTATTTAGTTTAGGTCGGTTTTTTAAAAACTCATGTACTTATGTGTGTGTGTGTGTGTGTGTGTGTGTGTGTGTAAATAGGAAATGGGTCCTTACTTTTCAACTTAATTTCACGTTTTTAATTAGTCATATCAAGTGGTATAATGTCTTATTTTGTCTTTTTAGGTATACTATTAGAGTTGTCTTGTCTTTTCCATGATCGGTTAAGTTTTAAGGTTTCATTCCCATCTTTCTTTACAGGAATTGGACTATTTCTCGTATATGTTTTTTTAGTGTGAGTGACAGTATGTATTACCACTTTCTGACTTACGAAAGGGGAAGTCCAGTCTTTGTTCAGTTTCTATCTGTAAGAGTAGTGAAGATTGTAACATTATCTCCAGAATTAGTAAAATTGCTTCGAGTTCTCTCTTTGTTTTCCATGTGTCTAACCTTTTCTTCTATGTTTTAACAGACATAAGTATCTATTGTGCAAAGAGATGTTTCTTTTGAAATTCCTTATTTACTCAAATTCTTCTAGTAGTCTAAACTCCAGTTATATGATTTTAGTTGACCTAGAGATGTTACGATTTTTCTATTTTTGATGTTTTTACTTTAAATTTTTTATGATGAATGTTACTGTATAGATCTCTACTCAAGTTGTTTAATACTTATTCTGGACATGTACTTTTGATGATTTATAAGGGTTCTATTTACTTTCTGGATTTATTTATCTATATCTTACAAGTACCTAATCTTTTGAGTTATAATTCTACAGTTGAGAGGAGTTTTATTGCATATTTACGTTAGGGTTATTTTAGGTTTGGATTAGAACGAAAAATATCTTTAACTATTGGACTAAGTTTGGACACAAACCTATACGTTTTATGGATCTACCGGTTTGGTCGTGACTTCATCGTGTTATCTCGGTCTCCTAAATATGATAGACTAAAGGTCTGAATGATATTTCGATATCGTTGGTTCCCTCATACTAGAACAGTATTCCTCGCTGATTTCGAATTACACTGTCTTGTCAGATCTTTAACTGGGTATACCTCCGTCATCCAGAAGGGACATCGAGTTTACCATTTCTTAGACGGACGTCACGTCCTCTGGGTCCAAATAAGGGACCCAGTCCTTCTCCGAGACCTCTTCCCTTATCGATAGGTGAGGTCATATGAACGGACCTCTTAGGGTACCTTCCTCCTCGGACAACCTGATGTCAGGTACCCTAGCTTTTCTCAGTCTGACTTGATTCGTTGATTTTGATGATGATATGATATCGTGATGATGATCATATCTCCGTCATCTAAAAGTTGTTTCGACGGTTCCATTAAGTCACTGCTTCCCTATAAGAAAAGTTTTTTATTTTTTATTTCTTCGAGAGTTTTTGTTCAGGACCTTTTTGGTCTATAAGTATACTCTTTATACTTAACGTTGAGAAAGAAATATGGTGTGTGTTTTCAATTGATTTTTACGTAGTATTTGGTTTTATGTTTTGGACTTCGATATTTTGAAGATTTTATTTTGTTTCTCCTTTTATGACGTTGAACACCCCGATCGGTCAATATAAAAATCTCTGTTGTGTTTTGTATTATAGTTTTTTATTTTTAATCCATCCACCTGGACTAGTTTTGCATTCTGTAAACGAGAAGTCTTCTTTAGTAAATCTTTTACCTTTCGATTCGGTGTTTATACCGTTTATTAACATTATGTAGATAGGGAACACCGAGTCTGTCATTTCTTAGATGGACGTACGCCTTCTGTGTCCAAACTAGGGACCCAACCCTTCTAGGGGACCTCTTCCCTTACCGATGGGTGAGGTCACAAGAACGGACCTCTTAAGGTGCTGTCTCCTCGGATCACCCGATGTCAGGTGCCTCAGTGTTTCTCAACTTGTGCTGACTCATTACACATTCATTTCACATTCATTATGTGAAATAGACTGGTTCCTGAACGTAGATCTTTTATATTTCCCGAAAAATTGAGTTCTTCAGTTTGTTAGGTCAACTTTTTATCCCTTTATAAACATGTCTATGAAATATTTTCTTTTATATGTTTTTTTAGAAGTCGTAATAATGAGAAGTCTCTTTACGTTAAATTTTGGTAATACTCGATGGTGTGTTTAGATAATCTTTCCAATTGACACTTTTGTGACTGTTGTGGTTCACAATCGTCCTACATCTTGTTGACTTTAAGAGTATAACGACCATCCTTACATTTCACCATGTTGATGAGTTTTTTTTTTGACTGTAAAAGAATTGTTCAATTTGTATGTGAATGGTAATACTGGGTCGTTACGATGAGAATTTATAAGTGGGTTTTCTTTATTTTTGTATACAGGTGGGTTTCTGAACCTATGATTATCAGTTTCGTCGAAATCAGTATTATGGGGGTTAGACTTCTGTTAGATTTGTAGGTGATTCTTTGATCACCTTTTGTTTGATATCATTTCTGTAGCACTTTATGATAATTCGTCATTTTTACTCACTTGTTGTTACACCTACTCAGAGACTTGTTAATACGTCTTACTTTAATCGGTCTGTGTTTTCTGATCCATGACATATTAAGGTAAATACACTTTAGAATCTTTTCCTTTTTGAATAGATTTCACCCTTTTTTTTACCCTTACTGATCCTTCCCTATCACCTGTCAAACTCTCACTGCCTTTACAAGACACAAAACTAACACCACCATCAACATACGCATCCGTACAACAACTTTAAGTAACTTGACATACGCATGTATTTCTTTCCGTAATATAATTTACATTCATTTTCAATAAAATTTTTCTTTCCCTCACATACATTCGTTCGATTCCCAGTTACCTCAGTTTACCGGATTTGATCTGGTCGGTAGTCATTGTGAGGTAGTCTAGTACACTGTCAAAGTTCTTCCCCATGAGTCTCGGGTGGAGCTGATAAAGTTAGACCATCGGGTACGAGTGACACACCTCTTTAGAGAAGGGTTCTTCTCGTTTTCTAGCTCTTTCCACCGTTGGTTCCGCCTCCCTGTCCGACAAGACTCGGGGACCAAGAACCGAGAAAGTTCCACAGGATTAGTGGTTGAGGAGAGGTGACTGTTAAAATCAAATTTGATCAAACCAGAGTAAGGACAGTAGACGGTGGACTTCGTAAAAATAACCTTTTCTTGTGACTCGAAACTTCTTTCGGCCAGGGGTTAAGGTCGGAACGCGTCGCGGTTCTCCCTGCTCTACAACCCCACCTCACCCGTCTCCTGTCTCCTCTCCGTTCGAGAACGGAGACAAATCATTTGTGTCTCGACTGACCCTCTCACTTGAGAATCAGTCACGGACTGTGGCGGTCCTCTTCCTACCTCCCTCTTGTTTGTTGTGTTCGTGACAAGTCCCTCTTGCCCCGCTCTGGTTCTCCGACGAGATATCTAAGGGACGTCGGTATCAGCCTGGTGTCGTCGTCGTCGGGCCGTCGGGAGGAGTCGGGGACGTCTCGAGGGAGACACCGGGATCTCCCGTCGTGAACCGGGCCCTCCGGGTCTTTCGTGAGGAACGTAAAGGACGGAAGAAGACGGGTCGGGTCCAATGGGGAGGGGGGTACTATCTAGGCGACGGGGTCTTTACTGAATTCTGTTGGACTCTGGACCGTCTTGGTCCCGACCTGTCTTGGGTCAGCAAGTCGGACCCTCCCGAAGGTGGACGTACTCGAGTCACTGAAACATGACACTGGAAGGAATGTCAATGCGTTGGTTCTCGGGGGAAGTAAATTCACGTCCTAAAAAAAAAGGTCACTATTGAGTGGACACGGATCTCGAGACGGGAATCCGTGCACTGAAGTACAGTCCACGTGTCGTTGACACAAACGACACTTTTTCATTAAAGATGGATTGACTCCTCATTTAATCGAGTCTCTCCCGTTCCCTGGTGAGTCTCAGTGTACCGTGACTCACTGCCCACCTAGAGTAAGATCCCACCCACAAACAGAGGATATAAAGAGGTGGAGAGATCACATACCATCCCTACCCTCCGTAACATACAAGTCTCGTCCTTTATAGGAAGACCAATCTGTGAACTGTTCTAATGGAGTCCACGAAGTCGGGAGTAATTATCAGACACTCAGGACCCCCTTTTTTAGGCAAGAGAGGAGACTGGGACAAAGGAGGGGAGATTTACCCTACTTGTCGGAAGTCCGTTCCCCAGTCCTTGTAAAAAGTCTTAACAGATGGCTCCATTACTGATCGAAACACTCGGTATGTCAGAGACGCCGTTGATTAGTTGAGACGGAATTTCGGACTTCCGTCGATAACAGCAACAACAGTAACAAATCAGTGACTCAGTCCAGACTGAGACGCTGAGATACCTGACATAGGTCCAAGAAGACAGGTACCCCAAAAGGGGCGTTCTTAAGACCTCACCCAACGGTAAAGGAGGAGGTCCCCTTAGAAAGGGTGGGTCTTTAGTTTGGACGCATAGGACGTAACCGTCCTCTTAAGAAATGGTGACTCGGTGGGCCCTTCGGGTTTTCGTCGGCATCTATCATGAATTGACTTACTCGGACTAGGACAACGTGACTTCACAATAAATACCTACGACTGCAAACTTAAAGTAAATTAAGAGTACACAGTTATGATAAAAAGAAAAACAAAAGAAGGTGGGTACACTTCTACATTTTGGGTAAGAATCGAGTCAGACGACATATATCCGCCGACCGCCTTAAACCGGCCGACCAGTATCAAACACTTGAGGACAGGATCCAATATCGCAAAGAAGTTCCCGCTGACTGACAGCCCACATGACTACGTGGAGGCCCCCACCTTCCGTGAAACGTCGGTCGGTCTGAGACCCGACGAAGCTTCGGCGAGATCGGGTCCGTGACATCGCAGGGCGACACCGACTGGGAGACGACCATGGGCCAGGGGTAGGATCCGCCGGCGGGAGTGGGTCGAAGGTCGCGCGTGAGTGGGTCCCGCGGGCGCGTGTCGTCCCTCGTCTACTGCTCGGAGTAAGAGGAGCAACCGCGCGCTGTGGATAGGCCGAGGGCCCCGGAGTCAATCGAAATGGACGGGCGCTCCCCCGCCTAGGCGGCGGAGCCTTCCCAAGCGAGAAGACCGCCTAGCGGGAGCGGTGTGGGGGTAGGGAACGCGCCTGTAGAGCGGTCGGCCCGGAGCCGACGTAGAAACGGGTCGCGGTCCTCGACGCTCCGACCTAGAGGCGAGCGGTCGATCTCGGCGTCGGTCTATATATTCGGCGTCGTTGGGGCCTCGGGCAACCTCTCTCTGTGACTCCGGGTTCCACTCTCACTGTCGGACCCGGGGTCCAATCAATGATCTTACGTCCAAGGAACTGAAGATCTGGATCTGTCGTCGAGAACGCACCGGGAGGGAAAGCCCTGACTCCCCGCCATCTGCTCCACTTTGGACACCTAGGGAGGAGATCCTTCCGTACATGTGTGCATATATGTTGTAAAACTCGTGTTAAAAGTCGCTAGGAGTCTGAGAAGGCAGAGCCTACGGGTGAGGTCCAGGGAGGGTCTTCGAGAGGTTAGGGGTTGAGGGTATTTTACCAGAGGACGTTGGGACAGGACTTCCGACTCTAGACCACTTCGCGTCCACGTCTGATGCCTTCTGAAGGAGGCCTTCAGACACTTGAGACGGACCCCGTTCAGAAGGCTTAAATCTCTCTTCAATTTTTTAAAAAGAACTTACATTATTTGTATGTACTTTGAAGTGTACAGGGTTCATATTTTGCTACGTAATAGTGGTTCACCCGTGTTCGCGTATTGTGTTCTTTTCCTTGCAATTATCCCACCCTACGGGGAGGAGCCAATGAAGAAGGGTAGAAGGGTGTTCACATAGGTAATAGAACTGAACATCGTTGCGTCTGATTAAGACGACTAACAAATTGAAATGTCTGCATCCTAGTATGGTATACATGTTACAACGTAGACCGAAGAAAGTGAGTTCCAATATAAACATTCTAAGTAGATGGAACGACAAATACGTGTTAGGGTCCGAACCATAACATAGTCAAGTCAAGTCGAGTCAAGTCAGCGAGTCAGGACAAACTAAGAAACCTTGGAGTTCCTGACGTCGTGTGCTTGAGGGCCTCGAACGAGTTTGAGTACAGGTAACTCAGGCACTACGGTAGGTTAGTAAAGTAGGAGACAGTAAGGAAAGAGGACGGAAGTTAGAAAGGTCCTAGTCCCAGAAAAGGTTACTCAGTCAAGAAGGGTAATCACTGTTTTCATAACCTCGAAGTCTAAGTAGTAGTCAGGAAGGTTACTTATAAGTCTTGACTAAAGGAAATCCTACCTGACCAAACTAGTAGAACGACAGGTTTCCTGAGAGTTCTCAGAAGAGGTTGTGATATCGAGTTTTCGTAGTTAAGAAGTCGTGAGTCGAAAGAAATACCAGGTTGAGAGTGTAGGTATATACTGATGACCTTTTTGGTATCGAAACTGATGTGCCTAGAAACAGTCGTTTTATTATAGAGAAGAAAAATTATACGACAGGTCCATCTAAATTATACGACACCATCTAAAAGAAGGTTCCTCGTTCACAGAAAATTAAAGTACCGACGTCAGTGGTAGACGTCACTAAGACCTACGATACTAGGATCAAAAAACTTACAACTCAAAATTCGGTCGAAAAAGTGAGAGGAGAAAGTGAAAGTAGTTCTCCGAGAAGTCAAGGAGAAACGAAAGATGGTATTCCCACCACAGTAGACGTATAGATTCCAATAACTATAAAGAGGACCGATAGAACTAAGGTCGAACACGAAGTAGGTAGGACCGTAAAACGTACCACATTAGACGTATATTCAGTTTATTCGTCCCACTGTTATATGTCGGAACTACATGAGGAAAGTGTTAAACCTTGGTCGGGTAACAAGATACAGGTCAAGATTGACAACGAATAACTGAACGTATGTCTAAAGAGTCCTCTGTTTATTCCGTCAAACCATAAGAGTAGAGAGCTTCTTAAAAAGTGTCAAACAACACTAGGTGTGTCAGTTTCCGAAACCGTATCAGTTATTTCATCTTCATCTACAAAAAATACCTTAGGAGAACGAAAAACGTAATAGGTTACCTACAACCGTTAAACTATAGACCAAGGAGACGGAAAAGATTAAGGTCGAACTCGTGGACCTTCAAGAGTCAAGTATATGACAACTTCGAAGTGAACCTCTTCAAACTTGTAATGAAACGATCGGACACTCTACTGACTTAACACGTCAGTAAACTTGTAAGAAACCGTAACGGAAAGAAACCTTAACCTTACTTTTGACTGGAAAAGGTCAGGACACCGGTGACGACTCAAAAGGTTTTAACGACCGTATAACTCACGTCGTGAAAGTGTCGTAGGAGAAAGTCCTAAACTTTATCGAGTTGACCTTAAGGTAGTGGAGGTGATCGAAAGAAGTACCACTACGAAAGATTCCGGGTGAACTGAAGTGTAAGGTCCTACAGACCGAGATCCACTCACACTCACTAGTGTGGTAACAGTAATATACCTAACACTTCTAGAAAAAACATGTCAAGAAGATACATAAGAACGATGGAGAAGAATTATAGAAGACGAAGACAATCCAGGTATGGTAAAGACAGGGAATAACTCGGGTAGAAACGTACTTTACAAGGGAACCATAGAGATTAAAAGAACTTCTCTAGAGATCAGAAAGGGTAAGATAACAAAGGGAGATAAAGAAACGTGACTAGTGACTCCTTCCGAAATAGAGAGGAACGAAAAGAAACCTTGAGACGTAAGTTTACCCATATAGAGACCCAATAGGGAGAGGAAAGGGTCTTTGAACCGTGGAGATTACAGATTACGAGAATTTATCTACAAAAGACCCAGAAATAGGTGTAGACCTACACGAGTTGTTCTCGTGCCAAGAATATGTCCGATGCAGTTGTACTGTCTTCGTGTTTACTCCTGTTGTAATCGATGATTGAAAATTAGAAAATAAAAAATTTTATAAGATCGTATAACAATTGACTTACTTACTTAAAATGTCCAATAACACGAGTAAATGTTGACAAGGTTGAGGAGTAAATAAGTATGGAAACTTTCCTTTATCCCAGATTGTAAAAAGAACAAAACGTACGATTGAGATTCAACCTTTTATCATAGAGTTCCACATTCCGAGTTTTTTAACAGTTTATCCACTTATTTACGTGTATTTCCTAATAGAGTTTTCATCTAACTCGTTAGAAGAAACATCCGGTCACCTGTTTTTGATTTATCCCAGTTCTCCACTCGTAAAGAGAATTCCAATTACTAGACGGATTTCGATTGTATCGGATTTTGGTCATCGGGTTCTATGGGTCACTGGAAACTCACCCCGTTTGAGACCTTTTAAGGATAAATAACATTGGTTCAGTATAATGTTTCCTTCCTGTAGGTATTAGGATTTCGGTAGTTACAACAAACTGTGTTAGTATTGTCGTCTCGTCCAATCTGACATAGTATCCTTTGTTAAATTTCTGAAGTACTACTGGAAACTTTTTAATCCTTAAACATTTAAATAGTATTGACACACAGTCCGTGATTCGATTCACAAAAAGTTTATAATTAAATATCATTGGAGTATTCAATGATAATAGTAGAGGTAAAGTATGTCCTTCTTTCACTTCGTGGTTCTCCAATTCATTGAACGGACTCCAGTCTGCCTGTCATGTACAGTCTCGGTCATAAGTTCGATCCGTCGGACGAAGGTTCAGGTACGAGAAGGGGTGCACCGGAGACCGTAAATAGAGACTTGGATAAAGTGAGAAAGGAGAAAGGTTCCCGGAAAGACTATTATTTTTGTCAAAACTTTACCATTGTGTAAACAAATTTGGGACCGTTGAAGTCTTAACCAATCCAACCATGATCAACTGTATTATCTACTTTGAGGTTTAGAGTCACCAAATTGTATTGCCTTCAACCGAAGGACGATCATATTTCGGGTCAACCTTAGTCTCCAGAATAAAACAACCTCTCAGTCCCCACGCCCCACCCCCCCCAGGTGGAAGTATCGAGACCAATCAGTTAGTCTCTATGTCCGATTCTCTACGAGACGGTAAAAGTTGTACACCAAAGATTCTGATGGAACACACAACTGTGGATCTTATTCCTTCATACCCTCCATGTTCTCCAAAGGTACTTGGTCCAGACCTTCACGATATGTAGTGAAGATAAATACAAGATAATCGATATTGAGTCAGTGTACTGGGGTGCCTCTACGTCTGTCCCACCCTTGACCTTAGGGACCGAGTCGTCGAAACAGGGTCGGTGTTGTACGTGGTAGTTTCTCCTAGTGTATAGAAGCCAGAAAACAGAATCAAACACAAAGGGGTCTTTTGTGTGAAAATCTATTCTGAAAAGTTTACAAAATAAACCATTTTATTTCTTATAAACGATTTTAATTCAATCTCTTATCCTTTCTCTCTGTCCCTATTTTTCCGTTGGCTTCCTACATGACTGTCCAGTCAATGGTGGTACCTCTGACCTCGAATTAAGGTGACCCCTTTGAGACCCTCGCTCCCACTTTATCGGGTAGGTTCTCCGAACGTTTGTTCTCAGAAACATGTGGTTGAGGACAGTCATTAGCAAACTTCCAAAAAAAAGGGGGTACCCAGTATTTAGGGGAACGAAGGACCCCATGACACGTCTACCGTTTCGGCTGAGAACCACAGTGTCCTACGAAAGTACGTTTCTTTGTGTCCACGACCGTCAACCTTCAAACGGTCATACGGACACTCACCATTCCGACTCCCCTATATGTACCCTATGATTCCTAGACGATGTGTCAGAGACGGTCTTAGGTGACCTACCAGGTCACTGTATACCTGACTTTTCTAACTCACGACGAGTCGGGAGTAGGGGTGGTTAGTGTACCACTATATATTATCACCTCGTTCCTGTTTTGTTGACGTCATTTTAAAGAAAAGTCTTTCAAGACCTTTCTCCCCTAAGGATAGACAACGACTAGTCATAGTTGAAACTTCAGGATGACCTCTCCGTGACCTATCAAGGAGAAGGACTGAGCCCAAGACGAGAGACTTTCATCAAGGAAACGAGTCACAAGAGGTTTCTGGGAGAACCTCCCAGGAGGAAGAGATACGAGGAGAGATTGGTCCAGATCTATCCCATAACTCTTTGATCACGAGGGACTTCCGACATACTGAAAAGTGGGTGAAGGATAATACGTTCGAACTTTTAATATAATTTCAAGCTTATGAGTCTTAAAGACCAGAAGAAGTGTTTTGTTACTGGAGTTTTGGAATCATTGGAAGTCTAGATGAACGAGGGTCAATCAAAGTGTGTATTTTCTGTTTCCGTTCCGGACCCACTACTTCGACCACTTCTATGTACTCTGTATAAATAACTAAGGTATCTATCGTTTTTATCTTCTTCGGTTTCCACGATCGAGGGACCCAGGAATGGGTGTGTGACTTTTCCTACTGTGGTTTCTTTTCCCCGACCACTGACGTTAACTCTAACCGTCAGGTCAACGAGTAGTGACCCCTTGGTTTAGATCTAGTATCGATACACCAAAATATAAGACGTCGAGATAAGACTCCCCTGTCACGTCTCTTGTGTGAAATAGTCTTAGACCCTCCACTACTCTTCGATAGAGTACTGTAAGAAGACCCCGTCCACCCTTCTGTTCACCCTCCACCGGAGGTGGGAGAGTACAAGGTCGTCCTAGTGTCTCACAAACCGAATCTACACGACGTCAAAGTTGGAAGTGGACATACCTATGCATGTACAAACGATCCTTCGGTACCTTCTCGACAAGGGGATGTCATCAACGGTGTGAGTGTCAAGAGAGGACCTGATTAAAAGTTCGGACTAACGATAAGAAATGGAGTATGGACAAAGAGTTAATTATCATGGATTGTTAGTGAAGTACCATTTGTCTATACCCCTTTTACCTTTGTCACTGTCTAAAATAAAAGTGCCCAAGGTTTTAGTGACGTCTACCACTGACGTCGGTTCTTTAATTTTCTGTGAACGAGGAACCTTTTTTCAATACTGTTTGTATCTGTCGATAATTTTTTGTCTCTGTAGTAAAACGGATGTCACCAGGTACATCAGTTCGATACCAAAAAGGTCATCAGCACATACCTAAACTCTCAACCTGGTATTTCTTTCGACTCGTGGTTTCTTAACTACGAAAACTTAATACCGTGACCTTTTCTGAGGACTCTCAGGGAACCTGACCTTCCTCTAGTTTGGTCAGGTAGGATTTCCTTTAGTCAGGATTTATAAGTAACCTTCCTGACTACGACTTCGAGATTATGAAACCGGAGGATTACGCTTCTCGGCTAAGTAACCATTTCTTGGACTACGACCCTTTCTAACTCCCGTCCTCCACTTCACCCACTGTCTCCTACTTTACCAACCTACCGTAGTAGTTGAGTTACCTATACTCAAACTCGTTTGAGATCCTCTATCACTTCCTGTCCCTTCGGACCGGACGACGTCATGTACCCCAGAGTTTCTCAGTCTGTACTGAATCTCTGACTTGTTGTTGTTCGGTCCAACTCATCCTCCGGGTATGGGAATACATCCAGATAGAGTGTACCTACCCGATATTACATGCAAACAAGACCTTTTGAAGAGAGTCCAAAGAAAAGTAAAAATCCCGGATCTACGTTAGTCGAAAAGGTTGGAACGTTTTAGGTTCAAAACCTAAACATTTAAGGAAAATGAAGAACGTACATTTGTTCGATTAGGAAGGGACTCAAATCGTGAAAGAGTATTATGGTTTAATTTACGTCGGTTATCGTTGATTACGTACGATCATTGTAGGATAAAGTGGAGGAGGAGGAGGTGAAGTCACCTAAGTCAACTGGATAAACAAGATGGAAGGTCCATACTTCTGTTGTCAGATTTATTTATAAAACGGTAGTGTCTCTGATAAAGATAGCGTTCTTTCTAGTAAATGATTGGAGGAAAAATTTAATATGTAGGGGAATAAACACCACCGTAGGGGTATCAGAAACACCACCGTTTTATAAATAAATTTGACAACAGAAGTATGGACTTTCCATCTAGTATCCGGATGATTCACTACTTCACATCCTCCTCCTTCATTTTAATTGGAGTAAAAATTTAATATATAGGGGAATAAATATGTACCCAGAAGGAATCATCGAATCTACCATTTCTTAGACGGACGTTACGTCCTCTGGGTCCAATCAAGGGACCCAACCCCTCTAGGGGACCTTTTCCTTTACCGATGGATGAGGTCATAAGAACGGACCTTTTAGGGTACCTGTCTCCTCGGACCACCCGATGTCAGGTACACCAACGTTCCTCAGTCTGTACTGACTCGTTGATTACAGTTACAATAAACATACATAAATAAGTAAGTGTAGTGATCTTTGTTTATATTTTGAGATAGTGACTTTTTCAGACCAAAATCAAATACAACATCAAAAGTCTTTAGAGTAGCTACATCGTTTTATATTGTNTCACCCTAACGACCCAGTATTCCATCAAGATAAACGTTAAAAAATTCCTTAGAGGTGTGACAAGAGGTATCACCGACATGATCAAACGTAAGGGTGGTTGTCACATCCTCCCAAGGGAAAAGAGGTGTGGGAGAGGTCGTAAATAACGAACGTCTAAAAACCTAGCGTCGGTAAGACTGACCACACTTCACCATGGAGTAACACCAAAACTAAACGTAAAGAGATTATTACTCACTACAACTCGTAGAAAAGTACACAAACAATCGGTAGGCATACAGAAGAAACCTCTTTACAGATAAATCAAGAAACCGGGTAAAAAACTAACCCAGCAAATAAAAAGACCTTAATAAACACCACCGTAGGGGTATCAGAAACACCACCGTTTTATAAATAAATTTGACAACAGAAGTATGGACTTTCCATCTAGTATCTGGATGATTCACTACTTCACATCCTCCTCCTTCATTTTAATTGGAGTAAAAATTTAATATATAGGGGAATAAATATGTACCCAGAAGGAATCATCGAATCTACCATTTCTTAGACGGACGTTACGTCCTCTGGGTCCAATCAAGGGACCCAACCCCTCTAGGGGACCTTTTCCTTTACCGATGGATGAGGTCATAAGAACGGACCTTTTAGGGTACCTGTCTCCTCGGACCACCCGATGTCAGGTACACCAACGTTCCTCAGTCTGTACTGACTCGTTGATTACAGTTACAATAAACATACATAAATAAGTAAGTGTAGTGATCTTTGTTTATATTTTGAGATAGTGACTTTTTCAGACCAAAATCAAATACAACATCAAAAGTCTTTAGAGTAGCTACATCGTTTTATATTGTCCTTTATAAGTATAAGTATAATGGGTATAAATTCTTTATTGATAGAAAAAGATAAACAAAGGACGTAAAAAAATAAAATGTTTTCTATTTAAAGGGAAATCCGAATTGGGTTCGTTTCAGATCTCACAGACCGAGATCCACTGTCTTCACGATTCCTTTGTCCTTCCACTCCCCTTTCAATTACGGGTCTAGGGTAGAAGTCTCCGTCGAAGAACTCTCGTGTAGTGTTGACAAGACACGAAAGTGATTGTAGAAGTACCCACTTTTAGGTATATTGACAAAAGTGGGAAAGGATTTCCTAATGAGAAGTTCGTTTGAAATTGCACTTAGTCTTAGTAAGACTTCCGAACAACTTTGTGTCTCGTCGTCGGCGTAGGACCTCGAGTCGGCCGGACACCAACCTGAGTACTTCCAAGTAAAGATTATTCAAGAGTCCACTACTACCACGATGACCAGGTCTGTGATGTGTCGTATGTGTTGGTGACGAGATCGGTTACGGGATCTAAGTGGTCCCGTGGAGTCTTTGTCTATTTCTGGTAAAGACGGGTACTCTACTGTGTCTACCGTTTTGAACAGTGGACCGGAGGATAAGGTTTCTCTTCCAGTTGAGGGGACGATAAGTTTCAGTTGGTGATTTTCGATTTGTCAATTAAAGTAAGAGTCTACCATTTCTTAGGTGGACGTTACGTCCTCTGGACCCAAGTGAGGGACCTAACCCTTCCATGGGACCTCTTCCCTTTCCGATGGATGAGATCATAAGAAAGGACCTTGTAGGGGTATCTGTCTCCTCGGACCACCCGATGTCAGGTACCCCAGTGTTTCTCAGTCTGTGTTGACTTACTAATTTGTGTCGTGTACTGAGGGCAGAAGGAGGAGACTCCGGAAGTGACCCAGGATCTTTACAGTTCTTACCCGAGGACAGGTAACGTCTCTACACACCGTCGGACACTGTTCCTCGTGACACCACTCAGTCCTTCCTGTCCCCCCAAGGTCAGTACCACGGAGACTTGTTGGGGTCCACACTGGTGAAAGACCGACACACCGGGACCCGGTTAGTGTGTCAGGGACTCGGAGTGAAAGAGTAGATGTACTAAACTCTCCACCAATGGGAGAGTATCAACTTTCTGTCACACCCTTCCCCACCAACCTTTTATAGTCCATTTATAGATGAGTCAACTTTCTATAACCTCCTCCGAAGCAACTTTCTATGGTCCCTTATTAGTGAGTTCTCTTTCTATGACCCCCATCCCCTTCCACGATCAACTTATTATGGTCCGAAACGAGTCAAAACACTCTGATTCACCAGAGATTACTCATCAACTTATATTCTGACTAGACTACGAAAAGGAATTAAACCGACGGTAGTATCGTAAACAACCCTATTTTCACTCCTATAATGTACTCTCGAAACGAGACTTCCTTTCCCTATTCCGAAAAGGGTCGACGAATGACAAAAGAATCCGTTGACTCTTTAAATGTCACCACCTCCGTCTTAGGAGTATGGTACGTCACCAGGGTATCCCTTTGGGGTGAGTAAGTAATTTTGTGAAAGAGTAGGTCCCCAGTGTTTATCCTTAACCGGTAAGTCACTAGACTCGTGGGTACCACCAGAATCTAGTGTCTTCCCTCTTTAACTCTGTACACTCTCCCGACTTTACGGAGATTCCAATTGGGATCTCCCAATTCAAGTGTTCGTCACGTGACCGAATCGTGTGTTAAAGTAATCACGTAAAATTAGAGTTTTTGAGTTGAAATTTTACCCTTTATGTCGGAGAGGTTGTGTCTTTGTTCCCTATAGTCTTTCGATCGGAGATTGACTGTGGGTTCGATCCCAATTCCTGTATGTTTGAATATGAGTTAACTCGTTTAATATGATTTCTTCTTGAGTTGGATTTTTTCAGGTTTAGTCCCAAGAAGACTATAAGTTTTTAACGATAAAAACACGTGTGTCTTTTTCGGTCGGTGTTTAGTTTGTTTGACTCACCTTACGAATGAAACTAACCATAAATCTTCGATGATTTGATTTTTTCCGACGATCTTGAGACAGAGAAGAAAACGAGGAGGGTGTATAGAAAAAGATAGACTTAACGGACTAAGTCTACGACATAGAAAAAGAAAAGGTTCAGCAGACGGATGACAACGAAAAAGAAGGGGTTATTTCCTTCTTTTTTTTAGTCTTCACTAATATTGAGGGAAATTCCTCCTTGGATAATGTCCCTCTCTACTGGGTAGGAATCACAAATATTGTGTGGGTCCTGGATTCGTCTTGAAATCTCGGAATCGATTCCTTAAAGGTTAGGTTCAATCCTAGGTAATCCTAAACGATTCCTTAAACTCAATGTGTAGACCTGAATATTCAGACCCAAAAGTCTAGATATAGTTAATTATATCGACAATCAAAGACTTTCGTTTCGTTCCCTTACTTAAAATTTTTCGTCCTACATTTGTAAGGAATTACCTAAAACTTGGTGTCCGAGTGTGACTTATGTTCCTTAATCGAGTCTTTAACGAACTTGAATAGGGTGTCCAAAAAGGTTTTTCTTTTTTTCCTGGTCTCTAAGTGGTCACGTTCGTTTCTAGTCTACCTAGTCAAGATCTAATAATACTTTCCAAACTTTTTTTGAAAATTTGTTATAAGATCGAACTGTGGGCTTGGTAAGAGATTTGTGGTTTCGTCGGGGAACGAATTGAGACGAAAAAGTCTCCCGAATTTCTTCGTAAACTGATGAGATCAGTTTCCTATTGGATCTAACCAGTCTCAATGTTTGTTTACGGGAACAATGTAACCGACTGGTTATAAAGTGTTAGTAATTTTTTTATTTTTTCATCCCCCATAGATGTTTTTACTAGTTGGAAATTAACACGGTTACGGACAACTTCAAATTGACTGAGGACAAATTAAGGGTTGATCATCTCTTTCGATCGAACTTTCTTTTTTTCCATATATATACATAGAAGTCTTAAGACTGGGACTCCCTTATTCCGGATGGTCCTTTTGGACTAAAAGAGAAGGACAAGGAACTCGGGTCTCAAGATTCCTAATAAATAAGATAGAACTGGTAGAGATTAAGAACTTTGTCCCCCTCTTTCCCCTATCCTTTTTAATAAATTGAATAAGGTTAATAATAAATGTTCATCACTCGACACATAATACTATGTACAAAGTACTGATTCAAATCTTTTACTTCGATACTCTAGGGAACAACATAGACAGACCTATATACACACAGAGTTATACGCACAAACCTATTATAAAGACTCCAACAGTTACTCGAGATGAATTAACTTAATTTCTTTTAGTTCATAAATATATTCAAGACTTTCTATGTCTTCTATTGACCGGTCTTAATTAAAGTCTAAATATATTCGACCCTTTATAAGTTATAATTTAATTATGGACTATAATTACAAATTCAAAAAACTGGATTAATTATATCTGTACAGAAATCTCAGTAGTTGTAATTCATATTATCAAAAACGTAGATCTAAATTTATTTTAGAACAATATCGATAACGTTGAAACAGTCGTTCCTTCCATTGAACTACACTTCCTTGAAATTTCTTTTCTTTTATGTTTATTACGTTCTCGAGAATCTTTTTGAAATAATTCTTATCAATACGAATCTTGACAGATAGATTTTATCAGAGAGGTCTAAGACCATTGAACTTTAAGATCTCAACACGACTTAATAATTCACTACCTTCAAATAACTTATCGATCCAGTGAGGGTTTATTTTATTCTATAACTCTGTAATTAATGATTTGTGACCGAAGGAGAAAGTCTTTGTGATTTCTATAAAACCCCTCGTCAGGATTCTACCGTCTCCTTATCCTACCCCTCTGGTGAAAGAGGGGGTGTTTAAGTAGTTTTCTTGTAAACTTGCGACTCATTTAAGACGTTTTGTTGAAGACTTACGACCGTCTCCTGTAGTCCGTGGGTCTTTTCGTCGGGTGACAGAAGCTTTCCTCCATCCTTTTTTATATTTTCTATTTTTCTCTCTGTTTTCTCCATCCCTGTCTCTACGTAGGGTTCTTCCCTCAGAATTTTTTCTCTCCAAAGGTTTGTGGTCCTTTGTGAGAGTGACCACTCAGACACCACTCGGAACCTTGGAGTCTCCCGTTGTATTGGTCCTCCTCTTTATTTATTTATTAATTTGGGGTGTCTAATGCACGGGTCGTCATTGAGGGTCGCCTCTTCGTCGCGTCTGTGGTCGTAGACGGTGATCGTTCACCCCCGACCCGTCCCTCCGTGTCCGACGTAACGAATCTCATTCCTGGCCCGGACTTACGGGGCTCCCGTTAGACTCCCTTGATTGAACTCTATCGTTTGGTCTGACCTTATCGATAGGGTACTTTTCGGGATTGTATACTGTGACGGTCCGGGTGAGTGTCTTGCTTCCTGACTCGTCTCGATCGATCGACACCTGGCCGGGTACGGGGAGACCTCTGTCCGTCCACTCCCGTCGGTCTCGGTGTTCCCCCGTTAGCGACGGGGTCTCTCCGTAGTAGACGGTTTGATGTTCGTTCGAAGTAACGATTGGTTCTGGAGAACCCTAAGACCTGACAGCTGTAGGTGACCCTCCCAGCGTCGGTCTCTAGTCGAGGGGTCTTCTCTGTGTACCGTGTGGACTCTTCCACACGGTCAACATATGGGTCTTTTGGTTCGTCGTCCCTGTCCCCTCCGCTATTCAGTGTCGCTGACACGAGTGGTTCGAGGACCAGTAGACTCGACGAGTCTGGACCCTTCCTGTGTTTTGCGTCCGGGTTGGCTCAGACGTAGAAACACCTCATGGACTCATGGACTCACCGAATCTGGACCGTTCACGTATGTCGGGTCCCGGTCGGAGTCTGTCAAGGACCGTCTTTTTGGATCTCGGATTCGTCACATCTGTCCCTTTCGTGTGTCCGACACTCGTCCCCGTTTGGGTATCACCGACTCTGTGACGCTCGTGTGCGGTCACAACAAACAAACGTCACAAGGGGTAAGGGGTGTCGTGCTGACTTGTTCATCGGATTTTTTCACAGTGGTGGCGGGGGAACACAGTCCCGTCTTTAATCTGTGACTTCTCTGGTCGTTTGTGTTCTTCGATTTTGTCTCCCTTGGCAGAACCTTCACTGTCCACGTTATCTAATTTTGGGACATCAATCGTGGCTGATGTATCCTTCCCCGGGTATCTAGAACTCTTCATATTCCGTCTAGTTCCTTGATAGACTTTTACTTGACTGGGGTTTGACAGGTATTGTTGTGGTCTCTTTCAGGATCTATATAAAAATGACAATAGTAAAAAATTTAAACATTTTTTTTAAAAATTTAAAATTCAGGAGATAATGAGGAAATTAAAAGTAAAAATATTGGAGATAATGAATTTTTTTCTGGGATAAAAATTTTCGTTTGAAGTATGTATATGTAAAATATTAAAAACACTGAAACAAAAAAAGAAATTATAACATAAAAACTCTTAGGTTGCAGATGAGATCTAAAAATTAGAAACGAAAAACCATAAACAATAGTTAAAACATGGAAATTCTTGGGTTAGAAGTAATGGGTAAAAATGGACACTCGTTCTAACGACCGAACTGACGAGAGAGGGGGAGACCTGAGAGGAAAAAAAGGTGATACAGAGGAGATAGAGGACGGGGCGGGGAAGAGAAGAGATGGTTTGAGACATTTAGAGAAACACACAAGGTCTGTCACCTCTTGTGAATCCCTTGACTAACGACTGATATAGACAGAGAGAGGAAAACTAAGGGGGGAAATAGGAGGACCGGTGGAGACAAAGGAAGGAGGGAGAAGAGACATACGTCTGACACCTCTCGTGTATTCCTTCACTAATGACCGATCGAACGAGAACGGAGAAAACTAAGGGGGAGGAGAGGAGGACCAGTGGAGATAGAGGGAGAAGGGAGAAGAGAAGAGAAGAGGTACATTGAGACACTTTGAGAGACCCACAGGGAGTGACACCTCTTTGAAAAGTAGAAATTGGGTCTACAAAATAGTAGTCACGACATATCTACCTCTTCAGAACTCTGATGACATCTTATTCTGACTTTTAGTCTCCGTCCTTCGATTTCAGGTTTAGGACTCTTGTGGTCTCTTGAGGACTGAGGTCCCTTGTCATTAACTATCCTCGAGTAGTTTACGGAGGTATGGATGTGACTTTGGTTCGTGGTGGGTTCCCGGTTGTTCAAGGTCTCGTTCTGTATGGTACGTTTAAGAGGTCATTGTGTCCTTGTATGGGGCCTCGAAGTTATATGTCCGTCGGGTTTCAGTGTGGTTTGGTTGACTGTAGAGTATTGAGTAATGACCTGTGAAGTAACTTGAGGTCTCTCTCCTTTAGGTCGAGGTGGGTGGTCCTGTGGCTGTGTTCGAAGGGATTGGTCCTTTGGAACTGTTTGGTGGGTAGGTTGGGGTGGGTGTCACTCCTTTGAGGTGTTATTTCTCTTGAGGTGTTTGACGGTCTTATACCTTTCCGGTGGGGTTTGTGTCGTTATATTTGTTCTACTTTTCCGTCTCTTTATGGGTTGTCCATTTCCTTGCCCTATTTACGTGTGGTTTGGTTTGGTTTCTCCTTCTCTATCCCTTAGATGGACTATTTCTTAAGGTCTATTACTATCACTTTTAATAGGTTTTAGAACTTTTGTTTTACCTCAATGTCTATTTATCGGACCTCTGTTCCTAACTCTTCTACGTTCTTTCCAAATCGTTCCTGGATCTTCTTTATTTTTTCTCAGTTATATATTACTTATTACGTTATTTACTCTAGTTTTTGTGAGACCTCCCTTGGTTGTCATCTTATTACCTCCGTATTCTATCCTATTCACTCCATCTTCTATCTTACCATCTTTATTTACTTTGTCTCTCCTTTTTTCTTTTTGTTTAATTTTCTTTACTCCTGTTAGAGTCACTAGAGACCCTGTTACAATTTACGGGGTTGTAAGCTTAGTATCCTCAGGGTCTTCTTCTTCTGTTTTTCTTTCTGGTACTCTTTTATGAACTCCTCTATTATCAACTTTTGAAGGGATTTTACCCCTTTCTTTATTGGTGGGTTCAGGTTTTTTGGGTCTCTCAGGGTTTGTCCTATTTGGGTTCCGCTTTGTTGGGTTCTGTGTATAATCAGTTTAATTATTTCTAGTTTGTGTTTCTTGTTTGTAATTTTCGTCGTTCCCTTTTTGTTGTTTATTCCGTGTTCCCCTAAGGGTATTCCTATTGTCGACTAGAAAGTTATCTTTGAGAAGTCCGGTCCTCCCTTACCGTTCTGTATGAATTTCACTACTTTCTTTTATTGGATGTCGGGTCTAATGACATGGGTCGTTCCTAGAGTAAGTTTATACTTCCTCTTTAGTTTTCGAAATGTCTGTTCGTTTTCGATTCTCTTAAGTCGTGGTGGTTTGGTCGAGAGGTTGTTTACGATTTCTTGGAAGAGATCTGTCCTTTGTTTCTTTCCCACATATTTGAGTTTGGGTTTTGTTATGTTATTTACCGTTACCCTAGTATGAATAGTTATTAATGGAATTTACATTTACCCAACTTACGGGGTTGGTTTTCTGTTTCTGACCGATTTACCTATGTCTTTGTTCTGGCGATATATACAACAGATGTTCTCTGGGTGGAGTTTTGTTTCCTGTGTATGTCTGACTTTCACTTCCCGACCTTTTTCTATAAGGTACGTTTATCTCTGGTTGTCTTTCGTCCTCATCGTTATGAATATAGTCTATTTTATTTGAAATTTTGTTTCCGACACTTTTCTCTGTTTCTTCCTGTGATTTATTACTAGTTTCCTAGTTAGGTTTTTCTTCTATATTGTTGATATTTATATATACGTGGGTTGTATCCTCGTGGTGTTATACATTCTGTTTACGATTGTTCATACTTTCCCCTTCAATTGTTATTGTGTTATTATCACCCTCTGAAATTATGGGGTGAGTGTGGATACCTATCTAGTTGATTTGTCTTTTAATTGTTCCTTTGTGTTTGAAATTTACTATGTTATCTGGTCAATCTGGATTAACTATAGATATCCTGTAAAGTGAGGTTTTGTTACTTAAAGTGGAAAAAGAGTACACGAGTGTCTTGGAAGAGGTCCTATCTAGTGTAGGACCCGGTATTTAGATCGGAACCATTTAAATTTTTTTAACTTTAGTAAGGTTCGTAGAAAAGACTGTTGTTACGTCATTCTAATCCAGAGTTAATGTCCTCTTTTTGATAATTTTTAAGGTTGTATACCTCCGACTCGTTGTACGACGACTTATTGGTTGTTTAGTGTCTTCTTTAGTTTTTTCTTTAGTTTTATACGTATCTTTACTTACTTTTACTTTTGTGTTGTTGGGTTTTGGACACCCTGTGACATTTTCGTCACGATTCCCCTTCCAAGTATCTTTATGTCCGAATGGAGTTCTTTGTTCTTTTTTCAGTTTATTTATTGGATTGAGATGTGGATTTTGTTGATCTTTTCCTTCTTTACCTCTTGGGGTACCAATCATCCTTTCTTTAGAATTTTTAATGTTGTCTTTATTTACATTTTCTTTGTTTTATCTGGTATCGTTTTTAGTTGTTTCGGTTTTCGACCAAGAAACTCTTCTATTTATTTTGACTGTTTGGTAATCCGTCTGAGTAGTTCTTTGTTTTCCTCTTTTTAGTTTAGTTATTTTAATCTTTACTTTTACCTCTCTAGTGTTGTCTGTTGTGTCTTTATGTTTCCTAGTATTCTCTGATGATAGTCGTTGATATACGGTTATTCTATCTGTTGTACCTTCTTTACCTGTTTAAGAATCTTTTCATGTTGAAAGGTTTTGACTTGACCCTTCTTTATCTTTTAGAATTGTCTGGGTAGTGTTCGTGTCTTTAACTTTGACATTAGTCTTTAGAAGGTCGTTTGTTTTCGGGTTCTGGTCTGTCGAAGTGTCGACTTAAGATGGTTTTTAAATCTCTTATCGATTGTGGATAGGATGAATTTGAGAAGGTCTTTTAACGTCTCCTTACATTCGAAGGTTTGAGTAAGATACTCCGGTGGTAGTGGAATTATGGTTTTGGACTGTTTCTACGGTGGGTTTTTTCTTTTGATGTCCGGTTATAGTGACTACTTGTATCTAAGTTTTTAGGAATTGTTTTAATATCATTTGTCTTAGTTTGTTGTGTAATTTTTCTAGTATGTGGTACTGGTTCCCCCGAAATAGGGTCCCTACGTTCCTAAGAAGTTATAGGCGTTTTAGTCAGTTATATTATGTGGTGTAATTGTTTAACTTTTTATTTTCGGTGTACTAATATAGTTATCTACGTCTCTTTCGGAAATTGTCTTAAGTTGTACGTAAATACTATTTTTGGGAGGTCTTTCGTCTTTATTTTCCTTGTATAGAGTTGTATAATTTTCGATATATACTGTTTGGGTGTCGTTTGTAATAGGAGTTACCACTTTTTAACTGTCGTAAAAGGGATTTCAGTCCTTGTTCTGTTCCCACGGGTGAGAGTGGTGATGATAAGTTGTATCAAGACCTTCAAAACTGGTGTCGTTAGTCTCGTCTTTTTATTTTCCTTAGGTTTAACCTTTTCTTCTTCATTTTGAGAGTGACAAACGTCTACTGTACTAGGAGATGTATCTTATAGGAATTTCTGAGGTGGTCTTTTAATGATCTCGATTAGTTACTTATATCATTTCAACCTCCTATATTTTAGTTGTGGGGGTTTAGGGAACGTAAGGATGTGTGATTATTACTCTTTTATCTCTTTAATTCCTTTGTTAAGGTAAGTGGTAACGTTACTTTTCTTATTTTATGAATCCTTATATAGATGGATTTCAGGGATTACAAGTTCGACCAAAATCTTTTCCGTCTCCTTGGTCTCTAGTTTAACGGTTGTAGGTGACCCAGTAGCTTTTTCGTTCTCTCAAGGTCTTTTTGTGGATAAAGACGGAATAGTTGATACGGTTTCGGAAACTGACACACCTAGTGTTATTTGACACCTTTTAAGACTTTCTCTACCCTTATGGTCTGGTGGATTGGACGGAGAACTCTTTAGACATACGTCCAGTCCTTCGTTGTCAATCTTGACCTGCACCTTTTTGTCTGACCAAGGTTTATCCTTTTCCTCATGCAGTTCCGACATATAACAGTGGGACGAATAAATTGAATATACGTCTCATGTAGTACTCTTTACGACCTGACCTTCTTTGTGTTCGACCTTAGTTCTAACGGTCGTCTTTATAGTTATTGGATTCTATACGTCTACTGTGGTGGGAATACCGTCTTTCACTTCTTCTTGATTTCTCGGAGAACTACTTTCACTTTCTCCTCTCACTTTTTCAACCGAATTTCGAGTTGTAAGTCTTTTGCTTCTAATACCGTAGGTCAGGGTAGTGAAGTACCCTTTATCTACCCCTTTGTCAGCTTTGTCACAGTCTGAAATAAAAACCCCCGAGGTTTTAGTGACGTCAACCACTAACGTCGGTACTTTAATTTTCTGCGAGTGAGGAACCTTCTTTTCAATACTGGTTGGATCTATCATATAAGTTTTCGTCTCTGTAATGAAACGGTTGATTCTAGGTAGATCAGTTCCGATACCAAAAAGGACACCAGTACATACCTACACTCGCAACCTGACACTTCTTCCGACTCGTGACTTCTTAACTACGAAAACTTGACACCACAACCTCTTCTGAGAACTCTCAGGGAACCTAACGTTCCTCTAGGTTGGTCAGGTAAGACTTCCTCTAGTCGGGACCCTAAAGAAACCTTCCTTACTACGATTTCGACTTTGAGGCATGAAACCGGTGGAGTACGCTTCTCGACTGAGTAACCTTTTCTGAGACTACGACCCTCCCTAACCCCCGTCCTCCTCTTCCCCTGCTGATTCCTACTCTACCGACCTACCGTAGTGTCTGAGCTACCTGCACTCAGACTCACTTGAGACCCTCTACCATTACTTGTCCCTCCGGACCACACGACGCTAAGTACCCCAGTGTTTCTCAGCCTGTGCTGACTCACTGACTTGACTTGACTTTGTTTTCTGGATATATATCTTTTGATATTTTGTAACCACTTTCTTTAGTTTCTCCTGTGATTATCTAACTCTTTATATGGACCAAGTACCTAACTTTCTTAGTTATATCACTTTTACTCATATGGTGTGTTTTGTTAGATATCTAAGTTACGTCAGCGATAGTTCGATGGTTGTCATAAAAAGTCTCTTGATCTTCTTTATTAAAGTGTTAAACATACCTTTATGTTTTTGGAACTTATGGGTTTCGTTAGAACTCTTTCTTCTTACCTTGACCTCCTTAGTTGGACGGACTGAAGTCCGAGATGATGTTTCGGTGTCAGTAGTTCTGTCATACCATGACCGTGTTTTTGTCTTTATATCTAGTTACCTTGTTTTATCTTTCGGGTCTCTATTTAGGTTCGTGGCTACCTGTAGAATAGAAACTGTTTCCTCCGTTTTTATATGTTACCTCTTTTATGTTAGAGAAATTGTTCACCACGACCCTTTTTACCAGTTGGTGAACATTTTCTTACTTTGATCTTGTGAAAGATTGTGGTATGTGTTTTTATTTGAGTTTTGCCTAATTTCTAGATTTGCATTCTGGTCTTTGATATTTTGAGGATGTTCTCTTGTATCCGTTTTGTGAGAGACTGTATTTAGTGTCGTCCTAGGTGATACTGGGTGGAGGGTCTTATAACCTTTACTTTCGTTTTTATTTGTTTACCCTAGATCAATTTTAATTTTCGAAGACGTGTTGTTTCCTTTGATATTCGTTTCACTTTTCTGGTGGAAGTCTTACCCTCCTTTATTATCGTTTACTTCGTTACCTGTTCCCTAATCAGAGTTTTTATATGTTCGTCAAGTACGTCGAGTTAAGGTCTTTTTATTTGCTGGGTTAGTTTTTTACCCGGTTTCTTGATTTGTCTGTAAAGAGGTTTCTTCTGTATGTCTACCGATTGTTTGTGTACTTTTCTACGAGTTGTAGTTAGTAATAGTCTCTTTACGTTTAGTTTTGGTGTTACTCCATGTTAAAGTACGGTCAGTCTTACCGACGCTAGGTTTTTAGACGTTCGTTATTTACGACCTCTCCCACACCTCTTTTCCCTTGGGATAATGTGACAAGCACCCTTACGTTTGATCATGTCGATGATACCTCTTGCCACACCTCTAAGGAATTTTTTTACCATTATCTTGACGGTATGCTGGGTCGTTAGGGTGACGACCCGTATGTGTGGCTCCTTTGGTCTTAACTTTCTCTGCGAAACATGGGGTTACAAGTAACGTCGTGACAAATATTATCGATCCTGTAACTTCGTTGGATCTACAGGTAGTCGTCTTCTTACCTATTCTTTCGACACCATGTATATGTGTTACCTCATAATGAGTCGGTAATTTTTCTTATGTAAACTTAGTCAAGATTACTCCACCTACTTTGACCTCGCATAATATGGCTCACTTAATTCGGTCTTCCTTTTTGTGGTTATGTCACATTATTGTGTATATATACCTTAAATCTTTCTACCATTACTAATGGGACATACACTCTGTCGTTTTTTTGGTGTCTATATATCTTGTCAAAAACCTGAGACACCATCTCCCAATCCCACCCTACTAAACCCTCTTACCGTAACTTTGTACATATAATAGTATACACTTTGCTTAACGGTCAGGTCCAAGTTACGTACTATGTCCTACGAACCCCGACCACGTGACCCTACTAGGTCTCCCTACCCTACCCCTCCCTCCATCCTCCCCACAAGTCCTACCCCTTGTGTACATGTGGGAACCGTCTAGGTACAGTTACATACCGTTTTGTTTATGTTATAACATTTCATTAATCAGAGGTTAATTTTATTTATTTAAATATATTTTTGGTGATTTCTATAAAACCTGATAACTATTGTTTACAAACCACGATGTGGTTCTATAAAAGATATTCTTCCGTTTACAAAAATCTTTAATAATGACTATAAATACAAGTGGTTGGATGTCTTATGATTATATTTCCTGTCAAGTACCACAAAATCTTCTCATTCTATACACAAAAGTCATTTCTTAAAATAAAATAATTCCCTTTTCCTTTATCATGCTGAATGTCGACCGACCAAGACTTACCCTTTTTTTCATTTCCTATGTCTTTTACTAATTTTCCATGATCTTTCATCTGGGACTATCTTAAAGTACGTACCAATTCTGATTCCAATTTTATTTAAACTTATTTATTTATGTAAATTTTCATTCGACCACGTTTTGAACTTAAACCACAAAGAGAGACAATTTTTCTACATAAGAATTCTACGACTTGATAACTATTATCTAAAATTCAAGAAACGGAAAATTCACTAGATAAGAGATAAACGGAAACTTTAGAGAATAACAATTAAAAATAACAAAATAACAATAAACTTCAGTTCACGCGGAATCCTTCGTAGTGATACGATGACCTCCACCACCTTAAGGTCAACTCGATAAAGTTTAGGACTTTCTACTACGACACTTTCACGAAGTGGGTCATAAGGTCTTTAAAACCTTTTGAGTCGTCACCGGTGTCCTGACCTTTTCCAGTCAAAAGTAAGGTTAGGGTTTCTTTCCGTTACAGTTTCTTACAAGTTTGCTGACGTGTTAACGTGAGTAGAGTGTACGATCATTTCATTACGAGTTTTAAGAGGTTCGGTCCAAAGTTGTCTTGTACTTGGGACTTGAAGGTCTACAAGTTTGACCTAAATCTTTCCGTCTCCTCGGTCTCTAGTTTAACGGTTGTAGGTGACCTAGTAACTTTTTCGTTCTCTCAAGGTCTTTTTGTACATGAAGACCAAATAACTCATACGGTTTCGGAAACTGACCTGTGTTGTTTGAGACCTTTTAAAAAGTTCTCTACCCTTATGGTCTGGTGGAATGGACGGAGGACTCTTCAGACATACCTCCTTTCTTCGTTGTCAATCTTGACCTACACCTTGTTGTCTCACCAAGGTTTAACACTTTCCTCATGCAGTTCCGACATATAACAGTGAGACGAATAAACTGAATATACCTCTCATGTCGTACACTTTACGAGCCGACCTACTTCGTGTTCGACCTTAATTCTAACACTCCTCTTTATAGTTATTGGAGTCTATACGTCTACTGTGGTGGGAATACCGTCTTTCTCTTCTCCTTAATTTCTCGGAGAACTACTTTCACTTTCTCCTCTCACTTTTTCGACCGAATTTTGAGTTGTAAGTCTTTTGATTCTAGTACCGTAGACCAGGGTAGAGAAGTACCGTTTATCTACCCTTTTGTTACTTTTATCGCTGTCTGAAATAAAAACCCCCGAGGTTTTAGTGACGTCTACCACTGACGTCGGTACTTTAATTTTCCGTGAACGAGGAACCTTCTTTTCGATAATGGTTGGATCTGTCATATAATTTTTCGTCTCTATAATGAAACGGTTGATTCCAGGTAGATCAGTTTCGATACAAAAAAGGTCATCAGTACATACCTACACACTGAACTTATATCTCTTTCGACTCGTGGTTTCTTAACTATGAAAACTCGATACCACAACCTCTTCTAAGAACGCTCAGGGAACCTGACGTTCCTTTAGGTTGGTCAGGTAGGATTTCTTTTAGTCAGGGCTTATAAGTAACCTTCCTGACTACAACGTCGACTTTGAAGTTATGAAACCGGTGGACTACGTTTCATGACTGAGTAAACTTTTCTGGGATTACGACCCTTTCTAACTTCCGTCCTCTTCCCCTACTGTCTCCTACTCTGCCAACCTACCGTACTGACTGAGTTACCTGTACTCAAACTCGTTCGAGGCCCTCAACCACTACCTGTCCCTTCGGACCCACGACGTCAGGTACCCCAACGTTTCTCAGCCTGAACTGACTCACTGACTTGGCTTGACTTGACTAACAATAAAACCGATTCATTTATTGATAACAAAGCGTCTCTGGATACTAGGATAAACTAACTATAAATAACTGTTTTGAAGAATTTAGTTTTAAATTAATTTAGGAAACTGGAGATCGATTGAAACCATACGAATTTTCCGGGGGACTTTGTGGGGTTTATCTCTATAATTTGTTGTAAGTGAACCATACAATTTAATAACCTAACCGGTTTTCCAAGTAAACCAACCGAGATCAGTGGTTAACAACTGAAATTGAAGTGAGTTTTGTTAAAATAACCTAACATAACACTGTCGACAGTATAACCGTACGTAAAATTTTTTTCTTTTATATAGTTTTAACCACTTATAAAATATCCGTAAAATTACAACCTCTACCTTCCCCTTTTCGTTATACAAACCATACGATATGAAATAATAAAGTTTTTTCCATTTTCACGTTGACTTTAATTTTTTTTTTTCTAAACACGTCACATATCTCTTTAATGACACTGACTAGTTTGTACAGTTTTCACCAAACATTGCAAACCACGACTTCTGAAGAATACCTGTTACGAGGCACCCATCCATCTGGTCAACTTCCACTATCACTAGTTTAGCTCTGTAACTCTCGTTAGTTACGAAATATTACACCCTTCATCGACTGTATGAGTTTTATAGGTTTAGTTCACAACTTTTAGTAAACGTGACGAACTAATACAAGTAGGAAAACTACTGACCCAAGATGTTTTCAACTCACTTTTTTTTGGAACTGACATAAAGACGTACACTAAGAAATGACTTTGCATTACTTTTACAAAGTAAAAATTTTGTTTAACACTGTCCGTTAATTTTTACCTATGACATGTTACTACACCTTGTCTTATCGAGGACCCCGTTCTCTTTACTTGGTGATCGTTGGTGTGGTTTCCGGCTAAAAGTAGGTTTCCACTACACATATACCGCCCTAACCTTCCCTCAGAAGATAATACTCGAGGAAGGTCTTTTGTTTTACTAATTAGAACCGTTCGTGACGAGGGTTAATCTGTTTGACTTTCGTCGTGAACTACTTTTCTTAGGTCTTAATCAGATGGTTTTTACGTCTTAGAAGGTAGTCCTATTGTGTTCTGGTATACAAAGAAACTACTGGTCAATTTTTGACATTGTCGAACCGACCCTGCAAGACTAAATAGGTTGTATAAATGGTATGTAATGTTGAAACCTTAAAGTAAATAAAACCACAAATGTTTTAAGAGAATCACCCCTTTTAAAGTTAAGGGACCTTTTGACATTTTGTATGAACTTTGTCAAGAAACGAGTTTTTCTATTCAAAACCCTTCTACTTTAATACTTCAAGGGACTTCTTTACCGTCTTCCATCACCTTATTTTATCACTTATACAACGAGTTATCTCAAGAACTACTTTTATTTTTTACACGGAATAAAAATAAATTTTTTGACTTCCTTGTGAAACCGGTTGGGTTAAGTACCATTCATAACAGTTTACTCATTATTGAGAAGAATCCAATATAACATACCATTTACAATGATTATATCTATAGGACCTTTAACACTTAAGGAAAAAGGTCACCAGTACATACCTACACTCTCAACTTTACACTTCTTTCGACTCGTGACTTCTTATCTACGAAAACTTGACACCACAACCTCTTCTGAGAACTCTCAGGGAACCTGACGTTCCTCTAGGTTGGTCAGGTAGGATTTCCTCTAGTCAGGACCCACAAGTAACCTTCTTAACTACGACTTCAACTTTGAGGTTATGAAACTGGGGGAATACGCTTCTCAACTGAGTAACCTTTTCTTGGACTACGACCCTCCCTAACCCCCGTCCTCCTCTTCCCCTGTTGTCACCTACTCTACCGACCTACCGTAATGACTGAGTATCCTATACTCAAACCCATTTGAGACCCTCAACCACTACCTGTCCCTCCGGGTCTCACGACACTAAGTACCCCAGCGTTTCTCAACCTGTACTGACTCGTTAACTTGACTTGAATTGACTGACTTTTAAGACTATCTAGGATCAATTAAATAGTCAGTATTAAGATAAATAATAGAATTTCACAAGACAGTATCGGCATTGGTTCAAAGAAACAGTTAACGAAACATTAATCTAAAATTTACACGGAATTCAGAAAACAGTAGTATCAATACCAAAATAAGACTACAAAAACTTTTTATGAAGGAGAAGTTCTTCTAATTATCTTTCCCGAAGACCTATTTATGTTCAAAGACTGAAAGTCTAGTATTACGACTTGACTCATTCTTTAATTTGTCAGAATTACTCTTTGGGCTAGTGAAGTATTTAACGAATCTCTCTCAATTAATGTATTCTGACTCACTTGACCACTTATACCAATATCAAAAATCAAAGACAGACTTTTTGATGACCAAACCTGGATACAAAAGGTCCATATTCCTTTGGAAAGGGAGTTTGTTTAATACTGAAACTATTTAATATGGAAACATTCGTCTTAACGAATGTTTGTTAAGACTCACCACTCGTCGCCGACACGCCGCGACCTCGCCGTTCGCCGGCTCTCCTCTATGGGATACAGGTTCCAGTCATCGACACCGGTACTCCTCTATTGTGTGTAGGTTCCTTTCCTCGTTGTCGACGTTCAACGACCTCGTCGGGGTGCAGGTTCCATTCTCTTTAGGGTCATTCTACCATCCACGACTCTCTCCCGTAGTCTTTGGTCTGTCTGACTTTGGCGTTAGTGTTTTTGACTGGTTAGATTAGTGCACCTGGTGTCGGAACAAATTGAGGTACTTTGATTCGGTACGACCCATCCCGGTGGGTTCTGCCTGTCCCGAACCACCTCTCAAGACTGTTTTACACCAGTGACCTCTTCCCTTACCGTTTGGTGAAGTCATAAGCAGGAACTCTTGGGGTACTTGTCATACCTTTCCGTTTTTCTATCCTACGATTGTCTACTTGAGGGGTCCAGTCATCCAGGGGTTATACGATGACCTCTAGTCACCTCTTTATTGAGGTTTTTCCTACTTCTCTGCCTCTGTTTCGTTTTTGTTATGGGTCAGCACCTACACTGACCACTATCTTCGTTCCAGACTACGACATTTTGTCGTTATAACATATCTTTGGACCTTACGATCCAGGTACTTAGTTCCGTTTAACCTTTATCAGTTTGTCCTCTACCGTTCTCACTTGCAGCTGTAAAATCCTTAGTCACTTTATTTTACCTGACCTTACCCACTTAAATTAAGTCTACTGGTAATATAGATGATACCACCCGTTCTTAGGGAATCTTCTTTACCTCATCCGTAGTATTAATTGTTTTCTCAGACTTTACGTCATGAACCTACGTTAGAGTTTTTACTGTCTTACTAGAGACAAGTAAAGGTTCCGTTTGGTAGACTATAGTGTCATTAGGTTCAGATACGGGACTGTTCATTACGACTTCTTCGACTTCAACTTACCAAGGTACTTCTGGATATTCTGGAAAATCTTGATTGTGGGTTTTTTCTACAGGAAAATTAATAGTCAAGTCAAGTCAACGAGTCAGCACAGGCTGAGAAACGCTGGGGTACTTAGCGTCGTGCGGTCCGGAGGGACAGGTAGTGGTAGAGGTCCTCAAGTGAGTTTGAGTACAGGTAGCTCAGGTACTACGGTAGGTCAGTAGAGTAGGAGCCACCAGGGGAAGAGGAGGACGGGGGTTAGGGAGGGTCGTAGTCTCAGAAAAGGTCACTCAGTTGAGAATCGTACTCCACCGGTTTGATGACCTCAAAGTCGAAATCGTAGTAAGGAAGGTTTCTTTAGGGTCCCGACTAGAGGAAGTCTTACCTGACCAACCTAGAGGAACGTCAGGTTCCCTGAGAGTTCTCAGAAGAGGTTGTGGTTTGAAGTTTTCGTAGTTAAGAAACCGCGAGTCGAAAGAAGTGTTAGGTTGAGAGTGTAGGTATGTACTGGTGACCTTTTTGGTATCGGAACTGATCTACCTGGAAACAACCGTTCCATTACAGAGACGAAAAGTTATACGATAGATTCAACCAACATTGAAAGGAAGGTTCCTCATTCGCAGAAAATTAAAGTACCGACGTCAGTGGTAGACGTCACTAAAACCTCGGGGTTTTTTATTTCAAACTGTGCCAAAGGTGACAAAGGGGTAGATAAACGGTACTTCACTACCCTGGTCTACGGTACTAGAAGCAAAAGACTTACAACTTGAAATTCGGTTGATAAAGTGAGAGGAGAAAGTGAAAGTAGTTCTCCGAAAAATCAAGGAGAAGTGAAAGACGGTATTCCCACCATAGTAGACGTATAAACTCCAATAACAATAAAGAGGGTCGTTAGAACTAAGGTCGAACACGAAGAAGGTCGGGTCGCAAAGAGTACTATATGAGACGTATCTTCAATTTATTCGTCCCACTGTTATATGTCGGAACTGCATGAGGAAAAGGATAAACCTTGGTCAGACAACAAGGTACAGGTCAAGATTGACAACGAAGGACTGGACGTATATCCAATGAGTTCTCCGTTCAATCCACCAGACCATAAGGGTAGAGAAAGTGTTAAAAGGTGTCAAATAACACTAGGTGTGTCAGTTTCCGAAACCGTATCAACTATTCCGTCTTTATCTACAAAAAGACCTTGAGAGAACGAAAAAGTTACTAGGTCACCTACAACCGTCAAATATCGTTTGTGGGAGAGGGTTGTCGTGTTCTCTTCTGAGATGTGTACCTGTAGTGGTCTCCCAGTTGTGGTTTTAGTCTAACTAATATAAGAAACGTCGGTTTCTACCTCTTCGAGATATGTCAGTCGTTTTTGTTCTGCTCCTCAACTGACACCGAGTCTAGTACTCGAGGAAAAACGGTTTAAGTATGAATTTAACTTCTTTCATCCCTTTTGGTGATCCGGTAAGTCCATACTGGATTTAGTTTAGGGAATACTAATATGTCACCTTCACTCTTTATCTAAATTTCCTGATCTAGACTATCTGTCTCACGGACTACTTGATACCAGACTCCAAGCACTGTAACATGTCCTCTGTCCCTAGTTCTGGTAGGGGTACCTTTTCTTTACGTTTTTTCGTTTTACCGACAGACCCCTCCGGAATGTTTATCGACACTTTTCTTCTCTTCACTTTTCGTTTCCTCCTTTCCTTCCTATATTCGTAGACTTACGTCTCAAGGTTTCTTATCGTTCTTCTCAATTCTTTCGGAAGGAGTCGCTAGTTACTTTTCTTTATCTCCTTTTCTTATCTTACCCTTTCTGATCTCTAGTGAAGTTCTTTTGATCTCTATGGTTCCCTTGTAAAGTACGTTTCTACCCGAGCTATTTCCTGTCTTTAACATACCTGGAAAAGTAATATCCCCTGACCTTACGTTTTCATCTCACAGTTCTTTGTGGACCTCATTGTCCGTTTAAACCGGAACCTTACACCTTACTTCGTCCCGTTTCCGGTAGTCTCAAAACGGTTCTTTTACGTGACCAGTATCGTTTGTGGGAAAAGGTTGTTGTGTTCTCTTCTGAGACGTGTACCTACAGTGGTGTACCGGTGGTGGTTTTAGTCTAACTAATATAAGAAACGTCGGTTTCTATCTCTTCGAGATATGTCAGTCGTTTTTGTTTTGGTCCTCGACTGACACCAAGTCTAGTACTTGAGGAATAACGGTTTAAGTATGATTTTAACTTCTTCCACCCCTTTTGGTGATCTGGTAAGTCCATACTACATTTAGTGTAGGGAATACTAATATGTCACCTTCACTCTTTATCTAAATTCCCTGATCTAGACTATCTGTCTCACGCGTTACTTGATACCTACCTCCAAGTACTGTAACATGTCCTCTCTACTTCGTTCTGGTAGGGGTTCTTTTTCTTTACGTTTTTTCGTTTTACCGAGAGACTCCTCCGGAATGTTTATCGACACTTTTCTTCTCTTCACCTTTATTTCCTCTTTTCCTTTCTATATTCGTAGACTTACGTCTCAAGGTTTCTTATCGTTCCTCTCTACTCTTTCGAAAGGAGTCACTAGTCACGTTTCTTTATCTCCTTTTGTTATCTTACCCTTTCTTATCTCTAGAGAAGTTCTTTTAATCTAAATGGTTCCCTTGTAAAGTAGTTTTTACGTGAGGTATTTCCTGTCTTTAACATACATGGATTGTCTTCGTCTTCTATAATTCTTCTCCACCGTTCTTATGTATCTTCTTGACATGTTTTTTCTAGAAGTGCTGGGTCTATTAGTACTACTACACTAGTGAGTGGATCTCGGTATGTAGGGTCTTACACTTCAGTTCACCCGGAATCCTCCGTAGTGATGCTTGTTTCGATCACCTCCACTACCTTAAGGTCAACTCGAAAAAGTTAAGGACTTTCTACTACGACACTTTCACGACGTGAGTTATACGGTCGTTTAAACCTTTTGAGTCGTCACCGGTGTCCTGAACTTTTACAGTCAAAAGTAAGGTTAAGGTTTCTTTCCGTTACGGTTTCTTACAAGTTTGATGGTGTTTTAATGTGAGTAAAGTGTGTGACCATTTCATTACGAGTTTTAAGACGTTCGGTCCAAAGTCGTTATGAACTTGGTACTTGAAGGTCTACAGGTTCGACCAAAATCTTTTCCGTCTCCTTGGTCTCCAGTTTAACGGTTGTAGACAACCTAGTAGTTTTTTCTCAAGGTCTTTTTGTAGATAAAGACGAAATAGTTGATACGATTTCAGAAACTGACACACCTAGTGTCATTTGAGACCTTTTAAGACTTACTCTACCTTTATGGTCTGGTGGACTGGACGAAGAACTCTTTGGACATACGTCCAGTCCTTCGTTATCAATCTTGACTTGTACCTTGTTGTTTGACCAAGGTTTATCCTTTTCCTCATACAGTTCCGACATATAACAGTGTGACGAATAAATTGAATATATGTCTCGTATAGTCCTCTTTACGACTCGACCTACTTCGTCTTCGACCTTAGTTCCAACGACCCTCTTTATAGTTATTGGAGTCTACACGTCTACTGTGGTGGGAATACCGTCTTTCACTTCTTCTTGATTTCTCGGAGAACTACTTTCACTTTGTCCTCTCACTTTTTCAACCGAATTTCGAATTGTAAGTTTTTTGATTCTAGTACCGTAGAACAGGGTAGTGAAGTACCGTTTATCTACCTCTTTGTCACCTTTGTCATCGACTGAAATAAACCACCACCACCACCCCCACGAGGTTTTAGTGACGTCTACCACTGACGTCGGTACTTTAATTTTCTACGAATGAGGAACCTTCCTTTCAATACTGTTTGGATCCGTCGTATAATTTTTCGTCTTTGTAATAAAACTGTTGTTTACAGACAGAGTAGTTCCCATACAAAAAAAGGTCATCAGAACATACCTACACTCTCAACCTGATATTTCTTTCGACTCGTGGCTTCTTAATTATGAAAACTTGACACCACAACCTCTTCTGAGAACTCTCAGGGAACCTGACGATCCTCTAGGTTGGGTCCAGTAGGATTTCCTCTAGTCAGAACTCACGAGAAACCTTCCTGACTACAACTTCGACTTTGAGGTCATGAAACCGGTGGACTACGTTTCTCGACTGGTTAAACTTTTCTGGGACTACGACCCTTTCTAAATTTCGTCCTCTTCTTTCCCTACTGTCTCCTACTCTACCAACCTACCGTAGTGACTGAGTTACGTTTACTCAAACTCATCTGAGACCCTCAACCACTACCTGTTCCTCCGGATCTTACGACACCAGGCACCCCAGTACTTGTCAATCTGTGCTGACTCGTTGACTTGACTTGACTTCGTCTTGACTTCCAAAGGTCCACCGTAATCACAATTTATTTGACGGATGGTTACGTCCTCAATGTCCTCTACGTCCAAGCTAGGGACCCAACCCTTCTGGGGAATCTCCTCCCATACCGTTAGGTGAGGTAATAAGAACGGACCTCTTAGGGTACCTGTCTCCGAGGCCAGGTACCCCAGTGTTTCTCAACCTGTAGTGACTTCAGTGAATCGTACGTGCTTACGTTCTTCTTAACTTTGTAAATAGAAAAAAAAAGATAGACGAAGGAGGTCTCTAACATTTGAGAATTCAAGGATCGTTGAAATGGTCTTTTTATTCCTTTCGGTGAGTGATTGTCGATGTCTTTGGAGTTGCATTAACCCCCTGGAATTTTTTTCTGTTTAATTGGTTATATAGACAATCCACTTTAGACACTGTTCGGGAAACACATGGAAAAGATCGGGACTCTCCTAGAAATTTTCAAGTGAGTCTGAGGAATATTTTAAAGGAATAAATTTAAAAATATTTCGAAATTTTTCACATATACTAGTTAATATCAATGTATTTAATAGTCCGGTTTAAAAACTCTAGTCTGAATAAAACGTTTTTTTAATCAGTTAAATCAATATAAATCATCTTTACTCCCATTAAGATCTCTCTTTTTCTACAAAGTTACTTACAATTTGGGGTCAAAACAATTGTCTCCAGACATAAATGATTCTGAGTGAAGGACCTATCAAGGAACGACAATATAATTTCATTTCAAATTAACTTAACAATTTTCTTGTGAGAAATTCAAACAAAGACTTCGAAACAAATACCAGGTTGAGAGTGTAGGTATGTACTGATGACCTTTTCGATATCGAAACTGACACACCCGGAAACATCCGTTTCACTATAGAGACGAAAAATTATACGACAGGTCTAAACAGTGTCGAAAAGAAGGTTTCTCATTTATAGAAATTAAAGTACCGACGTCAGTGGTAGAAGTCACTAAAACCTCAGGTTCTTTTATTTTAGACAGTGACAAAGGTGAAAAAGGGGAAGATAAACGGTACTTCATTACCCTGGTCTACGGTATTAGAACCAAAAAACTTACAACTCAAAGTTCGGTCGAAAAAGAGGAAGGAGAAAGTGGGAGTAGTTCTCCGAGAAATCAAGGAGAAGGAAAAGTCGGTAATTTCTCCATAATAGACTTATAGACTCCAACGACTATAAAGAGGACCGTTAGAACTAGGGTCGAACACTAAGTAAGTCGGACTGTAAAACGTACTACATGAAAAGTAAATTCAATTTATTCATCGTACTGTTATGTGTCGTAACTTTATGAGGAAAGGGTGAAACTTACCAGGTAATAAAGTACTCGACATACTTTTCTGTTTTTCTATACTGTGGTCCTCTACTCGGGGAGTCTAGTCTTTCACAGGTTATACGAGAACCCATTCTCATCTCCTGTTAATGTTTATCGAGGTCTTTCTTACTTCGTTGACCTGGTTTCACTTTTGTTACGAGTAAACACCTACACAGACCACCACTTTCATTTCAGGCTACCACATTTCTTGTTATAACGTATTCTCGTGTCTGACAATCTAGGTACTTAGTTCCATTCCACCTACATCAGTTCGTCCTCCACCGTTCTCACTTATAGTTATAGAAACCTTAGTCACTTGATTTCACCTGTCCTTTCCCACTTGAATTAAGTCTATTAGTAATGTAGATGATGACACCCGTTCTTAGGGAATCATTTTTTTACCTCATCGGGAGTATCAGTTTTCTTCTCAGACTTTCCGTCATGAACCCACGTTAGAGTTTTTACTGTATTACTAGAACGAAGTAAAAGTCCCGTTTAGTAAGTCGTAGTGTTATTAGGTTCAGATACAGGGTTGGTGACTAAGACTTTTCGACTTCAACTGGTCAAGATACTTCTGGATTACGTTTTCATCCTTCGGTTCTCTATGAACATCATTCATAGAGAACAAACCGAACCACATGTTTTACTTCGTCCCATTTCATCTCAAAATAGTTCTCTTACGTGACCAGTATCGTTTGACCAGTAGTGTTTTCTGTAGAGATGTGTACCTGTAGTGGTTTACCAGTTATGACTTTAGTCTGAATATAAGAAAGGTCGGTTTCTACCTCTTAGAGATATGTCAGTCGTTTTTGTTGGACCTCGACTGACACCGAGTCTATTACTTGAAGAACAACGTTTTAAGTCTAAACTTAACTTGTTTCATCCCTTTTGGTGATCCGGTAAGTCCATACTGGATTTAGTTTAGGGAATAACAATATGTGACCTCCATTACTTATCTAAGTTCCCTAATCTAGACCATCTGACTCACGGATCTCTTGATACCCGTCTCCAAGTATTATAACATGTTCTCCGTTACTGGGTTTGCTAGGGTTTCTTTTTGTTTACGTTCTTCCATTTCACCAACAGACTCCTCCGAAATGTTTATCGACTTCTTTCTTCTCTACACTTTCCGTTTTGTCTTACCCTTTCCATATAGGTTGACTTACGTCTCCAGGTCTCTGATCGTCCCTCTCTATTCTTCCGGAAGAATTTACTTGTGACGTTTCTTTATCTCCTTTTGTTATCTCACCCTTGTTGATCTCTAGAGAAGTCCTTTTAACCTCGACAGTTCCCTGATAAAGTACCTTCCTACTCGTACTATTTCCTGTCTTTGTCTCTCTAATTATTCTGCTCGGTTCTTATGTGTTTTCTTGATATGTTTTTTTCTTGACTTACTTGGTCTATTGGTGCTACCACACCAGTGAACGGATCTCGTCTGTAGGACCTCACACTTCAGTTCACCCGGAATCCTTCGTAATGATGTTTGTTTCGATCACCTCCACTACCTTAAGGTCGACTCGATAAAGTGTAGGATTTTCTACTACGACAACTTTCACGACATGAGTTATACAGTCGTTTTAACCTTTTGAGTCGTCACCGGTGTCCTGACCTTTTCCAGTCAAAAGTAAGGTTAGGGTTCCTTACCTTTATAGTTTCTTACAAGTTTAATGACATGTTCACACGAGAAAAGTTTACGATCATTCCATTGCGAGTTTTAGGAAGTTCGATCCGGAGTCCTCATACACTTTGTTCTTGAAGGTCTACATGTTCTAACCAAATCTTTTCCGTTTCCTTGGTTTCTAGTTTAACGGTTGTAAGTAAACTAGTATCTCGTTCTCTTAAGGTCTTCTCGTAGATGAAGACATAGTAACTGATACACTTTCGGATATTGTCACACCTAGAGGTTGACACTTTTTAAGAATTTCTCTACCCTTATGGTCTGATGGAATGGACAGAGAACTCTTCGGACATATGGTCAGTTCTTCGTTTTCAGTCTTGGCCTGTGTCTTGTTGACTCACCAAGGTTTCACCCTTTCCTCATGCCGTTTGACATATAACAGTGGGACGAATAAATTGAATTTACGTCTCATGTAGAACACTCTACGATCCCACTTACTTTGTGTTCGACCTTAGTTCTAACGGTCCTCTTCGTAGTTGTTGGTGTCTATACGTCTACTATAGTGTGATTACCGTCTTTCACTTCTCCTTCATTTCTCGAAGAACTACTCCCACTTTCTCCTGTCACCTTTTCGTCCGAACTTTGAGTTGTAAGTTTTTTGATTCCAGTTCCGTAGGTTAGGGTAGTGAAGTACCGTTTACCTTCCCTGTTTCACTTTCGTCACCGTCTAAATAAAAGAACCCCGGGGTTCAGTGACGTCTGTCACTGACATCGGAACTTTACATTTCTACAAGTGGGGAGTCTTCTTTTCGACACTGTTTAGACCTGTCGTATAATTTTTCGTCTCTGGAGTGAAACGACTGTTACCAGACATATCAGTTTCGAGACCAAAAAGGTCATCAGTACTACCTACATTCTCAACCTGGTATTGCTTCGAACTTGTGACTTCTTAACTACGAAAAAAAAAAAGAATCTATAAGAAAAGGACAAAATCTTTTCAGGAAAAGTCAAACGAAAAATAAAGACCTCCTAAGATAACTATAAGAAAAAAAAAAAAATTAAAATTTTAGAAATTAAGAATGTACCCAAGGGACATTACAACCTCTTCTGGGAAGTCGCAGGGAATTTGTCCACCGGTTTCATAACCTCAAAGTCAAGTTGTAGTCAGGAAGGTTACTTGTTGGTCCTGACTAGAGGAAATTCTACCTGACCAACCTAGAGGAACGTCAGGTTCCCTGAGAGTTCTCAGAAGAGGTCGTGGTGTCAAGTTTTCGTAGTCAAGAAACCACGAGTCGAAAGAAATATTAGGTTGAGAGTGTAGGTATGTTCTAATGACCTTTTGGTATCGGAACTGATCTGCCTGGAAACAACTGTTTCATTACAGACGAAAACTTATACGACAGATTCAACCAGTATTGAAACGAAGGTTCCTCATTCGTAGAAAATTAAAGTACCGACGTCAGTGGTAGACGTCACTAAAACCTCGGGAGAGGGGGGTTTTATTTCAGTCGGTGACAAAGGTGACAAAGGGGTAGATAAAGGGAATTTCCCTACCCTGACCTACGGTACTAAAATCAAAAGACTTACAACTCGAAATTCGGTTGAAAAAGTGAGAGGAGAAAGTGAAAGTAGTTCTCCGAGAAATCAAGAAGAAGAGAAAGACGGTATTCCCAACACAGTAGACGTATAGACTTCAATAACTATAAAGAGGGTCGTTGGAACTAAGGTCGAACACGAAGTAGGTCGGATCGTAAACGTACTACATGAGACGTATATTCAATATATTCGTGCCACTGTTATATGTCGGGACTGTATGAGGAAAAGGATAAACCTTGGTCGTACAACAAGACACAGGTCTAGATTGACAACAAAGAACTGGACGTATGTCCAAAGAGTTCTCCGTCCAGTCCATCAGACCATAAGAGTAGAGAAAGTCTTGAAAGGTGTCAAATACCACTAGGTGTTTTCAGTTTCCGAAACCGCATCAGTCATTTCGTCTTCATCTACAAAAAGACGGTAGATGAAGATGTTCCTAATTTAGTACACGACGGTGTCGATGAGTAAAGTCGTAAGGGACTTTCCTCAAATTCCACCTCTCGTCTTTACTCCGTAAACACGAAACCTTTTTCTGGACCGTCTTCTCCAGAAGTCTATCTATTAAAGTTTCTGGGTTAAAATACTCGGGTTAAGAACATGGAGGAGTATAGATCTTTTCGTGAATTTAAGAAGTACCACTACAGGTGAGGAACACTGATCGTCTTTGGAGGACGTTTTATATACACGAACTTACGTACATGAGAGGGAAGTGGTTTCCGTGATATATGACTGGAAGGTAAGATGGTGAAACCTCATCAAAGATCCTTGATGACTCCACGACAGTGGGTCCGATATCAGAAACAATAACAACAACGACAAGTCAGTGAGTCCGCACAGACTGAGAAACGTTGGGGTACCTTACGTCGTACCTTCGGTCGACGTACCTTGGGGTGTCTTCGGTCGGAAGGGACAGGAAGTGATAGAGGACCTCAAACGAGTTTGAGTACAGGCAACCCAACTACTATGCAAAGTTGGTAGAGTAAGAGACAGTGGGAGAAGAGGAGGACGGAACTTAGAAAGGGTCGTAGTCTGAAAAGGTCACTCGACCGACAAACGTAATCCACCGGTTACATAACCTCGAAGTCGAGTCATGAAGATTACTTATAAGTCCCAACTAAAGGAAATCCTAACTGACCAAACTTCCTCGAAGGAAGCATCTAGTCAACCATTTCTTAGACGGAAGTCACGTCCTTAGGTGGACGTTACGTCCTCTGGGTCCAAGTTAAGGACCCAGGTCTTCTAAGGCACCTCTTCCTTTACAGTTGGTTGAGGTCATAAGAACGGACCTTTTAGGGTACCTGTTTCCTTGGACCTCCCGATGTCAGGTACCCCAGTGTTCTCAGTCTGTGTTGAATCCCTGATTTGGTGGTGACCAGACTTGAAGAACGACAGGTTCCCTGAGAACTCAGAAGAGGTCTTGGTGTCAAACTTTCGTAGTCAAGAAGTCCTGAGTTAGAAGAAATACCAGGTTGTACTGATGTAAATGTAGTACTGATGTACATGTAGTAGAGGCATGTACTGATGTCCTTTTTGGTATCGGAACTGGTATGCCTGGAAACAACCGTTTCACTATAGATACAAAAAATTATACGACAAGTCCAAACAGTATCGAAAAGAAGGTCCACTTTGCCTCGTCCTGTGACGTAGGGACGGGTAAGGAGGTAGTACAAACGGACGGAAAACACACCCTTTTGAAATCAGTTTCTTATTCGAATTAGTTTTTTCACTATCTACACCTTTATTTTCTTTTGTCTTCTCTGAATTCTTATTACATCAGTAATTCGTAGTAGTTCCTGGAAATAGTTCCCGACATCTATTGTAAGACTCGGTATAGGATACTCGACAAAATATCTATGATTTTGGGGTCCACCTCTTCTATTGATGTTCTACTGGTCTAACATAGGTCCTGTATTTGACGGTGTTAAGGTTCCTGACTAGTGTTTCTTTACGCTTGTTTACCTGGGACCTTGACTTTCTAATTGCAACGGATTTTGTCAGTTCTACTACGAGCAGTCTAGTGACTACTGGTTAAACTTCTACTGACAAATTCTACACAACAAAGACGTACATCAGAGACGGGGTGGAGGTGAGACAAATATTTTCAAGAATGGGGTGACGAACACCCCTCTCAGTCGAAAACCTCTCTACAGACGGTAGGAGGGGGGTGGGGTCAACGGTCGTAGACTTAATTTCGTTTGAAAGTAAAAGTAGTTGGACCGGATAAATTCGTAGAAATTTAAAGTACCTCAGTGACCGGGGTCGCTAAAACCTCGGGTTCTTTTGTTTCAGACAGTGACAAAGGTAAAAAAGGGGTAGATAACCGGTACTTCACTACCCTGGTCTACGGTACTAGAATCAAAAAACTTACAACTCAAAATTCGGAAGAAAAGTACGAGGAAAAAATGGAAGGAGATCTCTGAGAAATCAAGGAGAAACGAAAGACGGTAATCCCACCACAGTAGACGTATAGAGTCCAATAACTGTAAAAAGGACCGTTAGAACTAAGGTCGAACTCGAAGTCGGTCGGTCCGTAAAGTGTAATACATGAGACATTTATTCGCCCCACTGTTACATGTCGCAACTGTATGAGGAAAGGGTTAAACCTTGGTCGGGTAACAAGATACAGGTCAAGACAACGAAGAACTGAACGTATGTACAATGAATCCTCCGCCCATTACAGTCAAAAGTAAGGTTAGGGTTTCTTTCCGTTACTGTTTCTTACGAGTTTAATGGTGTGTTAACGTGAGTAGAGTGTGCGATCATTTCATTACGAGTTTTAAGAGGTTCGGAACGAAGTCATTATACACTTAGTACTTGAAGGTCTACATGTTCGACCAAAATCTTTTCCGTCTCCTTGGTCTCTAGTTTAACGGTTGTAGGTGACCTAGTACCTTTTTCGTTCTCTCAAGGTCTTTTTGTATAAAGACGAAATAACTGATACGGTTTCGGAAACGGACACACCTAGTATTATTTGACACCTTTTAAGACTTTCTCTACCCATATGTTCTGGTCGACTGGACGGAGAACTCTTTGGATATACGTCCAGTCCTTCGTTGTCAATCTTGATCTGTACCTTGTTGTCCGACCAAGGTTTATCCTTTTCCTCATGCAGTTCCGACATATAACAGTGGGACGAATAAATTGAAGATACGTCTCATGTAGTACTCTTTTCGATCCGACCTCCTTCGTGTTCGACCTTAGTTCTAACGACCCTCTTTATTGTTATTGGAGTCTATACGTCTACTGTGTTGGGAATACCGTCTTTCTCTTCTTGATTTCTCGGAGAACTACTTTCCCTTTCTCCTCTCATTTTTTCAACCGAATTTCGAGTTGTAAGTCTTTTGATTTTAGTACCGTAGGTGAGGGTAGTGAAGTACCCTTTATCTACCCCTTTATCACCTTTGTCACCGACTGAAATAAAGTACCCCGCCCCCCGGAGGTTTTAGTGACGTCTACCACTAACGTCGGTACTTTAATTTTCTGCGAACGAGGAACCTTCTTTTCAATACTCGTCGGCTCTATCATATAACTTTTCGTCTCTGTAACGAAACACTTGTTTCCAGGCAGATCAGTTCCGATACCAAAAAGGTTATCAGTACATACCTACACTCTCAACCTGATATTTCTTTCGACTCGTGACTTCTTAACAACGAAAACTTGACGCCACAACCTCTTTTGAGAACTCTCAGGGAACCTGTCGTTCCTCTAGCTTGGTCAGGTAGAATTTCCTCTAGTCAGGACCCACAAGTAACCTTCCTGACTATAACTTCGACTTTGAGATTATGAAACCGGTGGACTACGCTTCTCGACTGAGTAAACTTTTCAGGGACCACGACCCTTTCTAACTCCCGTCCTCTTTCCCTACCGTCTCATACTCGACCAACCTACCGTGGTGGTTGAGTTACCTGTACTCAAACCCATTTACGACCCTCAACCACTACCTATACCTCCGGACCGTACGACGCCAAGTATTCCATCTTTTCTCAGCCTGTGCTGACTCGCTGACTTGACTTGCTTCCACGAGACTATAAAGATAGAGAAATCTTAAAAGGTCAAACAACACTAGGTTGTCAGTTTCCGAACTCATATCAGTTACTTCGTCTTCATCTACAAAAAGACCTTAAGAGAACGAAGAGATACTGGGTTGTCTACAACTGTTAACCTAGAGACCAAGGAGACGGAAAAGATTTAGGTCAAACTCGTAGACCTTCAAGAACCAAGTGTATGACGACTTCGGATCGAACTTCCTGAAACTCTTAATGGTACAATCGTACACTTTACTGACGTTGACACGGTATCAAACTTATAAGAAACTGTAACGGGAAAAACCCTTACCCTACTTTTAACTGTAAAAGGTCAGGACGCCGGTGACGAGTCAAAAGGTTTAAACGACTGTGTAACTCATGTCGAGAAAGTGTCGTAGTAGAAAATAAAATTGATCGAATGGACCCTAAGGTAGTGGAGATGAAACATCATTACGAAGTATTCCGGATTAACTGGAGTGTGAGGTCCTACAGACCAAGATCCACTCACTGGTATGGTATCACGAAGACCCAGAAAGTCTGGAGAAAATATATCAAGAAGACACATAAGAACAGAAGAGACGAAGACAATGTAGGTATGACAAAGACAGGAAGTCAAGTCAAGTCAACGAGTCAGTGCAGGTTGAGAAACACTGGGGTACTTGGTGTCGTGCGGTCCGGAGGGACAGGTAGTGGTTGAGGGCCTCAAGTGAGTTTGAGTGCGGGTAGGTTAGCCACTACGGTAGGTTGGTAGAGTAGGAGACAGTAGGGGAAAAGGAGGACGGGGGTAAGGGAGTGTCGTAGTTCCAGAAAAGGTTATTCAGTTGAGAAGCGTATTCCACCGGTTTCATAACCCCAAAGTCGAAGTCGTAGTCAGGAAGGTTACTTGTGCGTCCTGACTAGAGGAAATCCTACCTGACCAACCTAGAGGAACGTCAGGTTCCCTGAGAGTTCTCAGAAGAGGTTGTGGTTTCAAGTTTTCGTAGTTAAGAAACCGCGAGTCGAAAGAAGTGTCAGGTTGAGGAGTGTAGGTATGTAGTGGTGACCTTTTTGGTATCGGAACTGATCTGCCTGGAAACAACCGTTTCATTACAGAGACGAAAACTTATATGATAGAGCCGACGAGTATTGAAAAGAAGGTTCCTCATTCACAGAAAATTAAAATACCGACGTCAGTGGTAGACGTCATTAAAACCTCGGGTCTTTTTATTTCAGACTGTGACAAAGGTGAGAAAGGGGTAGATAAAGGGTACTTCATTACCCTGACCTACGGTACTATAAGCAAAAGACTTACGACTCGAAATTCGGTTGAAAAAGTGAGAGGAGAAAGTGAAAGTAGTTCTCCGAAAAATCGAGGAGAAGTGAAAGACGGTATTCCCACCACAGTAGACGTATAGACTCCAATAACTATAAAGAGGGTCGTTAGAACTAAGGTCGAACACAAGGAAGGTCAGGTCGCAAAGAGTACTACATGAGACGTATCTTCAATTTATTCGTCCCACTGTTATATGTCGGAACTGCATGAGGAAAAGGATAAACCTTAGTCAGACAACAAGGTACAGGTCACGATTGACAACGAAGGTCTGGACGTATGTCTAAAGAGCTCTCCGTCCAATCCACCAGACCATAAGGGTAGAGAAAGTATTAAAAGGTCAAATAACACTAGGTGTGTCCGTTTCCGAAACCGTATCAGTTATTTCGTCTTTATCTACAAAAAGACCTTGAGAGAACGAAAAAGGTACTAGGTCACCTACAACCGTTAAACTAGCGACCAAGGAGACGGAAAAGATTTAGGTCGAACTTGTAGTCCCTCAAGTGCCAAGTGCATAACGACTTCGGACCGAACTTCTTAAAACTCGTAATGAAATGATCGTACACTCTACTCATGTTAACACGTCATCAAACTCGTAAGAAACAGTAACGGAAAGAAACCCTAACCTTACTTTTGACTGGAAAAGGTCAGGACACCGGTGACGACTTAAAAGGTTTAAACGACCGTATAACTCACGTCGTCAAAGTGTCGTAGTAGAAAGTCCTAAACTTTGTCGAATTGACCTTAGGGTAGTGGAGGTGATCGAACAAGCATCGCTACGAAAGATTCCGGGTGAACTGAAATGAAAGGTTCTACAGACGAAATCTAATCACTAGTGTAGTAGTACTAATAGACCCAGCACTTCTAGAAAAACATGTCAAGAAGACACATAAGAACGGTGGAGAAGAATTATAGAAGACGAAGACAATCCAGGTCTGGTAAAGACAGGAAATAGCTCGGGTAGGAACGTACTTTACAAGGGAACCATAGAGATTAAAAGAACTTCTCTAGAAATCAGAAAGGGTAAGACAATAAAAGGAGATAGAAACGTAACTAGCGACTTCTTTCGAAAGAATAGAGAAGAACGATAAGAAACCTTGAGACGTAAATCTGCGAATATAGAAAGGAAAAGAGGAAACGAAAAGCGGAGAGAAGAAAAGTGTCGATAAACATTTCGGAGGGGTCTGTCGGTAAAACGAAAAAACGTAAAGAAAAGGTACCCCTACCAGAACTAGGGACAGAGGACATGTTACAGTGCTTGGAGTAAGGTATCAAGTAGTCCGTGAGATAGATAGTCTAGATCTGGGAATTTAGATAAAGAGTGAAGGTGACATATTAGTATTCCCTAAACTAAATCCTGTATGGACTTACCAGATCGCCAAAAGGGATGAAAGAAGGTAAATTCAGACTTAAACCGTTATTCCTCAAGTACAAGACTCGGTGTCAGTCGAGGGCCAGAACAAAAACAACTGACATATCTCGAAGAGGTAGAAACCGACGTATCTTATATTAGTTAGACTAAAGCCACAACTGGTAGACCACTACAGGTACACATCTCAGAAGAGAACACAACAACCTTCTCCCACAAACGATACTGGTCACGTAAAAGAACCGTTTTGAGATAATCAGAAACGGGACGAAGTAAGGTGTAAGGTTCCGGTTTAAACGGACAATGAGGTCCACAAAGAACTGAAGGATGAAAACGTAAGGGTAGGGGATACTACTTTTCCTATAGAAAAAACCTACAATCAAGATTTTCTAGAACATCCACAGGTATTTTGGCAAGTTGAAGTCAAAGAAGTCGTAATGACCAACCCCGTATCTGAACCTAATGACATTATAACTTACCAAACGGAACTTCTGGTTATCTCTAGTAAGACAGTAAAAACTCTAACGTAGGTTCATGACGTAAACCTGAGAAAACAACTGGTACTACCGATAAGGTAAAGAAGACTCACTAAGGACGGGTGTCATCAACTTCCAGTCCTTACCGCCGACATTCCTCTATGGGGAGGAGGTTCCATTCCTCGTCGCCGACACGAAACGACCTCGTCGGTACTTCTCTATGGGGTGTGGGTTCCATTCTCTTTGGGTTCATTCTACCATCGACACCGTTCTCCCGTAGTCTCCCGTCTGTGTGACTTTGGTATGAACGTCTTTTGATCAGTTAGCTTAGTGTGATCCTGGTGTCGGAACAGATTCAGTTACTTTGGTTCGGTACGGATGCCCCGTTTAGCTCTGCCCGCCCAGTACCACCTCTCCAGACTGTCTCACACCAGGTGACCTCTTCCCTTACCGTTCGGTGAAGTCATAAGAACGGAACTCTTGGGGTACTTGTCATACTTTTCCGTTTTTACTATCCTATGGTTTTCTCCTTGAGGGGTCCAGTAATCCACGGGTTATACGATGATCTCTAGTCACCTCTTTATTGAGCTCTTTCTTACTTCCCTACCTCGGTTTCGTTTTTGTTATGGGTCGACACCTACACTGACCACTATCTTCGCTCTAGGTTACGACATTTCTCGTTATAACGTATCCTTGGACCTTACAGTCCAGGTACTTAGTTCCGTTTAACCTTCACCAGTTTGTTCTCTACCGTTTCCACTTGTAGTTGTAAAATCTTTAAACTCGATTTTACCTGACCTTACTGGTAGTTGACTCAATTACTGGTAATTGAGTCTACTGGTAGTATAGAAGGTAGAAATCTGTAAAATTTTTTGGTTCCATGTCTAGTAATTTGAGAGTCCAATGAGCTTAGTACTAAAAGAGTGAGAGTTGTCAGTTCTTATTTTACTCCTCTTTGCGACTGGTTCGTCAAACAGTAACCGGTAGTTGTTCGGTCTCCAGGATGTTAGGATAAAGTGGAGGAGAGGGGTGTGGAAACGGTAAACTTGTAATCCAAGGTAGGGTGTTAGACGGATTGTGAACCCTTCGATGTCTCTTTTTTTACTCTACGAGTGCCCAACCCCCATCGCTCCACCCCCATCACTCCACCCTCTTATCCCACAATCAGGACCTCCCGTGATGACTTCAACCGTTTCTGGAGGATGCGTGGTCCGTACATTAAGTGCAGTAGGACTGCAGAAAGAAAAGAAATCTGGGAACCGACAACATCGACCACTCGTGTAAACCCGATATGACCTCCTTTTATTAGGTCAGGTGGTCAGGTACCTCAGTTTTTCTGAACCCACGTCAGAATTTGAAGATGGTGAATGACACTGGAGCTTGTGAAGTAAATTAAAGGGAATCGGACAAAAATGTAAACATTTATGTTTAGTCATAAACGGAGGGTCTCAACAAAATCTATTGTATACCACAGAGCCGTATTTGATAATTTCTTTGGGAGAAAATGGACAGAAATAAAAAACTATACAATCCCAGACGAGACTCCGTAGTCAGGGGTTGTAAAAAACAGTGATCCCTGGCCAAATCATCTTCTGTTAAAAAGGGTCCCGTTCCCCTCGAGCCGGCAAGTCTGCCGTTGCGCTCTTTACCCCTCGCCGAGACGAAGGTGGTGATTGGAAGGGACCGGGACCTCAACGCTTGAGGATGAGATTTTATGGAGACTGGGCGGCGGGGTTTCGGGATCGGGAGTCTCGAAGCGGTTAAGGGTGGTTTCCATTCTGGGCGGGAAGGTCGAGGACTCGGCTTCGAAGACGGTGTCGGAAGGCCCTTGTGGAATCGGAGGCCCACCCTTGGTTGGTCGTGGCGGCGAAAGAAAACAGAGGCGGGAGGGGGCGACGTCAACAGCATCGCAGTGAAGGCGGCCCTCCCTGCCCGTTCTGGCGCGCCAACCGCGCTTTCAGCCAAGCGCCAAGCCGTTGAAGGCCCAGACGCAAACGAAACCACCCCCGCGGCGACCCACGCCACCCACACGCGGCCCGACCGCGGGCTGGGGTCGGCGTCAGGGCGCACGGCGCGCCGGGGGATGAGCGGCGGGCCTCTAGGGGACGGAGGTGGCTCCACTCACTTCGAGTCTCACTCGTGGGTCGAGGGAGGGGTGGAGCGCTCCCCCTCCCCAGGAGCTGCGGCGGAGACCGGAATCCCCGGGACCTAAGGCCTGGAACATTGGCCGGGGCCCTGGCCACCTACCCTGTCGCCTCTCGTGCACTGACCCCGTCCTGGCTATTAGCCTGAAAATGGACCGTCGACGCCTCGCTCTCGTAGATCGGAAAATCCCGGGATTCAAATTACCGACCGAAAGTACAAATATACATTTCAAGCAAATGACTCCCGAATTGGATAGAGCTCCCGGCGTCTACTGGAGTCCCTGGATTAGCAAGACTCGTAAGAGTTCGATTTACTTTAACTTACTGGTAGCTGAATCCTCTGAATCTCGAGGTCTCGTTTTCAGGAGCTACTTAAGTCAAATCGTTGTAATTAAAGCATAAAACTAAATGCTTCTGACCAACAGTAGAAAAGGGAACTAAAACAGGTGTAAGGTGACAAAGAATGTTTGGTATTACCTGCTTAAGTACCCGTTCTGGTCTTACAAACAGGAAGCTGTAAGAATAAACGCGTCTTTTCATCCACGAAATTTGTAAATTGAAACATACATTACACAAACATGAGAACAATTACCAAGGAAATAAAACTGTCAAGTCTTTACAGGTTTTTACTGTTTCTTGGCAAAAAACACTTCAAAAATTTCAGAAGTCTGTTAAGACTTACAAAAAAATTTCGAGAACTCCATTCTGATGAACTGTTACAGAACGACACTTAAGTAAAAGAACAAAGATCACAAAAACTGAATCCGGAAAATACAGAATCAGTACCAATAAAATAAAAGTATTATCAAAATGAGATCAGACGTAAGTATCTATAGAGTAATAATTGTGTGAAAACTTGACTATAATCATATAGTACATAAAACCCCCCTAACTTTAGAAATGACTGTAAATATAACTTTCACTACCCGGACCATCAGAATCTTTAATTCATCAAAAGAAAACAGACGATTGGTATCTGGAAACACACAACTTTTTTGAACTCCGTCAGGATATAACCAATGTGAAGTAAAAAACAAAAACAACAACAATTAACAATTTTCATACAAAGTAATATATCAAAGTACACCCTCCTACATCCCCATCACAGAGGGGGTCATCGTAGTGGGACCGGACTCTTTAACCTGGGGTCGAGTCTGAGTGACTAACCTTAGATGAAAAATTGTTCTAGAATACATACAAATTCTTTGTGAACATTTTTTTTTCTTTTCTTTCTTTGTGAACATCGTCCAAAAGGAAATTTCAAGTAAGTCGTTTATTAACACAAGTAGTAGACTATTCGTGACAAGTTTATGAACCCTATGTAAATCTATTACTCTCGTCCGTTTCTAAGTATGAAAGAGTCTCAAATGCAAGAGAATATCGATATCCTTTATTTGATTAGTCTATATAGTTACACATTATATATCATACAATTTCGACGCTTCACGACACCCTCCTCTTTACGTTTTGTTCAATTTTGTAAGGTCTTCTACAAACAATTCCTTCTTCCCTTCAAATGTTAAATAAAATTTATATCACACTATAAGAGACCTCTTCAACTATAAACATTTATGAACTACCTCCACTCTATTACTCGGTACAATTATACACCCCTTCCAAAGTCAAAGTCCGTCTCCTTTATTAGTATGTGTCCGGGACCCTTCCACGAACGTCACAGACAGGACGAAATAACACCGACATCACATCACACTTGTCCTCTACACCCTACTTACGATTCCAAACCAAGTCTCTTATTCTTGTTTCTCCAGTACTCCCGGAACACCAGAGAAAATTTCTGCAACCGAAAAAGAATGCCACTCTACCTCTCGGTGACCCCCTCAAATTAGTCTTCTCATAATACCAGACTGAATGAGCAAAATTTTCCTAGTGGGATTCATAAATTACTTTCCTGAAGTTTTAAACAATTCTTTTATAAACTCACGAATAACCCTCGGTCCTATACAACGGTTTGTTCTATCTAGTACTTTGTAAGAAGAATGTTCCCTCTCTCTGTTTTTGACACATACATACATATATATTATAATACATACAATATACACGATCATATATCTTTTCACACTAGTCCTTTTCGTAGAGACTCCTTCACTGTACACTCGTCTACACCAACTTCACTTTGTTCAGTCCACTTCAGGACCCCCTTCTCATAAGGTCCATCGCCACCGCCCCCTTTCGTTTTGGAGATTTACTCCAGTATGAATCGAACAAGGTCCAGACCTTTCTTTCGTCCTCACCGATCTCTTCTCACTCGTTTTCTCTAATCTCCTTCTTCATTCGTACCCCTCTGTCTCTGTCCGTTACCGGTCTGAGACACCAGAATATCCACTAACATTCTTTACTTCTAAAATAAAACTCACACCACCCTGCGACGACCTCCAAAACTCGTCTCACTATACTGGACTAAACATAACAACTTTTCTAATCATCGACGACACACCTCTTATCTAAATCCCGTTTCCTACTCTTCCTTGGGGAAACCTCTGAGGACGAGTCCGGTGCACTCTCTACTACCAAGGAAAACTACCCTTCTTCCGACCTAAACTCTACCTAAAACTTCTATCTCAAGTATCCTGTATTTATGTCCACTTATTAAAGTATACGTAAGAATAAAAAAGAAAGTCAGTTATTTTCTTAAGGTCAGTCTTCTTATAGAAGTCTAATAATGTCTTCTTCTTCGTAACTCTTATTTCCTTTTACTATCTAGTGACATATAGACACTGGGGAAATCACCACTACGGAAACTAGTAGAGGTTTTCCAAACGATTGAAAATCACACAAGAAAGTCCATCACAAAAACCAAACAAAAACACCGTCACCTGTATTCAAGAAATGACCAGTACTACATAAAACATTTAATACTTAACTCTCCTTAGAAAACCAAAACTTTCTGGTCTTATCATTAAAATTTCACATTAATATAAGGTCATCCGAAATTAACCCGAAGGGACACCGAGTCTGTCATTTCTTAGGTGTACGTCACGTCCTTTAGACCCAAAGTAGGGACCCAACCCTTCTAGGGGACCTCCTCCAGTACCGTTGGGTGAGGTCATAAGAACGGACCTCTTAGGGGTACCTGTCTCCTCGGACCGCCCGATGTCAGGTACCCCAGCGTTTCTCAGTCTGCGTTGACTTACTGACTCACGTCGTGTCTTGTCTGAAACGAACTATACACTAAAAACATAAAATCCCCTAAATTGGAGTGAATCATATTAAATTGGGATATCATTACTTCATAAAATAACTACTTCAAGATTACATGAATTTGAGTCAAACTAAAATCTCATTCTTTTCTAAACAAATGAATGACAGAAATGACACACAAGAACTTAAAATCATGGACACGAAACATATCCCAAACTTTTTAATATACGATTTTCCTTCGTAAAACCCCTACTCGTAACGATTATATAGTAACTCGGTAGAATAAAGAAAAACAACTAAGATCTCAGATGACTGAGTAATGAAAAAACCACAGACCTGTTCTCTCTTCGTAACTTTATTTTCATTTGACCGATATTAAAGTAGGTTTAATGTTTCTTCACTGAGAACAAACTTCCTCTTCTTTTGTATCTTCTCATCGATCTACGTCATGACATGTCTATTACCTTCCAGACACGGGTACAAAAGGTTTTCGTAATAACCAGAATGGGAGGAAAACCTTTATTGTGACGAACAGTCTATCTTAGTTATCGTAACTTATGAGTCAAAAGAGTACTGACTGGTTTTTCTATCTTTATTTGTAAATGGGACCTCTGTAAATATAGTCAATACGAAACCATTGAAACCATTGACATCCGAAATCAGACCGGACCTACACGACTACAACTCGTTCTAACAAGTCAATAGTTACTTTCACTATTGGAATCCTCTTCAAAAACACCCGGAAAGGACCTTTTTGTAACTCAACACTTGTCACAAATTTTTACTTACATCTTTGATGGATCCTAATACGAAAAAACATCGTATTATCCATAAAATCTCCCTTTCATAAGCCCAAGAATGTGAATTGACGGAGTAACCGACCCACGAAGTAAACTTTTCATTAATAATACCGTATTCCGATAATGAGCATAGGGGATAACGATTCTAACACAAACAAAGTCTCTAATTTTAAAATTACCGTTAAAACTCACTCATATTGAAAACCTCGAATGAAGAAAACTATCGGACGTGACAAACTAAACGAACACACAATTACACACCATACAGACTCTTTAGTATATTACACACAAACGAAAAATTGTTAAACCACCCAAAAGACGTCACTAGTTGAAGAGATTTCTTAACCATTTACGTCACAATTTGTTTTATATTAAAAGATTTTGACATTCAGAAAAGGATACATTATTTGAAAGGAACAAAAACATCGAACCAACGTCTTAACAACCAGGAGTTCATCAGTATAAAACATACGTGGTGGTCGCTACACAGGGTTCTCGACTTGTAGGTCAAATATTGTACCAATACAGACTACATTGGCACAGAACATGTTCGGACCTTTTTCTGTCTTCCCATCCACAACGACACAATTCACCTTATAACACCAGTTATATATAAACGTGTGAATTAAAAAGTGACACATCCCCTACAAAACTTTCTGGAACGTAAACCACAAATACTGTAGATTGTCTCAGATCTACTATAAGATATAGAAAAAATTCAAATGAATAAAATTAATCTCCGGGTAATGAAATGTTATAATATCACAAAAAACGGTATGTAACTGTACTTAGTCAGTACCCACATGTACACAAAGGGTAGGACTTGGGGTGAGGGTGGAGGGAGGGGTAGGGTAGGGAGTCCCAGTAGGGTCACGAGAGCGGAACTCGTGGGACAGAGTACGTAGTTTCGACCTAACCGTTAGATAAAGTATATACCATTATATGACAAAGTTACGATAAGAGAGTTTAGTAGGGTGGGAGAGGAAGAGGGTGTCTCAGGTACTCAGACAAGAAATGTAGAGACAGAGAAAACGAGAGGACGTATATCCCAGTAGCAATGGTAGAAAGATTCATGACATATACACACAATTATATGACACAACCACAAAAAGAAAGACTGAATGAAGTGAGACATATTATCCGAGGTCAAAGTAGGTTGAGTAATCTTTACTAAGTTTACGTAAGAAAAATTTTCGACTCATTATAAGGTAACTGTGTTACACCAGGTGACCTCTTCCCTTATCCTTTGGTGAAGTCATAAGAACGGAACTCTTGGCGTTTGTCATACTTTTCCGTTTTACTATCGTATGACTTTCTCCTTGAGGGGTCCAGTCAACCACGGGTCATACGATGACCTCTAGTCACCTCTTTATTGAGGTCTTTCTTACTTCCCTACCTCGGTTTCGTTTTGGTCATGAGTCAACACCTACACTGTCCACTACCTTCGTTCCAGGCTACGACATTTCTCACTATAACGTATCCTTGGACCCTACAGTCCAGGTACTTAGTTCCGTTTAACCTTCACCAGTTTGTTCTCTACCGTTCCCACTTGCAGCTGTAAGATCCTTAGTCACTTGATTTTATCTGACCTTACCCACTTAAATTGAGTATACTGGTAATATGATGACGCCCGTCCTTAGGGAATCTTCTTTACGTCATCGGTAGTACTAGTTGTTTTCTCACTTTACGTTATGAACCCACGTTAGAGTTTTTACTGTTTTACTAGAGACAAGCAAAGGTTCCGTTTGGTAAGTTATAGTGTCATTAGGTTCAGATACGGGGTTGGTCATTACGACTTCTTCGACTTCAACTTGCCAAGATACTTCTGGATGTTCTGGAAAATCTTGATTGTGGGGTTTTGCTACAGGAAAAGTAATATCCTCTGACCTTACGTTTTCATCCTTCAGTTCTTTGTGGACCTCATTGTCCGCTTAAACCGGAACCTTATACCTTACTTCGTCCCGTTTCTGATTATCTCAAAACGGTTCTTTTACGTGACCAGTGTCGTTTGTGGGAGAAGGTTGTTGTGTTCTCTTNTTTGGTAAGTTATAGTGTCATTAGGTTCAGATACGGGGTTGGTCATTACGACTTCTTCGACTTCAACTTGCCAAGATACTTCTGGATGTTCTGGAAAATCTTGATTGTGGGGTTTTGCTACAGGAAAAGTAATATCCTCTGACCTTACGTTTTCATCCTTCAGTTCTTTGTGGACCTCATTGTCCGCTTAAACCGGAACCTTATACCTTACTTCGTCCCGTTTCTGATTATCTCAAAACGGTTCTTTTACGTGACCAGTGTCGTTTGTGGGAGAAGGTTGTTGTGTTCTCTTCTGATATGATTCTGCAGTGTTCTACCATGTGACTTTAGTCTAACTAATATAAGAAACGTCGGTTTCTACCTCTTCGAGATATGTCAGTTGTTTTTGTTCAGATCCTCGTCTGACACCGAGTCTAGTTCTCGAACAATAACGGTTTAAGTCTGAATTTAACTTCTTTCATCCCTTTTGGTGATCTGGTGAGTCCATACTGGATTTAGTTTAGGGAATACTAATATGTCCTTCACTCTTTATCTACATTCCCGGATCTAGACTATCTATCTCACGGACTACTTGATACCTGCCTCCAAACTCTGTAACATGTCCTCTGTCCCTAGTTCTGGTAGGGGTACCTTTTCTTTACGTTTTTTCGTTTTACCGACAGACTCCTCCGGAATGTTTATCGACACTTTTCTTCTCTTCACTTTTTCCTCTTTTCCTTTCTATATTCGTAGACTTACGTCTCAAGGTTTCTTATCGTTCTTCTCTATTCTTTCGGAAGGAGTCGTTTGTCACGTTTCTTTATCTCCTTGTTTTGTCTTACCCTTTCTGATCTCTAGAGAAGTTCTTTTAATCTCTATGGCTCCCTTGTAAAGTACGTTCCTACCCGAGCTATTTCCTGTCTTTACCAGACCTACATTATCTTCGTCTTCTATAATTCTTCTCCACCGTTCTTATGTGTCTTCTTGACATGTTTTTCTAGAAGTGCTGGGTCTATTAGTACCACCACACTAGTGAGTGGATCTCGGTCTATAGGACCTTACACTTCAGTTCACCCGGAATCTTTCGTAGTGATGCTTGTTTCGATCACCTCCACTACCTTAAGGTCAACTCGATAAAGTTTAGGACTTTCTACCACGACACTTTCACGACGTGAGTTATACGGTCGTTTAAACCTTTTGAGTCGTCAACGGTGTCCTGACCTTTTCCAGTCAAAAGTAAGGTTAAGGTTTCTTTCCGTTACGGTTTCTTCCGAGTTTGATGTTGTGTTAACGTGAGTAGAGTGTACGATCATTTCATTACGAGTTTTCAGAGGTTCGGTCCGAAGTGGTTATGCACCTGACACTTGAACGTTTACAAGTTCGACCAAAATCTTTTCCGTCTCCTTGCTCTCTGGTTTAACGGTTGCAGGCGACCTAGTACCTTTTTCGTTCTCTCAAGGTCTTTTTGTAGATAAAGACGAAATAACTGATACGGTTTCGGAAACTGACACACCTAGTGTTACTTGACCTTTTAAGACTCTCTCTACCCTTATGGTCTGGTCGACTGGACGGAGAACTCTTTGGATATACGTCCAGTCCTTCGTTGTCAATCGTGACCTGTACCTTGTTGTCTGACTAAGGTTTATCCTTTTCCTCATGCAGTTCCGCCGCATAACAGTAGGACGAATAAGTTGAATATACTTCTCATGTAGTACTCTTTTCGATCCGACCTTCTTCGAGTTCGACCTTAGTTCTAACGGCCCTCTTTATAGTTATTGGAGTCTATATGTCTACTGTGGTGGGAATACCGTCTTTCAGTTCTCCTTGACTATTCGGAGAACTACTTTCACTTTCATCTCTCACTTTTTCAACCGAATTTCGAGTTGTAAGTCTTTTGATTCTAGTACCGTAGAACAGGGTAATGAAGTACCGTTTATCTACTCCTTTGTCACCTTTGACACAGTCTGAAATAAAAACCCCCGAGGTTTTAGTGACGTCTACCACTGACGTCGGTACTTTAATTTTCTGCGAGTGACGAACCTTCTTTTCAATACTGGTTGGATTTATTGTATAAGTTTTCGTCTCAGTAATGAAACGGTTGTTTCCAGACAGATCAGTTCCGATACCAAANTGTTTCCAGACAGATCAGTTCCGATACCAAAAAGGTCATCAGTACATACCTACACTCTCAACCTGACACTTCTTTCGACTCGCGGCTTCTTAACTGCGAAAAGTTGACACCACAACCTCTTCTGAGAACTCTCAGGGAACCTGACGTTCCTTTAGGTTGGTCAGGTAAGACTTCCTCTAGTCGGGACCCTAAAGAAACCTTCCTTACTACGATTTCGACTTTGAGGTCATGAAACCGGTGGAGTAGGCTTCCCAACTGAGTAACCTTTTCTGAGACTACGACCCTCCCTAACCCCCGTCCTCCTCTTCCCCTGTTGTCTCCTACTCTACCGACCTACTGTAGTGACTGAGCTACCTGCACTCAGACTCACTTCAGGCCCTCAACCACTACTTGTCCCTCCGGACCGCACGTAAGTACCACAACGTTTCTTAGCCTGTGCTTACTCGCTGACATAACTTGACTTGACTTATAAGGTAGCACATATACATGATGTTGAAAGAATAGGAAGTAGACGGTTACCTGCACATCCAACGAAGGTACAGGACCTATAACATTTGTCACGACACTACTTGTGACCCCATGTGCACAGAGAAAGTCAAGACCAAAGGAGCCACACATACGGGTCGTCACCCTAACGACCCAACATACCGTCAAGACAAAGGTCAAAAAATTCCTTAGAGGTGTGACAAGAGGTATCACCGACATGATCAAATGTAGGGTGATTGTCACATTCTCCCAAGGCAAAAGAGGTGTGGAAGAGGTCGTAAATAGCAAACATATTATTTGAAAAACTATCGTCGGTAAGCCTGGTCGTACTCTACCATGGAGTGACACCAAAACTAAAAGTAAAGAGACTATTACTCACTACAACTCGTAGAAAAGTACACAATCCGTAGACATACAGAAGAAACCCTTTACAGACAAATCAAGAAACCGGGTAAAAAACTAACCCAGCAAATAAAAAGACTTTAACTCGACGTACTTGATGAACATATAAAAACTCTAATTAAGAAACAGTCAACGAAGCAAACGATAAGAGGGTAAGACTTCCGACAGAAAAGTGGAACGAACATCAAATGAAACAACACGTTTTCGAAAATTAAAATTAATCCAGGATAAACAAATAAAAACGAAAATAAACGTAATGAGACCCTCCACCCAGTATCTCCTAGGACGACACTAAATACAACCTCTCACAAGACGGATACAAGAGGAGATCCTCAAAATATCAAAGACCAGAATGTAAATCTAGAAATTAGGTAAAACTCAAATAAAAACACATACCACAATCTTTCAAGATCAAAGTAAGAAAATGTTCACCAACTAGTCAAAAGGGTCGGGGTGAACAATTTCTCTAATAGAAAGGAGGTAACATATAAGAACGGACAAAACAGTTTTTATTCCACAGGTTCCACACACCCAAATAGAAACGCGAAAGATAAAACAAGAGAACTAGATATAAAGAAAGAAACACGGTCATGGTATGACAGAACTACTGACACCGAAACATCATCTCGGACTTCAGTCCGCCCAACTAAGAAGTCAAGATAAGAAGAAAGAGTTCTAACGAAACCGATAAACTCCAAAAAAACATAAAGGTATGTTTAACACTTTAATAAACAAGATCAAGAGACTTTTTATGACAACCATCGAACTATCGCTAATGTAACTTAGATATTTAACGAAACCCATTATGTGAATAAAAGTGATATAACTAAAAAGACTAGGTACTTGTACCATATAAAGAGGTAGATAAACACAGTAGAAACTAAAGAAAGTAGTCACAAAATATCAAAAGATATATATCCAAAAAACAAAGAAATCCATCTAAATAAGGATTCATAAAATAAGAAACGCAACGTCACCACTTACCTTAACAGAGGAATTAAAGAGAAAGACAAAGAGTAACAATCACATATCCTTACGTTCTCTAAAGTAACACAATTAAAATATAGGAAGTTGAAATGACATAAGTAACTGATCGAGATCATTAAAAGACCACCACAGAAATCCCAAAAGATACATATCCCAGTACAGTAAACGTTTGTCACTCTCAAAGTGAAAAAGAAAAAGGTTAAACCTAAGGAAAATAAGGAAAAAGAAGAGACAAACGACACCGATTTTGAAGGTTTTGATACAACTTCTCATCACCACTCTCATCCGTGGGAACAGAACAAGTACTGAAATCCCCTTTACGACAGTTATAAAGTGGTAACTCCTATTACAAAGACACCCAAATAGTATATACCGAAAATAATACAACTCCGTACAAGGAAACCGGTGGACTACAATTCTCGACTGAGTGACCTTTTCTGGGACTACGACCCTTTCTGACTTCCGTCCTCCTCTTCCCCTACTGCTTCCTACTCTACCAACCTACCGTATTGGCTGAGTTACCTGTACCCAAACCCACCTGAGGCCCTCAACCTCTACCTGTCCCTCAGGACCACACGACGCCAAGTACCCCAGCGTTTCTCGACCTGTGCTGACTTGCTTGACTACAAGGAAGATACGAACGAAAGACCTCTCCAAAATAGTATTTACCTACAACTTAAAACAGTTTCCGAAAGAAAAGTTTTAACTTACGTCACCTGAGAATAACGTTTGACCGATGATTTTCAAAAAATAAAACTAACATTTTCCTTTGAGTGAAAAAAGAGACATATTAGTTACTTAAACAGAAACTTAGTAGAAAAAGGTGGTATCAATTAGAAAATATTCCTTAAGACTCTAAATGTGGACAAAAAAGAGATAAGACATACATTGAACATATAAAAATTCATACACGTAGTCAAGTCAAGTAAGCGAGTCAGCACAGACTGAAACACTGTAGTGCCTGACGTCGTGTGGTCCGGAGGGACAGGTAGTAGTTGAGGGTCACAAATGGGTTTTGAGTACAGGTGACTCAACCACTACGGTGGGTTGGTAGAGTAGGAAGCAGTAGGGGAAGAGGAGGACGGAAGTCAGAAAGGGTCGTAGTCCCAGAAAAGTTTACTCAGTCGAGAAGTGTAATCCAACGAGTTCATAACCTCAAAGTCGAAGTTGTAGTCAGAAAGTATCATATAATTTTATATATCACAAGTGAAATCTTCTTTTTATTAATTTAAGTACCTCAACGTTTTCTATTTGCATCCTTTTATTACACGTATTTCCATTAAGATTTTAAATATGAAATATAAATAGAAGATTTTTCATTGAAGTACTTAATGAATTGAACATCACTACTCTTTATAAACACACAAGTTCGATTCTTGTTGTTTGTCGCAAATAACCTGTAAAATAAATTTTTACCTTCTTTATAACAAACTAAGACATAATTATTAAAAGAAAACCCTGATGTCCTTCTTCAAGTATTTATACATGTTTACTACCCACCTGCACATATGTCTCTGGAATTGTATAGTCATTGAGTGGAATAACGTCCTCTTCAACCATCGTTTTTTATGAATCAACGACGTTTGGATTTCTTTGGATAAAACGAAGGAAGAACCTATTTTTGTGAAACCCTCTTCAGTGTCCTCTTCATTCTCTATAAAATCTATAAAAGATCTAAACTTATTTACAATAGTAAAACCGTATAATACCCAAAAGTATCCCCTCCAAAATACCATAGGGGATACCTAAATAAAACCCTGTGGACCTAGTAATGAGAAAAGAGGTTACTTTTGTTTTCTATTAGATGTACAAGAATAATAGTTCTATATTCAACAATCCATCAGACCCGATACCTGAATCGTGATCGATGTTCTGTTATTTAAAAAACTATTATCTTAACAAAAGGCATCACTTGTCACTATTTTATCAACTCTCTTAGACACACCGTTGACATCGAAAATACAACGTAATCGAAAGTTATGGTACGGGAGTACAATCCTACCTCTTACTAAAATCGGTGAAACCATAAACATAAAGAAGGGTTTTCCCTGTATAAATTCCAACTTATATTTGTATATATTGGGTAATTGACTCTACATTAATAAATCATTAGCAATTAACCCGGGTAAAATACATGGACAGGACTCGATCCGTAATCCATTGACCTCTCGTTTTGTTCTGTCGTAGGGACCGGAGTATCTCGAATCTCGGATAAAGTTTTCTATCTTAACTCAAAGGGAATCTTAATCTAATTGTTGGTTATTCATAAATCAATGGTGACAAATTTAATTCATCTGTAAAAGGTCAGAAGGGAAGTCGTGGTAGGTCGTATAAGATTTGTACAGAGATACAACCGTAGGAGTAGTAAGGATCGGACAACGTAATCCTGTAGACGGATGGTCCCATCGTCTTACTACTATAAAAACAACCGTAAGACGACTTTTAGAAAACGAATGATAAACATATCATATTACCTTCTTAATTTTCAGACAAAAAAAAAAAAAATCATCCGTCGTTTCTTGGAAACTCAAAAATCAATCTTTAAATCTGAATATTCAAACTCCCCTTTTTTTTCAAACCTTTTGCGTGACGAAAGTGGTCGTACCTAAATATCAATGACTTTATATACATGAAAAAGTGAATTTTGTCAAAATAAACTCCGAGACTTTGTAATTAAAAAAATCTCTGTACCAATCTCGATCTACTCGTCAATCATATTAAGATTCATACGAACAGTCAAAGGGAATTATAACTAGTTTAAGCATTTTTTACTCCTTTTGTAATCACAATAAAGACAACAAACAGTAAGACTATTTCAAATTTGATGGACCATAAAACTATAGAATTAAATACCCAAAAAACCACAAAAAAAAAAAAAAACCAAGTAAAAGGGGTCCTTTTATCGATCTATATGGCTATATTTGTACCTTCTGAAGTTCACAGGATAAAAAGAACCAACGTATTAGACACACTGACCGAATACATGGAATCTGTCCTTCAGTCAAGTCGTCGAGTGTCATTTCGTACCTCCTGTCATGTACCCTGTCAACTTTTACTTACTCACATGTGTGGAGTAACACGTTCTTGGTTTTCCATTTTGACAAAGGGTTTATCTACTTACGTTATAAAAGATGATAAATTGTAAAACTCTAGTAAGACCTTATAAAAAATGAAGACTATAAAGTATTTGTACGTGTAAAGAAAAAAGAACGTTTCTATCAAAACAAATATTAGACATCTTTTTAATGTACTGACTAGGTCCAGTAACTTATTTATAAATTTTTTATTCTTAAAGGTCACCACAAAATAGATTTAAATAATAGACCAGAAACCAAAAAAAAAATTTCAGGGGTGTGTCGGTGGGTTATGAATTTTCTACTCTCTAAACCTACTTAAATTGTGTTTTCGACTGAAAAAAAAATTAGATTACAATCAAATTTTTTTTAATAAATAAACAAATAAAAACCGAGATGACCCAGAAACAACTACGTGTCCGAAAAGAGATCAACGTCGTTCATTCCCGACGAGAGATCAACCTCACCGAAGAGATCAATTGACCGTGCCCGAGATCCCATACACCCGAAATCATCAACGTCAAGGGTCCGAGATCTCGTGTCCGAGTTATCAACACCAAGTGCCCAAATCAACGAAGTGTCGTACACCCTAAAAGGACCTGATCCCTAACTTGGACACAGAGGACGTAACCGTCCATATAAGAAATGGTACTCGGTAGACCCTTCGGGAGATTATTATTTAAAATTTCCGAACCGAAGTAAAAATCAACTTACTTAATAGGAATGACTCATTTGACGTTCAAAATTGAACTTCTAAGGGGAATTCGCGTACTTTGATGATTTTCTTTTTATATAATGGTCCTTTTTCTCAAGGAATTTTAACGTTAATTAACACCGTAAGATATGGTAATATTGATAAGACCTCTTATAAAAATGGTCAAGAGACTTTTATATATTTTTAACTACTCTTGTCTCAACATAATTGCAAAAAGAACAGAGAAAAATGGATGTGTATCTCAAAAATACATCTGTAGTCTCAACAAAAAAAAGAAAGATCCACACTAACACTTGTTGACATTAACGGTTTTTTTAACAAAAATCTAAAATATAACCTTTATACATAAAACTTTGATGAAAGGTTTTATAAAATAACATAGTACAGTGGAAACAAAGGTAGATTCGAATAAGTAGGAGTATATATTTAATATTTATATGACAATAGGGAATTGGGATAAGGAATATCATACTTTGACTCCCAGTCTCAAAGAACTCGTCATTTACGACATCTATCTTACCGAAGAAGTCTCACAGTCTCGTTAAATTTATGAACACAATTCATCCTTAATTTTATATATATGTGTATTTATATATATACATATATATGTGTGTATCATTAATCAAATTTTCACTTTTCACACTTTGGTGATTTAAGACACTCAATAGGTGTACAATGTCTAATTCTTTGACCAAATTTCTTGAATTCATTACCTTCGATATAAGTCTTTAAAATAAAGTCAATAGGGTGATTACCGAAGACAGGACGTCAAAACATTTTCTATTTGGGGGAGTGTATCGTACACATAAATTGTGTTGTGTGTCTTTTATATTAACGTATTATTGGATTATATAACGGAAAATTATGTGACATATCGTATGACAAAGTCTCATTAACGACCATTAAAATTAAAACAAAGTCCACTTAAAAAAGTATTCGAAAGTATATTTATAAAGACGTTTATGTCTAAAATTACCGAACGTAAAGAGAGAAAAAGATTAACTGTATTATCCAGTTTTTATACTTACACGGTTCTCTACCTTACATGTGACACACTGGTACGTTACCAAAAAACTGTCACAACTCTTTCCAAAAACAGTCCTACTTAGGTATATGTTCCGTCTCGGATCTAGTCTTCGTTTCTCATACGGACTATGAAGTTGAGGATGACCGGTCTAGTTGTGTTAACTATCATTCAAAGAAACCCTAATTCGCCAGTAAAAATTCTGTCAAAAGACACATTCCTAACTAAACAATTATCCTAGTTACTCTATGTCATCCCTTAAGATAAAAAAGAACGAAACAAAAGTCCATATTAACATATTATTTTATTGGTTTAATATAATCTTTTTTTAATCAGGTCTTGAAGACGATAAAGAAAAAGATTACTTATGGACGAAAGAAAGTATAGGAATATAATACGTGTTCTACCAATTTCTTTAATTCTTATATTTATTTCAAAAATTTTGAACTGACCGTACACCTATAATCAGGGTAAAGAAATAATCAAACGATAATTCTTTCGGAAGGAGTCGTTTGTCACGTTTCTTTATCTCCTTTTTTGTCTTACCCTTTCTGATCTCTAGAGAAGTTCTTTTGACCTCTATGGTTCCCTTGTAAAATACGTTTCTACCCGAGTTATTTCCTGTCTTACCATACCTGGATTGTCTTCGTCTTCTATAATTCTTCTCCACCGTTCTTATGTGTCTTCTTGACATATTTTTTCTGGAAGTACTGGTTCTATTAGTGCTACCACACTAGTGTGTGGATCTCGGTCTGTAAGACCTTACACTTCAGTTTACCCGGAATCTTCCGTAGTGATACTTGTTTCGATCACCTCCACTACCTTAAGGTCAACTCGACAAAGTTTAGGATTTTCTACTACGACACTTTCACGACGTGAGTTATACGGTCGTTAAAACCCTTTGAGTCGTCACCGGTGTCCTGACCTTTTCCAGTCAAAAGTAAGGTTAGGGTTTCTTTCCGTTACGGTTTCTTACAAGTTTGATGGTGTGTTAACGTGAGTAGAGTGTGCGATCATTTCATTACGAGTTTTAAGAGGTTCGGTCCGAAGTCGTCATACACTTGGCACTTGAACTTCTACAAGTTCGACCAAAATCTTTTCCGTCTCCTTGGTCTCTAGTTTAACGGTTGTAGACGGCCTAGTACCTTTTTCGTTCTCTCAAGGTCTTTTTGTAGATAAAGACGAAATAACTGATACGGTTTCGGAAACTGACACACCTAGTGTTATTTGACCTTTTAAGACTTACTCTACCCTTATGGTCTGGTCGACTGGACGGAGAACTCTTTGGATATACGTCCAGTCCTTCGTTCTCAATCTTGACCTGTACCTTGTTGTCTGACTAAGGTTTATCCTTTTCCTCATGCAGTTCCGACGTATAACAGTGGCACGAATAAATTGAAGATACGTCTCATGTAGTACTCTTTGCGACCCGACCTTCTTCGTGTTCGACTTTAGTTCTAACGGCCCTCTTTACAGTTATTGGAGTCTATACGTCTACTGTGGTGGAAATACCGTCTTTCACTTCTTGATTTTTCGGAGTATTAGTTTCACTTTCTCCTCTCACTTTTTCAACCGAATTTCGAGTTGTAAGTCTTTTGCTTCTAGTACCGTAGAACAGGGTAGTGAAGTACTGTTTATCTACTCCTTTGTCACTTTTGTCACAGTCTGAAATAAAACCCCCCGAGGTTTTAGTGACGTCTACCACTAACGTCGGTACTTTAATTTTCTGCGAGGGAGGAACCTTCTTTTCAACACTGGTTGGATCTGTCGTATAAGTTTTCGTCTCTGCAATGAAACGGTTGTTTCCAGGCAGATCAGTTCCGATACCAAAAAGGACACCAGTACATACCTACACTCTCAACCTGACACTTCTTTCGACTCGCGGTTTCTTAACTACGAAAAGTTGACACCACAACCTCTTCTGAGAACTCTCAGGGAACCTAACGTTCCTCTAGATTGGTCAGGTAACACTCCCTCTAGTCGGGACCCTAAAGAAACCTTCCTTACTACGATTTCGACTCTGAGGTCATGAAACCGGTGGAGTACGCTTCTCAACTGAGTAACCTTTTCTGAGACTACGACCCTCCCTAACCCCCGTCCTCCTCTTCCCCTGCTGTCTCCTACTCTAACGACCTACCGTAGTGACTGAGCTACCTACACTCAGACTCACTTGAGGTCCTCAACCACTACCCGTCCCTCCGGACCGCACGACGCTAAGTACCCCAGAGTTTCTCAACCTGTGCTGACTCACTGACTTGACTTGACTATCAACAATAACTAGTAGATATAAGTATATTTTAAATTTTTGGTAAAGACAAAACCTTCATGGTACATATGAACACCAACCGTTATATTGTTTACAATGGTTAAACAAAAGTTTATATTGGAAGGACCTGGAACTTCAGTCGTTGAAGTCTAAAAGCAACCTTCGATCAGTGATAATTCTCTTATGTAATTCATATAAAAGTGATTTTACTTGGAATTAATCCAAGTAAAAAGGAAAAGTATGAACCGGGGGTTCTAAAGTCATTTTGGTAAATTTAAAATGAAAATCTTTAACAAGTACTGAGAAGACCATATTCTTTTCAAGTGGAAATCCTTTTATACATTAATCAATAAAATAAAGGTATTTAAATACGTAGAAACAAAAATTATACATCCAGCATGAGAAAGTCTACAGTCGGTATAAAGGTTGTAGTTACGTTCGACGTATTTACTTAGTTATACATTAAGTCAATTATCGTTTGACCTTGGATGTCAACTTTTAGACCTTTTAAACCTACAGTCACGTAAAGTCCGTGGACTTCTAAATAATCTACCAACAGCCCATACAGAAATAATACATTACGTGATTTACTATTATGTGCAACCACGAACATCGAAGTGAGACTTCTGGGACGTCTCAACCCGAACGAGGAAGGGATGTCTTCAGGTGGTGAGTTCGATTCGTTTACGTGAGTAATCCGGTACAAACAGAAAATCGATAATCCCAGAGAAACGGACCCTACATGTAAATATACAGTAGGTAATTTGAAGTATAGTAAAAAGTTTAGAAGAAACTTGGGAGGATTGATGGAATGAGCAGGGTAAATGACACCCCCAAAAAAACCGACGTGACTAGAAGTAACGACACGAGTCCACAAGAGACTAACGAAGTTCGTCCCCGACACGAAGTAACATCACGGAAGAGTAATGTCTCGGACCCGAGATCCTCGTGTCGAAGTCATCAACATCGTGTACCCGAGTCACAAACCCTATTTATCAATGAGACACCGTACACCTAGAAAATCTGGTCCCTAGTTTAGGGACAAGGGACGGAATCGTTATACCTAAGAATTGGTGACCTGGTAGATGACATAAAACTCTCGTAAATCAAAGACTGGGTGAATTACCCAAAAATAAATATTGACAGTAAATAACTATATCATTCACTCTGTGACACGATTAATAAAGTATATGTACAATCAGACAGTATATATTAGGGTAAATTTAGGGTGTTTATTGAGATTTCACATATAATGACTCCAACTTTGAGTCTCCTAATTTCAAGAACAGGTCTTAGAGTGTCTGTCATTCATTGATCGGTAGATGAAGTTTCGGACATAAAGATTTCTAATCCATGCGGTGAAACAAATTATAGAGAACCCGATAAATTAAAAAATACAGACTTATTGACAGACTATTTACGGAACTACCCTTGCAGTATACATAGAAAATCTTGATTTATGAATCAAATAAAGAACGAACATCTTACTTATCCGATACGTGATTAAGAGTTTCTCATCGCTTCTGAATTGAAAGAAGAAAATAAGTCCTTTTACCCGTTTAATGGAAGGAAAGATACGAAAATTTTGAATTGTCAAATAATTGTCTTATACTCCACCACACATTAGAAAATAGCTTTGACATGATTAAGACCTACACTGAATTAATAAGAATGTCCTTTACACACTAAGGAGTAAAAACAATTTTACATTAGATCACTATCTCCAATAAATCAAACCCTATATTTACGTCAAACCTTATCTAATTCTGAAAAAATTTTCTAGGTAAACCATTTTATCTCTACTTCTTCTAAGTTATATCATTATAACTAATTTAACCAAAGTCAAGTCAAGTTAACGAGTCAGTACAGACTGAGAAACACAGGGGTACCTGACGTCGTGTGGTCCGGAGGGACAGGTAATACTTGAGGGCCTCAAATGGGTTTGAGTACAGATAACTCAGCCACTACGGTAGGTTGGTAGAGTAGGAGACGGTAGGGGAAGAGGACGAAAGTCAGAAAGGGTCATAGTATCAGAAAAGGTCACTCAAGAAACGTAATCCACCGGTTTCATAACCTCAAAGTCGAGTTGTATCAGGAAGGTTACTTATAAGTCCTGACTAAAGGAAATCCTACCTGACCAACCTAGAGGAACGTCAGGTCTCCTGAGAGTTCTAAGAAGAGGTTATGGTGTCAAGTTTTCGTTGTTAAGAAGCCACGAGTCGAAAGAAATATCAGGTTGAGAGTGTAGAGTGTACACGTGTATAACTATCAATTTTTATTCAATGACTTATACAAAGTAGGGGTATCGTAACACGAATCGAGAAACTGGATTAAAAAAAACAAATTAGGTGATACTTTTGATAAAGTCATATATTCCTTATTTTAGCCAAATTTATCAGATTCAACCTGAACGAACCATCAGGTTAGTATTTCTTAGGTGGAGGGTTACTGCTCTTGTGTCCAAAGTAGGGACCAGACCTTTCTAAGAAGTCACCGAGTCGTCCCTTTTTAAGTGGACGTCACGTCCTCTGATCCCAAACTAGGGACCCAACCCTTCTAGCGGACCTCATCCTTTACCGTTGGGTGAGGTCATCAGAACGGTCATTTTAGGGTATCTGTCTCCTCGCTCGGACCGTCCGATGTATGTCAGGTATCCCAGCCTGTCTAAACCTGTGTTTGACTCGTGCGAACGTGGGACTCCTAAGGGTACGGAAGTCCGTCGATTCGTATACACAGTGTCGACGACTCGGACGTGTGACATCTCGGATAAGGGATGTTTTTCTCTTCGGTGACGCAACTCTTTGGACGTGTAGGAGTGATCTCTCATCGTAGGTGGACGGTGTTGATTTCTTTCGGGAGTACGTCGTCACCTCGGGGTGTGGTCGTTTTTTTTTTTCGGATCATACAACTTCACCAGCACACCAATTAGTGACCGTCGACTGGGTTTTAAATTTGGATCTAAAAGACTTAAGTGTACAAATTGAGGTCAAATAAAGACATTAATGAAGCTTTAAATGTTCATCATTCTGATCAAATTCTTCGATGGATGTAAAATCTTTAACGACACGTGATTATAAGTCTTCTATAAACTTAATAAGACCAAAGATAAAATAAATTTCGGAGTCATGAATAGTCATTACCCATTATTACAATACCCTAACATTTAGTTTCAAAGTCTTATATGAAAAATTACATAAATTTTACATTTATATTTCCAACGGAATAAATGTGTATTACCCAAATCTGTATGTGAAAGTTATTTATCTAAAGACAACTGTCTTTATCCGGTAAAATTTACACAATTAGATTTCGGTTAAAAAAAAGTAACGTCTAGATAGAAACACCAAAATTACCGTCTTTCGATCTATTTGACTCTTCTGAATAATTGTCACCTCCACCTCAAGCAAAATTAGTCGAGTTACTTCTACATTGAGTACAATAACACCCTCTACTACTACTACTTAACTTCGTCAAAACCCTATTTAGTCGGGTGTCCAAAACAGTCAAAAATTAAGTTTCGTCAAAGATGAGACATTACTAAAAAGAATTTTAACGTATAGGACTGTCAATACCCTTGACGTACCGTGTACCCTATTACCATAAATATCAAATTTAATTATATATTGACATGACAAAAACATCCGGAGTACATCACCCTCGTTTTACCAACGATCTCACAAAATCATTTCCAATATACGAAGGACTTCTCGGTATGTAGGCACAATTGATGGTCGGTCACCTTTAAGGTCAAAGTCTAGTTGGACTTTCATTTTGTCGGGAAAATTTTTCCTTCTTGTCGTCGAAGAGATTCTTACTGAAACGAGGACTTCTTTTCGTACTCGTTCGACTACTTCTAGATGAGAGAGTTATAGTCTGATTATTGGGTTGTCATCCATTCTTTCTTACTGGTCACAATTGTCAGTAATTTATAAAACCATCGTCTTATGTATGAATACACTAAAGACGGTCCAAGAAATCTTAAATCCACTATGATTGGAGAAAGAAGAGAACTTCAAAATAAACACAATGAAAAAAAAAAAATTTCGTCCGTTCCGATTCTCTAAGATCTGTTTATTTCAGAGAGTGACAAAGGTAACAAAGGGGTAGATAACCGGTACTTCACTACCCTGGTCTACGGTACTAGAGGTAAAAAACTTACAACTCAAAGTTCGGTCGAAAAAGTGAAAGGACAAAGTGAAAACGTTCTCCGAGAAATCAAGAAGAAACGAAAGACGGTATTCTCACCACAGTAGACGTATAGACTCCAATAACCATAAAGAGGGCCGTTAGAACAAAAGGTCGAACACGAAGTAGACCAGACCGTTCCATAAACAATGTTCCATAAAATTGGAATATTGTTTACGGAGAATCAAACATTAACATCAAAATTACTCATATTACGACGTGACATCTGATGATAGAGTCCAACATCAGAAGAGTCACACGATTTGTGTTAACGGTCACTTTTCAACACTTGTCGTAAAGATGAAAAATTTATGAAAAATAATATTTCATAAATTATATAGGTTTTTCTATATTTCTTATTAAATTGTTTATTGGAAATGATGATTAGACAAAGAGCTGGAAAACCGACTCTAACGTCTGCCATTTCACAGACAGATGCTACACCCTCTAAACCCAAGTTAGGGACCCAACCCTTCTAAGGAACCTCTTCCTTTACCGTTAGGTGAGGTCATCGTAACGGACCTTTTAGGGTACCTGTCTCCTCGGACCATCCGATGTCAGGTACCCCAGTGTTTCTCAGCCTGTGCTGACTCGCTGAAGTGCAAGTGCAAGTGATTAGACAAATTTTTGATATCCTATAAGACTAACCAGTTTTAAGAGGACACTTAGGGAGGAGTAAAAGCATCATCAAATATTGTATATATATAGACATTCATTATATGTGTGACAAAACAAAACACACATAACCTTGAATGTATTTAGTATGTACTATACATGAGAAAACGATGGGATGGGATTTGGACGTTCTATGAGTAGAGTAGGATCATTGACCAATACTTATATAGTGTGACCATATACTTGTACGGTATCAAATAGATAACGGGAAGGACTCCTCTACAAATAACACCAAAAAAACAAAACAAAAGATTATTGTTTGTCATCACGACTTTAACAAGAACACACACAGAGACACGTGCACTCGTTCTTAAAGAGACCCCACCCTACTGACTAAGGACTCTATTCATACAGAAGGTGAAAGAATGTACTTCGCATAACGAAAGACCTCACAAAGTCAAATGGCGAAATATGATCTTGTTATCATTCCCAAGGACAACAACGTGTAGGAAAGTCGTAAATCACAAAGAGTTTTCCGAACTTTAAGAATAAATAAACTACCCACATCTCTCCCTAGAGTAACACCAAAATTAAGATATTGTAACGATTATTCCATCTCGTAGCAAAACTTACAATAAACCCATATTAAAAATAAAAAAAAATAACTTCTTATTAGTGAAATGTGTCAAAACGACAAAAGACAGGTTGTAGCTGTACATATGGATACCGACGTATCCATATGTATATAGGGGAGGGAAAACTTTGAGGGAAGGTAGAGGGAGGGGTAGGGTGGGGAGATCCAACTATGGCTCGGGGGGGACAAACTCACAGGACATTTTACCCCAAAAATTGGGTAATAAAGCACCAAACACAAAAAGATAAAATACATGCAAAAGGATAGACTTACAGTATTTCAACATAAAATTTTCAGAATTTCAAAACGAAAAAGTGTAAAGCAGAAGCCAGGTGTACCTCAACTAAAAACGTGAACTATCCTTCGTGAGTTTAACAGTCACATTTATTAGTGAATAAGAGTTTGAAAAAACTTATCCGGTAGGAAAGAGTTGATTAAACGGGACAATGGGGACAGTAAATAATTCTCAGACAATTCACCCCTAGACACAAATCCGAAAAATAAGACAAGGTGACTCTATGAAGTGACTATTTGGTAGAATAAAATTATCGGACCGGGAGGTCAAAAGAAATGTTTTCAAAGAATAGATAAGAACCTGAAAACGAAGATATATTTAAAAATTTTAATTAAACAGTCAAACTTATTTAGACATACCCTTAAACCAACCCTAACATAACTTAAATATTAAACCTCCTCCTAACTGTAGAAATGTTACTTTTCTAGAAAGATAGGTACTTATATCTTATAGTCGTATGTCAAATACAAAAAGTCATTTCACATTGACCTTAGTATTCTATGATCTGTACGGTACAATGTTGATAGAGATTAAAAAACAAAACACAGACAAGTAAAGTATAAAATTAAGAATTTTAATATAAAATGACCATATATTCTCATTTTGTAAAACTTATTCTTGTAAAACCCATAACTCAAAAATTTTTTAACACCATTTTCTACGGACTGTATTTTAAATGGCAAAATTGGTAGGAAACTATATGTCAAATAACCATAATTAATATAAGTGTATCAAAACGGTGGTAGTAATGGTAGGTACGGTCTTGAAATAGAAGGGTTTGACTTTGAAATATCCGGAATTTGTCATTGAGATATAAGGAGGAAGTTGGTAAAGGACCGTTGGTGGTAATATAAAGACAGAGATACTTAAACTGAAAAGATCCATCGAGTATTATGTACCTCACTTCTGTCATGGAAAACACAGACCGAATAAAGTGAATCGTAATACAGGAGTTCCGGTACAAAATCGTACACAGTCTTATGGTAAGGAATAATTTCGACTTATTATGAGGTAACATACAACCTTAACAGACAAGGTAAAAGACAACTACCTGTGAACTCAACAGAGATGGAAACCGACAACATTTAATACCACGACACCTGTAACCACATGTATATAGACAAGTTCAGGGACGAAAGTCCAGAAAATCTATATCAGAGTCTCCACCTTAACTATTCAGTACCATTAAGATACAAATTGAAAAACCCTTTGATAGAACGACAAAAGGTGTCACGACTTGATGAAATGTAGAAGTGGTCGACACGTGTTTCCAAGGTCAAAAAGATGTAGGAATCTTGTATGACATAAAGGAAAAAAAAAATAAGTATCATTTTCAGTAGGATTGCCTAAACTTCACTATAGAGTGACTACCAAAACTAAAAGTAAAGGCACTAATCACTACAACACGCAGTAAAGGACGAAAATAACCGGTAGATATACAGAAGAAACCTCTTTACAAATAAGTCAACCCAACGGAAAACAAACAAGAACTCATCATCCGCAAGAAATGTATAAGACTTATAACTAAAGAATAGTCAATAAACTAAACATATATAAAAGGGGGAAGAAACCCATCGTAAAAGTGTAACACAAGAAACTATCTGCTTTCAAAATTAACACCACTTCAGGTCAAATAGACAAAAAAAGAGTAACGAACACAAAAACCACAGTATTAATTCTTTAGTAATGGTTTCCATCAGTACTTTGTAAGAATATGCAAAAGAGTATTTTCAAAACAAAAATAAGAAATCTCGAAACTAGACCCATAATGCATGAAAAGGAGACGAGTAACCTTAATAGTATACCAAAAAGGAAGAACCACACTATTTAACATAATCATCTAAAATATAACAGTTCAGTTCAAATTTAAGAAGACCTACACTATATAAGTAGAAAAAATGTGTAACGATATAAATCAAACGATTATAAACTAAATCCGAAAATAGATGAGTCACACTATGACTGGATATGAAAAGGAAAAAGGCAATAGAAACAACCTAAAACAATAATTAACTATTTTACCTAACCCCCTAATGAGAAAGAAAAAATTTTTTAGAGTCTCAAACACCATTTAACACCCTAATAAAAAAAGGAAAAAAATTTTTTAGAGTCTCAAACACATTGTAACCCCAAGGGATAGGAACTTACACACGACTTTGCGTAAACAGACAAACCCGGATCACAAAGAAACATCCTTTTAAATATCATGATTAAGTGAATTACCTATATTCTGACAAGTCAAGACAAAAAAAGACTTAGTTAAAAACATTCGACACAAATGATCCTTCGAATTACCGATTAAAATAATCAGAAAAATCGTTTGATTGAACTAAGTATTTAAATAAGAAATAAGGAAGACTAAAGAACTCAACGTGCTAAACGAAAGAAAAAAAAACCATCAGAAAATTAGATTCATACAGTTATCTAAAGAGACTTTCATGAGTGAGTTGATCAACATAAAGTTTTCCAAAAATTTTTTGAAAACATAAAACGAGTGTGACCCAGAAGTAACGACGTGTGTCCGAAAGAGATCAAAACCTCTCCTCTTCGACGAGATCAGTGCCGCGTGTCCGAAGAGTAACGTCACGCACCCGGGGAGGAAGGCCACGGAAGAGGACACCTCGTGTCCGAGAGCTCGTGAACCCAAGATCGTCGACACCGTACCCGAGTCATCGACACCGTGTACCTGAAGTCAACGGGTACCGTACACCTGAGAAGGGCCTGGTCCTTAGTCTGGGTACAGGGGACGAAACCGTCCGCCTAAGAATGGATGAAATGGTGGTCCCTCCAGGGTTTTCTAGAAAATACATCTTAAAAACATTAAACAATAACAACAATGAGTGAGCGTCTCAGCACAGACTGAGAAACGGTCGGGTACCTGACGTCGTGAGGTCCGAAAGGACAGTAAGTGATAGAGGACCTCAAACGCGTTTGAGTACATAGGTAATTCAGTCACTACGATAGATCGGTAGAGTAGGAGACGACGCGGAAAGAGAAAAATGGAGGTTAAAAAGGTTCGAAATCCCAGAAAAGATTACTCAGACAAGAAACGTAGTCCAGCGGTTTCATTAAGACAGGATTTATAAAAGATTAAAATAGTATAGAAACCAGACACTCCACAAATCCTTCACCAAAAACATTTACAAGAAGACACGGAGTCTTTTTACAAAAGATACTAATAAACCTTTAAATATGTAAATATACTACATTAGTTCAAAACAGTCAAGACAGATACGTACCTTATCTACAATTTGAGGAGACAACATTACCACTGACGGTGAAAAAGGTACGTCAAGACAGTGTAAGTTAAGAAAACACACATAAAACTTCAAAATAATGTACCACTAGGAGTAACGGGATTAACAATAAAATGAATTCTAGATAAAATAGACTATAATTTTGTGGATATGGACAAGTGTATCCATAAAAAAATCATACTGAAAGAAAATTAACTTTTAACCAACTAAATGTAACAATGAACACTATATAAAACTAATAAAAGATGGGAGAACAAGACACGATAAACAGGGTAAAAAGGTACGAAGGAACAAAAAGTAAACAAAAAAATTGTAAAAACAGAAAACCTACCCAACTCGAACGGAAAAGGAAGGGGTCTAGTGTGAGGGTTAAGACGTAGAAAGGGAGATGACTAAAGTTTCGAATATATATGATAAAATACAAAAGTCACAAATGGGAACTTTTAGATTACATGTAGTATCGAATTTTAAAATTTAATTAATCTTAAAAACAGAAAGAATACTTATAATATTCCTGGAATATTGTAAATAGAAGTCGTAGTGATGGTTGGTATGAAAGATGTGTACGTGAGCAATTATATAAGTCGAATACACTAAAACAGAACATAAAAGTAATAGGAAATTAGGGTGTTAATCCGTAACAACAAAAGATATAAGTCATTAACAAAACTAAATGGTCGTATAAATCGATGAAGAAACGAGGTATAAGGAATAACGTAGACAAGAGAGAGGAAATGTTATTAAAAGAAAAAAGAATTCTATATAGGAAACCTTTAAAGAAGTCAAAGACAATTACAGAAATAAAAGGGAACAGGAATTTTCTGTCAAGATCTGTCAATTAAACAGTCTCGAGAACCCTCTATAAAAAAGAAACAGTAGACAAAGGTACTGACGACTAATTCTTCAGTCTACAGTCGAATGAACAGTAAGAAAACATCCTTTAGAAAAACAGAGACAAACCACCACGATTACCAATTCTTAGGTGGACGGTCACGTTCTCTGTGTTTTCTACTCCCAAACTAGGGACTCAACCCTTCAAGGGGACTTCATCGTTTACCGTTGGACGAGGTCACAAATACGGACGTTTTAAGGTACCCATCTCCTTGAACCGTCCGACGTCAGGTACCTCAGTGTTTTCTCAGACTGTGTCGAATCACCGATTTGTCGTCGTCGTAGATAAAAAGAGATAAAAATTATGGAAAATAAAAAACACAGGACCTCAAAATGGTAAATAAACAGAATAAACGTTCAGTAACACGAAAAACTTAGTCTCTTAATCACTCAAAAAAAAAGGAAATAATCAAATTTTTTTAAAAAGTAGATAATATAGAAACTTATAACGAAAGGAAGTAAGAGATATAAGACATTGAGGGGAAATCGAGACACAGGAATTAGACAGGAAGATTAAAGTAGAAAAAAATAAAAAATAATATACATTAAAGAAATCTAAAAGGAAGATTTTGTGATAAAAAGACAAATCGATAACGAATTATACAAATTGGGTAGGTAATTTGAAAGTTCAAGTCATAAAAAAGTCAAACATCTTCAGGATCAAGAAAGTCATCACACCACAAGACATAAACACCCCAAAAAAACGAAATAAAGAACTCTGTAAAATTTGGACAACGTTGTAGACTTACTTCTTGTCCCCATCAAGAGGACTAACAACAAGTACTACGAACCGAAGGAGTACACAAAACACTATAAATAATATATTTGAGAAAGAGCAATCCTGAACTCCAAGATCCTTCGGACCCTTCTCTTAAACCAGGAGGTCTATTTCAAATACAAATTTGGACGGTCCTCGGATCCTTAAAGGGTTGAATCCTGTGGGGATTCAATGAATAATCGACCTACAAAAACCTGGTAGTCCGGGATTGGATGAGACTCCTGGTCGGATACTACTGTCTAAGGGTTCTCTCTACACAACTGTTTGGGGAGGGGTGGGCGATTTTCGGTTTTAGCACATGAAGAGTAGAGAAACGTCCCACTTGCATCACCACCAACTAACCAAAAACTACCTGTAAAAATGACTTCCGTAGAAGGAAATCCCAAAAACTCACCTTCCCATATGAGACGGGATGAAGATTAATCACACCCTATTTTCCGAACTGAGGACAGGGAAGTGTACTGTAGGAATTTAGGATTCCCACAACCAGTGACGGTTTTATCTACCATTAATAATGGAAATCACTAATGAATTACGAGACCTAAGTACGATGGTGAAGTAAAAATCGGAAACTCTTAAATGGAACGAAAAAAACATTTGAGTCGAAACGTAAATATTACTATGGAAATTATAAAGTAAGAGATAAAAATCCACAAAATACCACTCTCCCAAGACGTACAGATCGACCGGTATAAAAATAAATAAAGACTGTATCAAAATCTCTTAAAGTTAAAGGGAAAAAAAAAATTCGAATTTTGTTGTAAATTATTAGGTGTGACAAGTACAACAAGACGTTTTACTAAAAACAGTCTGGTAAACGAGTACGAAATCATCACATAGTATAGTCTAGTAGGATCAAAAAATCCTACAAAATCATGTTTTTCTGGTGGATAACTGACCTTCGTCAAAATACACGATAGGAAGTTGTTCCCACGAATAACCTCAGTCCGTTAATCAAAGAGTCTAGAAAAGACTTCGTCGATCATCACATGACTGAAACTTTCCTAAACCACTATAATTTAGAGTCACTTAGGGACTCATGGAAACTTCCTTACATTAATTCACAAATAAAGTATAACTTTTTCGATAGTTTTTCACAGACAATCCGAAGACTTACTGTAGACAAACTTTTCTCCCAAGATAACCATTTACTTGACGATATTTTACACAATAAAATAAGACTTGGAAATTATTGAAGTCCCAAAATGAATATTAAATATTCTTGTATCATAAAGATCAAACAAAAATATCATACATGACTACACAAGTCAGTACCGGTTGGGACACTGAGGTGCTTAACATCGGGTGACCCGAGGAGACAGACACCTTAAAAGGTCCGTTCTTATGACTTCACCCAACGGTAAAGGAAGAGGTCAAAAATGACATCATCAGATTTTAAAGAAAGAAGAAAGAAGAAAGGTGACCCGAAGAAAGAAGAATGGTGGAGTGGCTAATATGTCTTTGTAGTTTGTTTCAACAAAAAAAGGAGGATCTACACTAACACTCGTTAAAATTACGTTTTTTTTACACAAAAATGTAAAATATAATATGTAAAATATTGATGAAAGATTTACGAAATACCATAGTACATTGGAAATAAAGGTGGGTCCGAATGAGTAGGAGTTCACACGAGTCAGTACAGACTGAGAAACACTGGAAAATCTGACACCGGAAGGTCCGAGGAGAACGGACCGTAAAAAGTCCGTTCTTATGACCTCACTCATCGGTAAAGGAGGAGGTCCCCTTGAAGGACTGGGTCCTAATTTGGGATCAGAGGACTTAGAGAACGTAACGTCCGTCTAAGAAATGGACGACTCGGTATTTAATATCTGTGTGACAATAGGAAATAAGGAATCTCATACTTTGACTCCTAGTCTCTCAGAGGACTGTATGACTAGTCATTTACGAGATCTGTCTTGTCGAAGAAGTCTCAGAGTCTCGTTAAATTTATGAACGTAATTCATCTTTAATTTCACACATATATGTATGAAATATATATATATATATATGTGTATGTGAGAGATATATATATGAAAAGAGGTTATTCGTACTGAAAAGTGAAAAGTTGATTACTGACATACGTACACATATATGTCAGTAATCAACTTTTCACATTTCTTAGTAAATATATACATATATACATGTATGTTTGTGTGTCGGTATATGTCATTAATTTCACTTCTCTCAGGACGGATGACCTCTACTCCTATCTTTATTCTTCTACCGAAGGGACCACCGAGTCGTCATTTCTTAGGTGGACGACACGTCCTCTACACCCAAGTCAGGGATCCAGTCCTTCTAAGGGGACCTCTTCCTTTACCGTTGGGTGAAGTCACTAAAACGGACCCTTTAGGGTACTTGTCTCCTAGGACCGACCGATGTCAGGTACCTCAACCTTTTCTCACCCTGTGCTGAATCGTTGATCTTGTTGATATTGTATTACAATACCTGGGACCTTAGTCTGTTTGAAACCAAGTACAGAGTAAAGACGGTCGATTATTGACACTGGAATCTCTTTAATGTATTGGAGGAATCTGGACTGTAAGAAGAACTTCCTACCCACATCTATGTCGTTATCTTGATCGGAATATAATAGTATTCGTAATTAATGTACGTGCTTTTCGTAATTCATGTCACGGATACAGGGACCACCGAGACTACCACTTCTTAGACGGACCTTACACCCTCTGGGTCCAAGTTAAAGGACCCAACCCTTTTAGGGCTCTTCCTTTACCGTCGAATGAGGTCACAGGAACAGACCTCTTAGGGTACCTGTCTCTTCGGACCGTCTGACATCACGTACCCCAGTGTTTTTCAGTTCTGTGTCGACTCGTTGATTGAGATACATTTATCCTTTCTTAGAAACTTATCGAAGGTCCGAACAACCTTAGGGTCCTTCGTCCCGAACCTTTTAAGACTTTCAACGAGCCAATACAAACTGAGAAACGCTGGGGTGCCTGACAGGTACCTTAAGAGGTCCGGTCTTATGACCTTACCCACCGGAAAGGGAGGAGGTCTAGAAGGATGGGTCCCTGACTTAAGTCCAGAGGACGTAGCGTCCGTCTCAGAAATGGTCGTCTCGGTGTTCCCTTCGGGGAACGTCTCAATGACCTCGAAGTACTAAAAGATCATGTGATCCTTATGGATCTTATGATTGTACTAACGAGAATAGGGTCCTACCATTATGAGTAACGACAGAACCCTTGGGTCTCCTACCCCATCCAGTATAAGAAAGAAGTAACATATGAATATTTCGGAATCAAAACATTAACACCAGTGTCAAGAGTCCAAGAGACAATGGAAATATAGGAATGATCCTCTATTTGAAATATTTCATTTAATGGACAATCTTCTGTAAAGAAAAAGAAAAGGTCAACTTCAACGGTTCAGGCTTCAACCCGAGACGTCACTGATATGAGTACACCTCGGGGAATTACTAAGATGAGTATAAAGAGACGTTCTTGTGGTCAGAAGGTAGTCAGTAACGGAGGGACTACAAAGATGTTAATGGCTTCTTCCAAATAAATCGGTTTTCTCAAAGGATCAAAACCCAAAACCATTACTTTTACTTAGATTATAACGTCGGTAGTATTCTCTTTTACGACCTTTTTAACACAGGGAAGTCTCGTCTCAACAACGACTAATACGACACCAAGGAGACGACCCCACACTTCATGTCCGCTGACACCCTCTTCAACATTGTTTGTGTACCGACCATTCTTTTCTGGCGTAGTCAAGTTTACATCATAACTTCCTACAGACTTCGATTCTCTCTTACAAATATAGAAACCGTGAAATCAAAACCATCTGACCATAAACCCAAACCCGTGACAGACCTAAAACGAAAATCGTTTCCTTTAATATTTATTATTTTATACGTTCGAAGAACCAGGATTAAGACCATCTTATCTCCCCGATGTACTCGTCGTAAGAAAGGATCCTTTCACTGAGGTCCAGAAGAGTATAAATCCAAAAGGGACAAAAGAATGATTGTTTCGTACTGTACGTGAAAACATAATAACGTAGAACAACCGAATAGTTACTACTAAAGTTGGTAACTGAAAAAGTTGAAAGGTTCTGAACTCCTTTTTTACTATTGATGTAACCTTCTTTAATTTAGATTTCGTTATAAATCCTTTAAGTTACTATTTAGACTGACTAAAATTATAGGATATATTACTGACTATGTAAAATTATAATATTAAAATTTACACAACACTTACTCGTATATGTGTAAATATAATTTCATTATAACGAAAAGTGACATTGACTTGGTCACAATTGGTGATTAGCGAATAAAGTCCAACTACTACTACAAAAAGAACAAAAATTTTCCATTGAACATATCTGATGGTCTGAAATTAACTAGGTTTCAGTTTAGGAGAGAAGTGTGGTCAAGGTCAATACCGTCCTTACTGAGGAAATCTCCTAACACAAGAAAGTAAGTCGGTTACACATCCTCGACTTTTTCTGAGTAACTGTAAGAATCGTTTAGTGGAACCTCGGTCCATACAGCATAAAAATCATGGACGGTAGAACCACATACATAATAAACAAAAATGAATGACTTTTCGTATGTTTAATCGTAAAGTGACCTACAGAATATTATAAATACTCCTCATACAACACATAGACTACACCACCGAGTTACACCTTCCCTCTCTTAGTACAATCTGTCCATGAATCGTTCATAATTCTGATGTCCGTAATTACGAATGGATGGTCCTTTTCCTTATAAATTTCCATGACGAACAGAGTCACAATAAAGGAAGACACACGGTATAAGAAAAAGTCATATGTAATTAACAAAGAGACGTTACGTCACAATTCGTCTTTATTACTTATGAAACCCTCTTTCTTTTACTTAAATTTTCAAGACCTTAGGTTTAATCGGGTTGGGCATTCACTTGAAATTACCACCGACAAATTTTTTTTCTTTTGACAATGTATTTATTAATATTTACTTGATTGAAAGTGTAATTTCCTTTTCAAGAAAATCTTATATAGTACTTTATCGTGAATTTTATGAAAATTTGTTCTCGGTGTGAATTTGGTTTCACTAAATCTTGTAAACCCCTTTTTCCATTTCTACCCGTTTCTATGTACTTTTCTTTCCTCTCCCCATGTTAAAATAATAGTCTGTTTAAACTTAAGTTTAACTTTCCGTACTTTGCCTCCCTTTCGTACAACATTTATTTCTTACGATAAATGTGACTTTTAAAGATTAAAGATTTTTTTAATCTTTACTTATCATCTTTACCTTTTACTTCTGACATAGTTGACCTGTAAAATATTGAAAAATTATTGAGAACCAAGTTTCCCCTTAAGTTTTGGTAAATATTCGGATCTACAGTAACAGTTGGGTTATCATTGTTCGTTGTGGTCATGGGTGTAACACTGGAATTTTATGTCAAAGGGTGATTTTCTTTGATTTCGAATTTCTTTACTAGTCAAGATACAGACCCCGTCTTTTCTATGGTCACTCAGACCTTGGAAAACAGTCTTACCTCTTGTTTATATAATAACGTGATGCTTCCCAACACAGTTTTCCTGGCGGTGACCGGTTTCTGTCCTTTTTACAGTTATCGTCGTCACCGAGGTCTGTAGTAGTTTATTATAAAGTTAGTACTGAAGTATTACCGTGGTTTTTTGATTCGATTAACCGGTACAAACTTCCTACGATCCTTTGTTGAGTAATAAAAACTTTCGACCATTTACTCCTCTTTCCTAGACCATAAATAAGACGGAAGGACCATGTCAGACATAGTCTGACATAGGTATCATTATCTATTCTGTTTCAAAGGGAAATGTCTCCACAAGGTTGTTTATTCACTTATTCTTTACCATTTTAAAACTGAGGATTATTTACCTTCTTAGATCTATAACTTTTGGTTGTAAGTGTATTATTTCTCTTTTGATGTATACGGAGGAATACTTCTTAAATGTTGGTAGAACTTTGTTAGAATAGTTTTATTACTTTGGAGTACTAGATCATAGAAGTTGTTTACATTTCCCCCGTACCTTTCTTCTCCCTTGGACCTTCAGTTTTTTGTATTTTTTACTTTACATCAAAAATTCCCACCCTTCACTATCTTTATTTCGTTTCATTCCTTCAGGTCAGCGAGTCAGCACAGGTTGAGAAACGTCGGGGTACTTGGTGTCGTACGGTCCGGAGTGACAGGTAGTGGTTGAGGGCCTCAGGTGGGTTTGGGTATAGGTAACTCAGCCACTACGGTAGGTTGGTAGAGTAGGAGACAGCAGGGGAAGAGGAGGACGGGCGTCAGAAAGGGTCGTAGTCCTAGAAAAGTTTAGTCAGTCGAGAAGTGTACTCCACCGGTTTCATAACCTCAAAGTCGAAGTTCTAGTCAGGAAGGTTACTTGTGGGTCCTGACTAGAGGAAATCCTACCTGACCAACCTAGAGGAACGTCAGGTTCCCTGAGAGTTCTCAGAAGAGGGTTGTGGTGTCAAGTTTTCGTAGTTAAGAAACCACGAGTCGAAAGAAATATCAGGCTGAGAGCGTAGGTATGTACTGGTGACCTTTTTGGCATCGGAACTGATCTACCTGGAAATATAAATGATGAGACCCGTCCTTAAGGAATCTTTTTTACCGCATCGGTAGTCAGTTGTTTTCTCAGGTTTTACGTCATGAACCTACGTCAGAGTTTTTACTGTCTTACTAGAGACAAGTAAAGGTTCCGTTTGGTAAGTTATAGTGTCATTAGGTTCAGATACGGGGTTGGTCATTGTGACTTCTTCGACTTCAAGTCGTCAAGATACTTCTGGATATTCTGGAAGATCATGATTGTGGGTTTTTTCTACAATAAAAGTAATGTCCCCTGACCTTACGTTTTCATCCTTCAGTCCTTTGTGGACCTCATTGTCCGTCTAAACCGGAACCTCATGTCTTACTTCGTCCCGTTTCCGATTATCTCAAGACGGTTCTCTTACGTCACCAGTATCGTTTGTGGGAGAAGGTTGTTGTGTTCTCTTCTGAGATGTGTACTTGTAGTGGTCTACCAGCTGTGGCTTTAGTCTGACTAATATAAGAAACGTCGGTTTCTACCTCTTCGATATATGTCAGTCGTTTTTGTTCTGGACCTCGACTGACCGAGTCTAGTACTTGAGGAATAACAGTTTAAATCTGACTTTAACTTCTTTCACCTTTTTTGGTGATCTGGTAAGTACATACTGGATTTAGTTTAGGGGATACTGATATGTCACCTTCACTCTTTATCTAAATTCCCTGATATAGACTACTCATGGACTACTTGATACCTGCCTCCAAGTACTGTAACATTTCATTCCTTCACTATTGATATTTATAGGTTTGTCACCGACGATAATTGTACCCTCCCCTCTCCACCATCATTGACTCTTCTCCGTATAACCTCTCCAAGACTTCACTGACCATTCTCAGACAGAAGACTACACCCACCCCTTTTATTCCCAAAAGTAGAATACTATTAAGTGATTTAGAACATAAAGGAAAAAACGACACAAGACATGAAACGAATATGATTTGTTATTCGAAAACCTTTTTTGTTTAACATCTTTTCTTGTCATTCTTTTATACCGTTATCTGATTTCGTCACGAGTATCTTTTTAAGTCGTTTGACTCATGTATTTTATGATTAGATGTCTTCAGTGACTGGAACTATACACGTCGATCAATCTTCTCGATTACTTTTGTCTCTAGAAAATGATTTAGACATCATTTTCTATTTTATCCATCGTTGCTTACTTGTTTTACTTTGGTTTTATCTGAGTATCTATATCTCAAATCACCAGTGGTCTTCCTCCCTTTACCGTTGGGTGAGGTCACAAGAACGGACCTCTTAGGGTCCCTGTCCCCTCGGACCACCCGACGACAGATACCCCAGCGTGTCTCAACCTGTGCTGACTTCGTTAAATCGTCGTCGTCGTCTTCCCTTCCCTTATTCTCCGACCCGTTTTGATCACTTCCCCTAATGCTCCATGTTTTAAGGTGAATATTTTAAATTTTCAGTGCCCCTACATTAATCTAAACCATAACTAGGAAACATTAGATAAATTTACAACTCAGTGATATAGCATGTGGAATTTGATTATAACACACAGTTGATATAAAACTAAATTCTTTTTTCAACTTTCACTTTGAACCTTCTCGATGTCTTTGAACATTTTACGCCAACTCCCTTTGTCCTGAACTTCTCATACTTCCTACATGGACAAGAACCTGTCCTTCTGATTTGTGATATTTCCTTAAGAAATCTATTCCGTTATTCGTTTGATTAAGAATTTAAGTATTCTTTTATAATCGTTCGTCCTTTCAGTATTTTTAAGACTTTATTTTAACAATAAATTTATATAAAACATTTGGGGTGTCTATTATTATGCAGACATTCATCGTCTTTCAATTCACTTGTCTGTCTTTCGTATCTTTATCTGGATGTATGTTTGTCCCTAAATCATATACTATTTCCACTATAAAGCCGAATAACTCCTTTTCTATTAAGTTATTTTAACCTCGTTGTAGAGTATGGTTTTATTCATGGTTTAATTAACTAGTCACCCAATTTACACTTTTTACTTAGGAACTTTCATGATCCCTTTTACACCCTATGAATTGTTTCTGTAAAGACAAACATAGAGTTTACCACCACAAGAGAAATTATAAGACACTAGAACTCCTTCTGTGAATTAAAATGTAGAAAAGGGTCCAACATAGAAATACTATTGAACATTTTATAACCATAAAGTGTTTATGACTCTCCTAGGTTACTATATGCACTTTTACGAATCTCTTCAACACCATATCCCGATCTTCAACACAATAAGTATAAGTAGGAAACGAGGGGATCAAGGTACAGAAAATGACCCTCCTTTCTGTTCCACCCATCCACCCATTACTGGTTAATTTATCTACTAGAAAGACCAATAAAGAACATTCAGACCAAATTAAACGAATAAAAATTTTTCAACTTAAAATTGTTATGTAAAAATAGGATCTCATTCATAACATTCTCCTAATCGAATTAAATTCTTTGTATTGATTGAAGATTACACTCATAAAAGAATATGAATCTTGAGACTGTTGTGGTAACATAATCTTTACAATAAGAAACGGTTGATAATACGTATACTGGTAAACGAAAAAAAATTTGCATTGAAAATCACAAGTCCTTATGAAACAAGCGTTCAGGTTACGTTTCTTTCCGTACAAACGGTCATGTGTAGAACAAAACTTTCTCGGTCCACCAAGATTTATACTTCGACGGTTCTTCACCTTAAATGGTCGTCAGTGATATCGAACCGACAACCTCAGACGATCTAACCCTTTCTCTCGTTTACTTTTGGTAAAGGACTAACTTTTAAGTAGATTTCTTCCAATTATAAAAACAAACAGTAAAATATATATAAAAATATCAAACCAAAGACCCTAACAACAAGTCAACGATTCAGAACAGACTGACAAACACTGTGGTACCAAAGACCATATACTTACACGATTTTGAACAAAAATTCTGGCCAGTAATTCTAAAGAGGGAAATTGTACTCGGTGACAACCCGTGGGTAATAACCCCTCTCCCCACCCGTTACATTCATACAAGTATCGTCTTTACAAGTTAAATATTAACATGATAGTTCACATCCGTGTTAGACTTTCGATTTTTCATGTTTTGTCATACCCTCACCAGATCCCAGAGTCACAAACTTCAGATTTCTACACTCGAACCTAGGGTAAATGACAAGGAAGACACTCATTTCACGACAGATAAGGATAAAAAAAAAAGGGATAGATACATAAAATAAGATAAGGTCAGACAAGGACCTGAAGACGTACAATAGAGAACGGGTGGAACACGAACGAACAAGGAGGAATAGAAAATCGAGGGTCGAACCTATAGTGAAAGGGACCTTTTTGGAAGGAACTAAGTATTCAGACCGGAACAGAACGGTATTGTGGTACAGAGAAACATCGAAAATAGGGTCACAATGGTAAGATCAAATGAAAGGACAACGGGACGAGTCGGTATTCGAGACTTTTCCGTTCCTCATGTACGTAGAACATTTAATATATAAAAGTAACAGATCTAACCTGGACCGTACCTCGTCGGTAGATCATTCACAAAAACTATTTACAACTTTTTACCATCCTCCGTCTTACGCTCCTGGGTCATCGGAGAGAATATATTGTCCTACCGTAGGACCCAGTGTGAAATTCCTTGGAACCCTTGTCGAGAGTTTCGATAATAATGAAAAGAGATCTGTTGGACCCTTAAAATGTTGACTCCGTCTCATTACAAATCCAGTACAATTTTAGAGTAATTCTTGAAAAGTTTTTGAACTGACATCAACAATTGAGACTCATGTACACTAACCCTAATAGAAAAATGAGACGGTAACTGGTTCTACTGTAATTGAAGAAGAACAACTTAGTGATTCAGTACAGACTGAGAAACACTGGAATACCTGAGTCGTGTGGTCCGGAAGGACTGGAAGTGACAGAGGGTCTCAAACGAATTCGAATACAGGTAACTCAGTCACTACGATAGATTGGTAGAATAGGAGACGGTGGGAGAAGAGGAAAACGGAAGACAGAAAGGTCACTCAGTCGAGAAGTGCAGTCCACCGGTTTCATAACCTCGAAGTCGAAGTCGTAATCAGGAAGGTTACCTATAAATCCCAACTAAAGGAAATCCTAACTGACCAAACTAGAGGGACTTCAGCTTCCCCGAGAGTTTACAGAAGAGGTCGTAGTGTTAAACTTTCGTAGTTAAGAAGCCGTGAGTCGTAAAAGAATATATTAAAACCCGTTTAATACTCCAAATAACTCTTATAAAATTCAACATTGTTCTACTTTGTCCTTTAGATTAAAGTAAATAATAAAGTCAACTAAACGAACAGATTGAGTTGTATATAAAATTATATAACAGACCAAACAAAGAAACTTTCATTTATATATCGAAACACCATACTTTATAGGAATTCTTAAGTGTACTTTTGATTATCCTTCTATTTTTGTAGTGAAGAACATACGGAGAAATCTCTGTTCTTTTGCTGTAGTCACCGAGTGTAAACAAAGAAAAGTAAAATTTAGAGATCTTGTTTCAAACCTTTGACTTTGTTGTTTACTCCACTTAGATTTAGGTCTATGAGGTCTCGTAGGACATTGTGTAGCCCTTTGAGTCTCCTTTTGTCGGTAATGTGGAAATCTATACTTGGCGAAGGTCTCATCCCGAAAGGCGTACCACTACAGTGTCGTGAGACCTGTCCGAAGTCAGAGGGGTCGGGGTCCTGTCAGTGAAGTCTTCCTCGGGAGTAATGTGGACCTATGCGGCAGTTTCAAAGACAGGTTCCTGTTTGAGAAATTCGGAAGGAAACTACACTTCCACTCCGAATATCTTTTACCAAGACCTCTATTGTCAAAATATCAAATATTTCAATTTCGTGGTTCAAGAGGTAGTGAATCAAACATCATCATTGAAGTCTTTACAACCGTTTATCTAAGTACCAGTACTCAGGGATACATATGGGTCGCAACTCCATTGTCGATCTCTATATATACCACTACCTTTTAGTCCTGTAGACCCAAGTTCAGGACATAGACAGCACTTGTCATACTAAGTGTCTAGTAAATTGTATAAACTCGTAGTCAAGGTAGAAAACATGTTTCTCCTATTGTAGTGACTTTTGAATGTCTAAATGACATTCCTAGTTCACTTTAACACACTACTTATCAAAAGTAATTGACATTTTAATGTATCTGCGTAACCTGAATCCAAAACTAAGATCCTCATGTGGGCAACGTGGAAGACTTTTACAATAGAAAAATGGAAAGTTAGGAAACAGGATTTTTCTACTCAATTCACACGTAGAAAGAAACTAGAAGACTCGTAACCTTATACCGAGGGACAGATTTTTTACGTAAGTGTTTACTTCCAAATTAAGTCGGAAGAGTCTACCAAAACAAAGTAAGGGGTTTCTATTAAAAGAAGTGATAAGGAAATCATCAAGGACCGGAAAGTTTATCGACAAGTTTGACACTAAAAAAATTAGGTACTTGGAAACGTTTTAATAACACACCAAAATGAGTATCATACAAAACCTCGTCTGAATTTCAAACATTCAACAAGTAGAATTCTTTTATTTGTATTTAACTGGACCCTGTCAAAAGAGGTTCGATTTAGAAACTAGTCTAAAGAAGACTTCATTGTAAAACATGAAATTGTAATGAATAAGACATTTTTCATCTCCCTTTCGTGACCAAACCTTTGACACTCTAGATCTTAGTCCGGAAACGAAACGGAGAATGACGGGAAATTCCGTTCAGTTGAAGAAACACAAAGTAATAGGGGTGGACATTTTAATGTCTCGTATAGATCTACTAAAGATTCCAGAGTTTCGATCATTATAAGAAACTTATCATTTACCTTATTATTATCCGTTCTATCATCTTTATAAAGACAAACAACTCTGGTAAGAAGATGGAATGTCACTTTTTGACTACCAAGACTTTGTCAGAGTCACTTCCACATTTTGTGCAAATTTCCAAAATAACAAATCAGTAGTACACAAATCGTCACAAGAGAGAACACTATACGTCTTATCATGAAGTGGCACATGAGTCACCAGAAATTTAACTATATTGTCTACCCGCTTTTTCTTTTTGGACTAAGAGAGTACACGAGAGATCACGGACCACCCTGTGACTGCGAAGCGAGTACTCTTACATAGTCACAACCACGTACGCGAAACGAATGTACCGAAGGAAGTGGACACGTGTAACACACACAAGTTCCAATTGTAAGTAGTCAACCCGTGACCGATTTATGAAAGACGACATATATACCTTTTGATAAGTCTACCCTTTCTCTTACTCGCGTCCAGGACTTGTCGTCACTGATCACGAGTGCACCCTTAACCCCACCGCACCCTGAGCCGTATATACAACATGGAAACTTCTAAAAAGTATTAGGAGTCGAGTCATACTGAAAAATTAGGAGGAATAACAAGTACAGATCAAATATAGGCAGGAACGACTGAACAAAGGAAGACACAAAAAACGAACAAATGAACAAACAAAACAAATAAAACAAAAACCATAGTAAAATTGGTTAAAGTTGACACTTCACTTCAACAAGTCAGCATAGGTTGAGAAACGCTCGGGTACCCGACATCGGATGGTCCGAGGAGACAGGTACCCTAAAAGATTCGTTCTTATGACCTCACCCAACGGTAAAGGAAGAGGTCTTCTAGAAGGGCTGGGTCCCTAATTTGGGTCCAGAGGGTGTAACATCCGTCTACGAAATGGCAGACTCGGCAAAGTTGACATTCTAGTCTGTTTACACCATTTTATGATGACTTTTACATAATTCGACGAATCAAAGAAACTTGGTTAAACAACCTGTCACACCTTAACAAAAGAAGTAATAGAATATATCTATGTCTACTATGAAGTAAGAAAAATAACAACAAACCTCCTTTCGACCTCCTCCAATTTCGTTATTAGGTCAATTATGACTCCTAATAAGGGGAAGAGAGAAATGGAGAAAAAAGGGGAAAGGAAAAAGACAAATGGAGAGAGAGAAGGGGGAGAGGGGAGAAGAAAGAGAAAGGAAAAGAGGAAGAAAAGGAGTGAAGGAAGGAGGGAGAGGAGGAGGTATATGTGTCCTACGTGAACGTCGGAACCTTTGAGGTCCTCCAGGGTCGGTCGTCTTTTCCTTTGACTCATGTGGTGAGAGTCTTCAGTAGCAGTTTTTGGACTTTCAACGAAACCGTTTATCGAGAGCTTTACGACAACGAGAAAGACGGTCGGGAGTTGACTTCCTACGGGTCAGTCTTTTCCACCTTAATATAGAGAATAATTATAATTTTCCTTCAAAATCTAATTTTTTTTTGTAAATTTTATTATTACTAACTAGACAAAGAAAATAAAAGGTGCCCGTCCTTCTGTGAGGCTTCGGTGAAGTCTTCCATCACCACACACAATCATTCTTTGAGTCATTCTTCGTCTCACTTGATTTGCCCTAACGTCGGAGAGATCCACGTCTGATGTCCATCAACCGTGTAGAAAAAAAACCACCACTATACTTGCGTTAAATATCCCTTTGGATCTCGACAACATTCGTAGATAAAAAAATTTTTTTCGTAATAAAACGGAAAATAATTATCAAATAGTATCATAGATGTTTTAGGTCAAAAATATATTAAAAGGAGGAGGAAAATTTTATGGGACAGGGTATAGTTAAGTGAGAATGTACACACAAAAATCCCGTATAAATTGTTTATATACTCTTGTATGAAACACTGTGATAAGATTTTTAAACCCTAGGTACTTACTCATGTCAAATCTTTTTTTTTAGGAACAGAAGTTCCTCAAATAATTATGTAAATCCAGTCTCTAAAATTCGGACAAAGAATCACTAAAAGTGTAATCTCGGGAAGACACTCACGATGATTCACGACGTCGTGAGGAATTAATTTTACCAGAAAACCTCCTACAATAGAAAAAATGAAACCTCCGTATCTATTGGTGAGAGTTGGACTGTCGGGTCGATCTCTGTCCAGGGATCGTGTTTACCGTAGTCATAGTCCCTAATTCTCTGGGAACGGAGAAGGTCGGTCACGATTCAACTAGCATAAGGAAGTAACAGACACCATGAGCGAAAGAACTGGCGAACAAAAGTCGTGAAGTATCAATCGTATTACTAACCAAATGTCAATTGTTTGTCAAACTCCCTATACTAATCGAAATAGAAAGGGAAAACCATTCAGTAAAGTCAATAGAAAGAAAAACTATCTCTTTAATTTAGTCCTCTTACCTTTTTATTTTATATAAACACATTAATATCCGTGGAATCACAAAGTAAGTGGATAACATCTTTTCATTTCGAAAGAATGAATGACAATGAACATAACAGATACATAACAAGAATGGACCAACGACTCACGAGTTATACTCCGCTCATAATAGAGTAAGGTAAGAGTGTCATCGGGATTCTCGGGATTTCTATCTTACGCAGGCACCCATAAGACAAATTTACACCTGAATACATTCTAAATTTTCTGTGTATGTCCTGAACACAAAAATATTCTAAATTTTACGGTCAGGACCCTTAAGGACCACCCAGGTCTCCAATCTTAAGACGTGAAGGTGACGACCCCCGGGTCCAAGATAGGGGCCAGTCCCTTGATTCTAGGGTGTTCGGTGTGGTCTGTTGGTTTTATTTATTTACGGGGGCAGAAGAGTTATATAATTTTTTTTTTATGTAACGACTTTAGGGATTTGTCTTAAATTATCAGTTACCGTAATCAAACCTTAAACGTAATCCACATAAGGACTTCACTTAAAGACTCTGAACTATTAATTCCTCTCCTTTCTTGAGAATAATACGTCTCCAATGTCATACACACACAAGTATCCCATTAGCCGAGAGTTCACGACTACAAGGTCTACAAGGGAAGGTATGCGTGGTTTCTCTAGTCACGATGACAGAGGGTGGAAGCCTTTCAATTTTAGATCTGGTCGAGAAGGACCGTGCAGTCTATATCGTGAGGGAAAAATAATGTCTATGAATATGTTGTAAGGAAGATGATTTTACCTAAAGTATTTAGATTGAAAATATTAAATTTGAGTCACCTTCCATGCATCATTATCTTATATGTAATTTATACATTTATGGAAACAGACTATTGTGTCTCCCCTTACCTCATAAATATAAAAACGTATGTATGTAAAAACGTATCCGACTTTATCTATACCTCTGAGTCTATGGTATTTGTCGTAAAGACAACCATTATACTGATGGTGCTCAATAAGTGTAAATCGTTTGATCCAATTCCTTTATAATTTACCCTTCTTTAGCCCTTGTGTCACATTATCGATTCTCACACGAAAAACTTCAGTTTTAACCGAGATGGAGAATAAGTGACTCACACAATGAAATCAGTGTAGGAAGTCACAAGAATAGACAATTTACCTATTTTATTATGTCACAAAATCTTAACAACACTCCTTACCTACTTATTACGAAACATCTCATGTGTTATAATGCCCCGTGTCTCGTTTACATGTCACTGCTCACCGACGGTCGTCGACCTCCTATCCAACCTATGAATTGAACTTTTATAGAAATAGTAATATAGTGGACATACTTCACTATAATATCTTCTATAAAATTTCTTATACAAAGACGTAGAGAGAGACGTAAATATATAATTTTCTATGCGTATATTTTAAATTGTCACTTTCACCTCAGACAGTAAATCACAAAAACGAATGAGACCAAGGACTTTCCAAAACGTATAAGACAAATATCTCTCATTACTATTTGATTACATCAATAGAAAGAGTCCATAAGTCCGAAAACACCCAAACTAACAATATCCACCTCAAAACTACTCTGTCACTGAGTAAAGTAGATAGTTCCTGCTGGTTTACTGTGATTAGCCCTCATATTTAGACATTTTCTTTCTCCTCATGTGTAACAAAGTCTCGTGACCGAAAATCTTCATTCGTATGAAAAAAGGGGAGGGGAAAGACAATTTACTTTTGTATTTGTCATGAAGTTCCGTGTTTAGGTAAAGAGACATGTATTTGTTCAAACCATTGGAATAAATTAACGTGTAAAGGAAAGAAACCGTAGTCTTTGAATTCCAGAAATTAGGAATTTACGAATCATTTAGAAATTACCCATAAGAAAGTCTAACAGACTAAGAAGAAGGATCAATTTTTACTATACTCTCTTTTGAAACATTACGAAACTCCTCTTAATTAAATCGTACGGTTATGTCAAAGAAAAGAAAGAAGAAGAAGGTAAAAGGAAGACCCATAAGGGGCTTTACACTAATTATGAAACCGTTTTCGTATCTTTATCTTAATCTAAAATATGAAATCACCCGTCCTGTAAATTTTCACTCCTGTTTAACAATTGAACATACTACCTTAAAATTTCAGTTGATGAAAAGTTTTGAAATTAAAACACTTGAAAGCGGTAGAATATCGTATTACAAAACCGACAGAAAAAGGATGAATTGTAGAAAATCAGTGATTTTAAAAAGAATCAGGACAAAATTTCGTGTGGTAACATAATGTCACACGGGTCCTCATATTTGTAGAAGGACTTAGAGAAATAGGCGTGTGAATATTAGGGTTTTACTCGAACCTGTAGTCATGTCACGTTCTACCGGCTGAGACATTATTGGCTGATAGGAGTCGACCGAGAGGTTACTCCCTACTACTCCATTTACTATACCTACTATGTAAATGGGGGAGAAATTCGACTTACATGTCAGTATATAACGACACTTCGGAATATGTCCCGAACTAAACTCTTTGATTAAAAAGAGGAAATTATCGGTCTAGTATACGGATATCTTCTTTTACTATATCTGTTATACTGGTGGTCATTATTTCTTGATTGTTGTAGCTTACCTTTACCTTCCTTACTGAGATTTCCTCCATTTTATAAAATTCAATACTTGTTTTAAATATTTACACATAGAAAGTATGACTGACGAAGGAAACGTAGTCTACTTGTTTATTTCAACAGAAGACATAACGATTTATCTTCATTTCGTATATAATTATAAACTCCTAACTTAACTCCGAGGTACGGTCAGTAATTAATTATCAATCGTTTCGAAACTCACTATATTCACACTTTGGACACTTTACACACTTTGATCCATAAGATGTCTCAACCACACTGTGTCGGCATAAGAGAACTTGTATCCATCTCTACCTCTAAAAAGTTTTTAACCAGGAAACTAAGCTTTTCAAAGTAATATACGTGTTATATAAAATTGTGTTTAAGTGTACCAAAATTTCCATGTCTTCCTCCACATTTCTCAAAGAGATAGAAAGACGACAATAAAACAAATAAATCAAAACCAATTCGACCCAGAAACAACGGTACCCGTCCGAAAGAGATCAACGTCACGTGCCCGAAATAACACCACCGAATAGAACAGCACCTCACGTCTAAGATCCGTGTGCTCGAGTCATCGACACCTCATCGACGAATCATCGAGCGTCCGGGATCCCACGGGTCCGAGGTCATCAACTCCGTCATGATCAAGTCATCAATGTCGTGTGTACGAACGAGACGTCGTGTACCCTAGAAGGGTCTGACCCGTAGGGTGGGTGCAAGGGACGCAACAGTCCCCTTGAGGATAGGTGACATGGTGGTCCCTTCAGGAGGCTACAATAAAAGAATACTAAAGAAGGTCTCGACAAAATACTCATATGTTAATATCTGTACAAAAGAGGAAGGGAGTAATTTTTTATATATATATTTACAATTTGATGATATATATAACAAAAGATGAACCTATAACTATAACAATCAATTGTAAAGTTGAACACCTCACAGTATAATCCTGTATTCCTCGAAGAAGTTAGAAAAAGGGAAAAAACCGTTGACATATCATAAGTATCATACTTACCGGGTGAACCAAATCGGTCAAGGAACAACTACCCGTACAACCAATAAAGATTAAAGAACGATAATATTTCCCACGTCGTTACTCATTGCAATTTCGAGATCCACAGGAGAGAAATTACCTAAATTACCCAGTCATAAAAGATAAAAGAAATGACATGGTCTCGTAAGGGATACTAAATGGATAAATCAATCAAGGTAAGACAAGTAAGCTTTTTACAAATAAATCATGGATGAAGTTATAAATCAGATATTTCTTTGGTTTCTATTTGTACAACACCAGACACACAAGTTCCTGCTACTCCCTTTTAGTATTTACTGACATTACATACAGTCCCACACCATGTCTCGCACTCTCCTAGTCTTTGGCCGTCCCATAGACGTCTTCCTACTACTGGTGCACAGAGTCGTGTCACAGACGTCTCCCGAAGGACTAATAAAGGATAAGGCAGAGGTATCATTCCCGACGGAACTACAGACCCAAGACGTCATAAATATCAGAACCATGTCATGACATCGGATATCATTTATAAGTCACTACAGTTCAGTTATTTAGACACAAGTTGATTTAGATCTGTTTTATCAATTATACTTATTCTACACCATTTCTCTTTGAATAGAACTAACCATATAAGAATAAACAAAGTTCGAGACTGTGTCTGAAACCTCTACTCTCTCTTGAAAGTTTTCGTCGAAGTCCTCTATTACAGACGTTGAAGTTATCACTTTGGGGTTCCCGTCTCCTGAAGGGAGAGTTCTTCACCAACATTGTCATGGAGAAGTTGAGGACTGTCGTGGGCGAGACGGGCGTCACCTGCTTCATCTCAGGATCTCCGTGACTCCAGACAGGGACAGTGACTACCGTTTTATCGAAAAGGAAGGAGGGAAGGAACGATTGAATGGGAAGAAAGTAAAGCACGTTGAGGTCTTAATAAACCCTTACCCTTCGTTTCCATACAAGGTATAGTTCTTGACGAAGGTGACTTCGCACTAATTATGTAAATTAATGGAGACGACTCTTTCTGTACTAAATTCCAGGTTAAACGGAACAAACTTTACCTAACTTACCATCAGGAGAGACAAGAAACATAATCTGAATTTTATTATAACCATAATCTGTCATTCACGTACTCATGTACATATATGTATATATTTAAATCCGTCAAAAGAAAAACCTAATGTACATAAAACAAGAGAAATATTAAGAATAGAAGATCCCTTCCACTAATGTGTAGAATCACACTACACTAAATTCAAGTCATCTTTATTGAAGTAGAAAAAGAATTATCTTTTTAGAGACATACTACTTACAATTACCTGAATATAGAACTTAACTAAGTAACTTTATACGTAAATGGATATAATTGACATACAGAGTACTCCTACAAATCGACTCATGACTCGTTTTGACTAAAAGATAAATTATGTGGAGTCCAACATAAAATGTAAAATCTCTCGGATTCAGAACACGGTTTCAGTCATTCATTTATATAAGACTCTCATTTTCAGGTTGAAGGAACATAAACTCCGTTTACTTGTGAAACCCTCACGGTAGTCGAAACCGTTTAATAAAAACAATTATTAAGAAATACGTATATGTAACTTTATAAGTCATATGTGTAACTTCCATCCATAACCTTAAGAAAAATGAAAAGTCACTTTAACTATGTGGTATTTCTCCTTGATTTTTCGGAGAACTACTTTCACTTTCTCCTCTCACTTTTTCAACCGAATTTCGAGTTGTAAGTCTTTTGATTCTAGTACCGTAGACCAAGGTAGTGAAGTACCCTTTATCTACCGTTTGTCACCTTTGTCACAGTCTGAAATAAAAACCCCCGAGGTTTTAGTGACGTCTACTACTAACGACGGTACTTTAATTTTCTGCGAATGAGGAACCTTCTTTTCAATACTGGTTCGATCTATCATATAAGTTTTCGTCTCTGTAATGAAACGGTTGTTTCCAGGCAGATCAGTTCCGATACCAAAGAGGTCACCAGTACATACTTACACTCTCAACCTGACACTTCTTTCGACTCTTGGCTTCTTAACTACGAAAACTTGACACCACAACCTCTTCTGAGAACTCTCAGGGAACCTGACGTTCCTCTAGGTTGGTCAGGTAGGATTTCTTCTGGTCAGGACCCACAAGTAACCTTCTTGACTACGACTTCGACTTTGAGGTTATGAAGTCGGTGGAGTACACTTTTCAACTGAGTAACCTTTTCTGAGACTACAACCCTCCCTAACTCCCGTCCTCCTCTTTTCCTTCTGTCTCCTACTCTACCGACCTACCGTAGTGGTTGAGCTCCCTGTACTCAAAACTCACTTGAGGTCCTCAACCACTACCTGTCCCTCCGGACCGTACGACGTTAAGTACCCCAGTGTTTCTCAGGCTGTGCTGACTCCCTGACTTGACTTGACTTGACTTTTGTACAAAGTGAGATCAAGTGATATTTCGACCGAACGGAATCTGAGACTCTCCAAACCAACAGTCACTAGTTTTTTTGGAAGGTATTTTCGTCGGATATCTATGATTCATGTGAACGATACATTAATATCAATAACAAATTAATGTCAATAATAAAGGTCACTAATTTTTATGTTGGACACTTACCAGTCGTTTCATTGGTCAAAGATTTGTAACAAAGGGATTAGGATATATTAACTCTTTTCAGGGAAAAGATTTACGACATTAGTAAAATCTTAAAATTTAAAGGANAGGTTTTAGTGACGTCTACTACTAACGACGGTACTTTAATTTTCTGCGAATGAGGAACCTTCTTTTCAATACTGGTTCGATCTATCATATAAGTTTTCGTCTCTGTAATGAAACGGTTGTTTCCAGGTAGATCAGTTCCGATACCAAAGAGGTCACCAGTACATACTTACACTCTCAACCTGACACTTCTTTCGACTCTTGGCTTCTTAACTACGAAAACTTGACTCCACAACCTCTTCTGAGAACTCTCAGGGAACCTGACGTTCCTCTAGGTTGGTCAGGTAGGATTTCCTCTGGTCAGGACCCACAAGTAACCTTCTTGACTACGACTTCGACTTTGAGGTTATGAAGTCGGTGGAGTACACTTTTCAACTGAGTAACCTTTTCTGAGACTACAACCCTCCCTAACTCCCGTCCTCCTCTTTTCCTTCTGTCTCCTACTCTACCGACCTACCGTAGTGGTTGAGCTACCTGTACTCAAAACTCACTTGAGGTCCTCAACCACTACCTGTCCCTCCGGACCGTACGACGTTAAGTACCCCAGTGTTTCTCAGTCTGTGCTGACTCCCTGACTTGACTTGACTTGACTTTTGTACAAAGTGAGATCAAGTGATATTTCGACCGAATGGAATCTGAGACTCTCCAAACCAACAGTCACTAGTTTTTTTGGAAGGTATTTTCGTCGGATATCTATGATTCATATGAAGGATACATTAATATCAATAACAAATTAATGTCAATAATAAAGGTCACTAACTTTTATGTTGGACACTTACCAGTCGTTTCATTGGTCAAAGATTTGTAACAAAGGGATTAGGATATATTAACTCTTTTCAGGGAAAAGATTTACGACATTAGTAAAATCTTAAAATTTAAAGGATGTCATTTGAATGGAGACTTTAAAATTTATATCTCTAAGTTACACGAAATAAAAGATCCATTTTGTCTATTCAAAGACCCTTTTTTTTAAAAAAAAATTATTTGTAAAGGGTTTCAAGTTAATAACTTATTCATAAAAGTTCACGAATGAGACACGATCTACTACCTGTAAATTTCCACTTGGTGGTTAAACGTCAGATTGAATTGCCTTCAATACTCCTGCCTAAAACAATACCAATAGACAATAATTTAACACTGAAGATAAGGGATCCGTCAGAGCAGTTTGTCATGGACTATAGTTGTGTCTCGGGAGGGTTTTACTCGTCTAGTAAACCCTACTGGGATGTCGGTCCCTCCTCTCTCGTTCTGAACGGTCGTTAGACGTCACCGGATCAACAGGGTGTGTTATGAGACTCGAAGTCCAACTACAATTTTTTAACCTCCTAAGCGGAAAGGTCCTCGGAAATGTACTAAGTCTTTAACGACTTGTCCCATTACTCTTTCTTTAGATAAATTAACAAACATAATTCATGTACAACTGAAGAACTTTTATTTTTCGTGAAACACCAAGAGACTTAATATGTACGGTTGTTTTTAGACTATATAAACCCGAATTTGAACCCTTTCAGTCTTTTTATAAATATTTAACTACATTAAATAGTATGAGACCGACCCTCTTAAGGTACCTGTCTCCTCGGACCGTCCGATATCAGGTAACCCAACATCTGTCTGTGCTGACTTCGTTGAATCGGTGTATCCGTAGTATGTAACTTTATACATAAAACTAATTTAAACCTTCAATTCCTAATCCGTAAAAAAGGGACCCTGTAAAAAGGTCAAGAAAAACGTAAACACATCAATTACGAACTAAAAAGAGAGTTAGTAGAACAAATAAATTCAGAATTGAGGTGGATTGTGCATGGATGTAAAGAAATCTCGACATACTCAAAGAAAGACTTAAGGGATATAAAAAGAAGGAACCTGAAATGGAACTTTTGTATTACGAAGACAAAGAGTAGTAACCAGTAGAAAGGGGGAGAAAGAGAAAGTCTAGTGTACTCATAAAGAGATATGATCTACATCTAAATAGAGACGAAGACTAAAAGAGTATCTTAACGAGAGTAAAAATTTTAGACTAAATGTAAAATGACTACTTCCACACCATAAATTTCTCTCTTCGTGTGTCTATTGTGGTAAACGGTAAAATTAACGTAAGTAAATATTCGAGATCTTTATCCGATGAAGAAAACGTACATGCAAAACGTAAGATCTTAAAGACAAATTAAAGTAGAACCAATTCTGTCTACTCTTATAAAGGGTCCGAAACAAGAATCAACATAAAACTATTGTAGTGTGACACCACAAAATAAGGGGAGTCAACAAACACTAGGGCCCTTGCATACACACTGACCTCGGGGTTTTGTGGGCTAGAGACTTCTTGACCTTTGAGGTTACTTTCTGTCGGTGGACTAGGGATGTGGAGTTCGGGGGTCATAACGGAAGGGGGATCGGTTGGGTGGACACCGAGGTGTGGGATCTCTTTTCCAAACAAATAGGAATCATACCACTATTCCGAAAACCTATAACGACAATACGATGTAAGTCTTAAAAAACTATAGTTATAGTTTCCAAACAGTATGTAACTTTTGAGATAAAGAAAAATGAGATAATATTAGTAAAGACGTAAACTATTGAATCTTATGATTCATTTTACAATGACATTTTCTTGGTATCTGAACTATCGACAAAACTACAATTAAAAAAGATTTTATTTGAAAAGGTAAGGTCTAATATTGTTATCTCCTCTGAGTACTTCTGAATTTTTTTGTCATGTATAAAGTCAACAGTAGAGACTTAGGAGTTCTTGCATAACTAATAACAGTAGACTAACTTTTTGATCCATGTTCATAAAATGAATACAACTTTTACATTGGAATAAACCTTCAGTTTACATCTATTAATTACTATGGTAAAAATTCGACATCTTTAACTCTAATTTTTCTACCTATTGAACAGAGTCCGGTATGTCGGATAGTCGTCATCTTGAATTCAGTGTCCGAAATTTCTAAATTTCACTTAGGGTAGTAATTCCACATTCTTAGAACAGGACGAAACTCACAAGTAGCAACTTTGAGACCTGTTTTAGTTTCCTTAATATATCAATTTTCATGTAAAAGTACTTTAACTTCAATGTAACTATAGGTCTGACCTCGAGGAGGACGACACTGCAAGAATAAGAACACCAACAGTCCGAGAGGCAGACTGTGGTAAGACCTTCGTCGTATGATCTTTCCATTTGCAGGATCGTTGATGTATAATTTTTCATTTTACTTTGTCTACTTTAATTAAAATCTATCCATAAAATAAATATACACATGAAATCATAAATAATTATATACGTTTTATAGTAAAGTTTTATAATATAAGTTGTACATTAATCATACTTTATAGTCACTCTATTAAACGGACAAAAAGAATGATTCAAACTTTAGACCCTATATAAAATGTACATGTCGTGTAGAGTTGTAGAGTCATCTCTGATCGACACGAAGTCTTCAAGTCATCGGTGTACACCGATCACCGATGACATAACCTGTTTCGTCGGAATATCTTGAATTATACTGTTGAACTGGATCTCTTTGTAATTCTTTATTACTAACAAATTATCATCGGGACTTAGTTCTTTTCTATTTTCCAGGAAATCACGAGAGGAAAATTCAAACACTTGATACTGTGAAAAAAAAAAAAAATTCTAAAGAAAGTCTATGTCAACATGTGAATTCTTCGACATACAAAACCTTTGAAGTGAACACCTTGTAAAACAAAGGGTCAGTATATTATTTAATCTACCTCTATTTAGTCTTAACGATTCGCAATGGATCTCGAGTGGTTTACCTCGTGAACGTCCACAGACAGGACACACCTCACAAGGTAGAGACATTTGGTACGTCGATTGTCTCTGAACAGACCTTCTCTCGTCTCGGTCTACTCGCGTCTGACGACTTGACCCTCAGACACCGATCTCCCAAAACTATGATCTGACGTCTCTCAGGGCAGTAACAGATTTACTTCGTAACAGATTTACTTGACTACGTGTATTTATTCAAGCGGACAACAGACCCAATATTATTTAAATGATGCATCTTAATCTATAACTATAATTATTACCTTAAAAATGGAATAACAAGAAATCAGTGACACTAGGACCTAATCAATGAGACATGGACACAGGAGTATATATTTAACATGTATTATCTTATAAGTATCTTATCACTACTAATTTACTCAGTTATGAAATTTGAGGGACTGAACATATCATTCACGAGTTTTCATAACGACGAGAATTTCAGTAGACATTTCGTACTCATCTCAAGGTAACAAAACAATTTTTAGAGTCCTTCAGGAACCATGGTGTGACGGATTGGAAATTTTATATTTATTTTCGTACGAAATGTATATGAAAATAAATGAATCCGGAAGAAGAAAGGAGTCTCAGTCTGAAGAAAGAATGTATAGACTCTTCTCCCCAGTCGAGAGTGGTAGAGGAAGTAGAGATAAATGGATCGCACACAAAAGGAGGACTCGAAGACACAACCAGATGACTGGAACAAAGGTGATTTTCGTCCTGTTTTTTTAAAAAAAAAAGACAAAGACCAGACATCTACGGGTAAAAACCGGAGGTAGAGGGACCACTGTGTAAGTCACAAACTTTTAGCGATTCCATCAACTCTCTCTGAATTCTCTACACTTGGATTCTCTCCGAATCCTCTTGTCGGTCAACGTCAAGCAACGAGAACCAACATAAGTCAAAGAAAAAAAATTAGAATTAACATTTTTTGGTTAAAGTCTCTTCGTCCTTTAAAACTCATTTGTAAAATATTTTTATACGTACATTTCATTAACAGCCCAAAACAAATAAATTACGTTAAGTAAATATTTATTGAAGAGACGTAAGGACCCAAGTTAAGGACCCAGCCCTTCTAGGAGACCTCTTCCTTTACCGTTAGGTGAGGTCATAAGAACGGACCTTTTAGGGTACCTGTCTCCTCGGACCGCCCGATGGCAGGTACCCCAGCGTTCTCAGTCTGTGCTAAATCGTTGATTTGGTGGTGGTGACGTATCAACTCCATGTAAAAGGGAGTCTTTTCCAATTCTTAGTTATTTCATGGTCAAAAAGAGATTAATTCCACCTAGTCACTAACTCTTCGTCACGAAACTAGGGTCGACATGTGTGTAACAACACCCCGTAGGTGAAGCGTTGCTCTTTATAAATCGAAGGCACCGTCGTCCTTTCACCCATGAGGTAGCGAGGATGGAACTTCGAACGTCCTGACGACCCGCGAAGTACAGCCACACATACGTTTAATTACACTTGCCAGTAAAAAGAAATTTTAATTTACAGAATTATTAACTAAGGTCGTGTATTTTATAATTTGATCAATAAACTTTATAAAACCAAACATTGACTGGTAGCGTTATTATAGATAGTTAGTACATCAAAAACTTCAAAAGTTAGTTCTATGGAGTCCCTAGAGAGAACATATCCGATGATTAGTTTGACAATTATATATGGAGGAGACTCTGGTACAGGAAGACACTTCAAGTAGAATATCATCCATTTCGGGTCATTAGATTTATGATGGTCAACGATTCTACTTCGATCTACATGTACTGAAAGTATACTTCCGTTTAATTAGATGTAAAGGAGGTACGAGTATTTAACTACGAACGAATCATGAGAGACATAAATCTCCTTGTTTTATACATCGAACATCGAGAATGATCTAACACCTGAGAAACTCCTACATAACATCCTTAAGTTTTCAAACAACTTGATTAAGAGATCCTTCTTCTGATACTCACCCCTTCATCAAGGTATGAGCTACAAAACTGACCTTAGTTACATGTCGTTGCTTTTAATCGTGAACGTCGTTACTCTACCTCCTTTTTTTAGGTCCTTTCTGTTCTTAGTCCGTAATAACTCCATAATTATATATATTAATACACCCATCATATTTACCGTAAACTACAGTACTGATTTCTCTTGGACATAATGTTTCATTCTGATCAAGATAAACAGAAAATAAGAAACTAACTATATGAATTAAACCCGTAAGATTTAAATCGAATTACACTAAGGATTGAGAAGATTAACACTAGTTGTCATTATATATAAATACAACTACCGAGAGAATTTTCAGTAAATATACATATCTTACACTGGGTATGATATAAAGAAGGTTTCTTAGAAAAGTCGGAGATCGAAGTCCTCAAGAGTTGAACCCCAGGTGTCTAATAGTTTAGTCTATAGTCTCCTCAAATATCTAGTTTAAGTCTTTCCGACATGTGAAAGCTACCCCCCTTTTATGTAGGAATAAAAATGTTTGGAGATTAACTTTCAAACATAAAGGAAGTAATATATTCAGATCCGTTGTTTAGTGTTGTGACAATTTGTCACGACACTACAAGGGGTGTCTTTAGTCAATAAAAAATTTTAAATAAATAAAGAAACCGAAACAATTCAGAATGAACGTCACATGTCCTAGAAGTGACGTAGTATACCCCAGAAAGGAACACCACGTGCTTTAGAGGTCATCACCGAAAGCCTGAGTCATCAACGTTGCACCCAAATCAACAAAACGTCGTACACCCTAGAGGTTGTCCCTAGTTTGAACGTAGGGGACGTAATATTCCGTCTAAGAATTGGTGACCTGGTGGTCCCTTCAGGGTCTTTAGTCTATAAAAACGAACGTAATACAAACGTTGAATTTTATAACAAATACAAGTAGTGTTGAAATTTTAATATCATGTATATCTGGAGGAGCTGAACGTCACCAAACTGAAATACTACGATGTTTTCACTATGTGTAAGTCATTTTTCGTATAAAGTTTAAGACTTACAACCAGAAAAAGGTCCGATCGTAAAACATTACGTCATAAGAGACCACTACGACCCCATATCGTCGTAGGTGACGCGGGTCACTCGGTGCACTAGTACCCCCGTCATTTGTTGACTATGTTGGTAAGACAAAAAGTGAAAGTCATATCATAAGTCACTTAATGTACTCTATAAGTTGATGAAATAATATTTTAACTGAAACACAATCGACTAAAACGGGTTAATTTCTGAAGACACAATACTCGTACAAATTACATCCGATCATTCGATACCAATCTATCATAATGACTGAGTTTCCTGTACTTAAACTCGTTTGAGAGTTTAATCAATCACCTGAATCACCTCTTGTCTACTCGGACCGTACGACGTCAGGTACACCAACGTCTCAGTTTCTGTGTTGAATCGTTGACTTGTTGTCGTCGTTGACCTGTTGAATGGACCACCAGACACCGATTCCGAAGCACGGGGGTCACGTACACCGGGTCCAAGTCAGGTAGTAGTCTCTTGATCTAGGGTGGACTACGTTGATTTTCAGGGTGTACGACGTTGATTCTGGGCCACGTCGGTTTATTTATTTCAAAATTCTTTGTCATCATCAGACTACCAATCATGTCATCCACATAAATTTACGTGAAAAATGATTTACCACAGAAGTTGGGAGACTACCCAAATTCCATCTTCGTGTAGATAATAATACAGTGTCTAAAAAATTATAAAAATATTAAAAGTTATTTTACCAAAGAAAACATTATGAAACAAAATAAAACTTGTAAATATTTTGTAAGTATACCATACCTTTGATGTAAAGTTATTTCGACAAACAAACAAACAAAAAAAAAACTTTTGTCTAGTATCCAAATGATGACGGTCTATCCAGGTACGGAGTGTTTTTCCAATTTTCATGTTTAATACAGTAGAAAATACAATGTAAGACTCAAGACACGATAGAGGTTCAGGGACAATCAGAACTAAGGGAAATAAAATCTCATTAAGATGATCGAAGACAATTGACACTTAAGACATGAATTTAATTTAAAGGTTAAACATCAGTAAAAGTTCCCTTCATCATCATTCCGAAGTAGATTAGATTCTTCGGCACAAAATCTAAGATGTTAATCTCATCAACCTTCCTTTTTTTTTTATGATCTTTTTTGATTTGTTTACAGTTCAACGAAACAAAATAACAATGGTTTAATAATTTAGTAAAAAAATTAAGAAATAATTAAATAACTACCGGATGACATACGGTCTGTGGTACTGACACACATAGTCTCACAAGACTGGTTCTATCAATAGTCAAGTAGTCTTCATTTTGAATTCTAATAAGTGAATGTATTTTGATTCTGATGTCTCTTTTATTACAAAAATATAACAGTAAATAAAAGGTTTATTAAAGATGTGACTAATAAAAAATAAACGTCCCCCGCAAATCACCCACCTTTCAATAAAATGTACAACTAGTCAGGGCTCTTAGTCCTAAGTTTGCGGATGAAGTCAGTCCTCCTCGTTTCCAAACATAACTCAGTCGAATTGACCTAAAAAATATTAATGAAGATTGGTTCAAACGACACTAGTCAAGAACTAAAAGACATGAAATACTCTACCATTATGAATCCACATCTAATATGTCAACTTGATGGAACCTTGTGACTATGTAACACCACGAAAAACAAAAAAGGAATCCACGACGGACCAATAAGACATAGAAATAAATTTCTTCGATGTGTAGAGAAAAGACTGAAATTATTTGTCTTTGGTCTACTGAGTCCTCAATTATATCGTCTTCGACGACGGGTCTTACATATGACGAACTTTTGTCTTATGTAACGACTAAAAGAATACGTCCAAACATTTTAGGACAGGAACTGTTGGAACGATGGTCTTTGTACGAATACACGTATGTCTATATTGATATGTCGTTTTGGGAACCAACAATAAGTATCTTACAATTAGAGGGTAATCAGAGGAACTAAGTCGGGAAAGTCAAAGGTAGAAAAAAATTTTTATTACTTGTGTACATTTGTAAACCGGACCTTCCATTTATACTTCACCCATATTTTTAGACCCCTGGAGATTTTTGGAATTTTCACGGGAGATTTAACAACCCTATATTTCTTGCGTCTTTGACTAAGACGTTTAGGTTCCTCTCTGCAAATGGGTTCCCAGGAAAGATTTAAAAGAACTGGAAAAAAGAAACAACAACAAATCAACGATTCAGTACAGGCTGAGAAACACTGGGGTACTTGACGTCGTGTGATCCGAAGGGACAGGAAGTGGTAGAGGACCTCAAACGAGTCTGAGTATAGGTAACTCACTCACTACTGTAGGTCAGTAGAGTGGGAGACATTGGGTGGAAAAGAAGAGAGTTAGAAAGGGTCGTAGTCCCAGAAAAAGGTCACTCAGTGGAGAAGGACAGTCTACCGGTTTCATAAACCTCGAAGTCGCAATCAGGAAGGTCACTTATAAGTCCCAACTAAAGGAAATCCTAACTGACCACACTAGAGGAACGACAGGTACCCTGAATGTCCTCGGAAGAGGTCGTGGTGAGAGGACAAAATGGGAGTAGTTCTCCGAGAAATCAAGTAGAAGTGGTAAGACAAAGTCCTTATATAGTTCTCCAAGAAATCAAGGAGAAGAGGGTCACTAACGTCGAACACTAAGTAGGTCGACCCGTAAAGTACACTACGTGAGACGTATTTTCAATTTATTCGTTCCACTGTCATATGTCGGAACTACATGAGGAAAGGGTTAAAACTTTATTAGACAACAAGGTACAGGTCAAGATTAACAACGAAGAAATGGACGTATCTCCAAAGAGTCCTCCGTTCATTCCATGAGACTATAAGGGTAGAGGAATTCTTAAAAGGTGTCAAACAATACTTGATATGTCAGTTTCCGAAATCGTATCAGTGACTTCTATAAAAAGACCCTAAGACATCGAAAAAGATACTAGATTACCTACAACTGTCAAACTAGAGACCAAGGAGACGGAAAAGATTTAGGTCGAACATGTAGACCTTTAAGAACGGAGTGTATGACAACTTCGGATCGAACTTCCTAAAAACTCGTAGTGAAACCATCGTACACTTTACTCATGTTAACACACCTTCAAACTTGTAAGAAACTGAAACGGGAAGAAACCCTAACCTTACTTTTGACTGGAAAAGGTCAGAACACCGGTGACGACTCAAAAGGTTTAAACGATTATATAACTCACGTCCTGAAAATTGTCGTAGTAGATCCTAAACTCTATCGAGTCGACCTTAAGACAGTGAAGGTGATCGAAACAAGTATCATAACAAAGGATTCCGGGTGAACTGAAACGTGAGATCTTACAGACCGAGATCCCTTTACTGGTGTAGTAGTACCAATAGGGTCAGTAGAAAAAAACATATCAAGAAGACACATAAGAACGATGAGAATTAGAGAATACGAAAGTCAAGTCAAGTCAAGTCAACGAGTCAGCACAGGCTGAGACGTTGGGGTACTCAACGTCGTACGGTCCGCAGGACAGGTAGTGGTTGAGGACCTCAAGTGAGTTTGAGTGCAGGTGGTTCAACCACTACGGTAGGTCGGTAGAGTAGGAGACGGCAAGGGGAGAGGAGGACGGGGGTTAGGGAGGGTCGTAGTCTCAAAAAAGGTTACTCAGTTGAGAAGCGTACTCCACCGGTCTCATGCCCTCAAAGTCGAAATCGTAGTAAGGAAGGTTTCTTTAGGGTCCTGACTAGAAGAAATCTTACCTGACCAACCTAGAGGAACGTCAGGTTCCCTGAGAGTTCTCAGAAGAGGTTGTGGTGTCAAGTTTTCGTAGTTAAGAAGCCACGAGTCGAAAGAAGTGTCAGGTTGAGAGTGTAGGTATGTACTGGTTACCTTTTTGGTGTCGGAACTGATCTACCTGGAAACAACCGTTTCATTACAGAGACGAAAACTTATACGATAGATCCAACCAGTATTGAAAAGAAGGTTCCTCATTTCAGAGAGAATTAAAGTACGGACGTCAGTGGTAGACGTCACTAATTCAGACTGTGACAAAGGTGACAATGGGGTAGATAAACGGTACTTCACTACCCTGGTCTACGGTACTAGAAGCAAAAGACTTACAACTCGAAATTCGGTTGAAAAAGTGAGAGGAGAAAGTGAAAGTAGTTCTCCGAAAAATCAAGGAGAAGTGAAAGACGGTATTCCCACCACAGTAGACGTACAGACTCCAATAACTATAAAGTTAGAACTAAGGTCGAACACGAAGAAGGTCGGGTCGCAAAGAGTACTAATGAGACGTATATTCAATTTNGAAAAAGTGAGAGGAGAAAGTGAAAGTAGTTCTCCGAAAAATCAAGGAGAAGTGAAAGACGGTATTCCCACCACAGTAGACGTACAGACTCCAATAACTATAAAGTTAGAACTAAGGTCGAACACGAAGAAGGTCGGGTCGCAAAGAGTACTAATGAGACGTATATTTTCAATTTATTCGTCCCACTGTTATACGTCGGAACTGCATGAGGAAAAGGATAAACCTTGGTCAGACAACAAGGTACAGGTCAAGATTGACAACGAAGGACTGGACGTATATCCAAAGAGTTCTCCGTCCGGTCCACCAGACCATAAGGGTAAAGAAAGTCTTAAAAGGTGTCAAATAATACTAGGTGTGTCAGTTTCCGAAACTGTATCAGTTATTTCGTCTTTATCTACAAAAAGACCTTGAGAGAACGAAAAAGCTACTAGGTCGCCTACAACCGCTAAACTAGAGACCAAGGAGACGGAAAAGATTTTGGGCGAACTTGTAGTCCTTCAAGTGTCAAGTGTATAACCACTTCGGACCGAAGTTCTGTAAACTCGTAATGAAATGATCGCACACTCTATTCACGTTAACACACCATCAAACTCGTAAGAAACCGTAACGGAAAGAAACCCTAACCTTACTTCTGACTGGAAAAGGTCAGGACACCGGTGACGATATGGACACAATCTTTCATTCCCTTTAGAACGTGAACGATGTACCTTCCGAGTGATATAAGGACACGTTTTAACCGGAAACGACCGACTAAACTTACCCGTTTCTTTTTAGAACTGTGGTCTCACGGATTTTACGGTAGTCCTTAGTCACTCTATACTGTGTAGTATTTACAGAATGGTGTTTCCTAAAGTTTATCTTCCTTCAGTCTTGAATTGGACCAAACATTAACAACGACGAACGCAAACCTTCAACCAGTCCCAAATTATCTTCCTTACGAACTTTGGCTGTATTTTGACAATATTTCGTCACTTCACATGACTGATCCTTAATCATCTCACGAACAAGAGGAACTTGTGGATTTATATATATATATATTTTGTCCATACGTACGAAATAATAAAAATTTACTGTCTAAAGAACTCCATTTTCTTGTGGTAAATATGTTCTCTAGCACTTCTAAATAAGATTCTCGGTACAGACTACTTAAGTACCAAGTAATCTTACGACACATTTCTTCCTAGGACTCCAACATAGAAATCGTCACTGTTGTGTCGGTACAAAAACAATAGGAGTGAGTTGAATCTTAGAAAAGTCACCATCGTAAAGAAAGTACTCTCTTACTCTCGAAATACTAGGTAAATTAAAGGGAAAATCAACGATCTCTGAGTCCGTCTTAAAAAAAAAATTATATTAAAAGAGGAAAGGGAAATAATGAACTAAAATGGAAAATAAAACACCTGACAAGTTAAGTCAACGAGTCAGCACAGACTGAGAAACGATGGGGTACTTAGTGTCGTGCGGTCCGGAGGGACAGATAGTGGTTGAGGGCCTCAAGTGAGTTTGAGTACAGACAGGTAGCTCAGCCACTACGGTAGGTCGGTAGAGTAGGACAGTAGGGGAAGAGGAGGACAGGGGTTAGGGAGGGTCGTAGTCCCAGAAAAGGTTACTCAGTCAAGAAGTGTACTCCACCGGTTTCATAACCTCAAAGTCGAAATTGTAGTGAGGAAGGTCACGACTAGAGGAAATCTTACCTGACCAACCTAGAACGTTAGGTTCCCTGAGAGTTCTCAGAAGAGGTTGTGGTGTCAAGTTTTTGTAGTTAAGAAACCCCGAGTCGAAAGAAGTGTCAGGTTGAGAGTGTAGGTATGTACTGGTTACCTTTTTGGTGTCGGAACTGATCTCCCTGGAAACAACCGTTTCATTACAGAGACGAAAAATTATACGATAGATCCAAGTAGTATTGAAAAGAAGGTTCCTCATTCGCAGAAAATTAAAGTACCGACGTCAGTGGTAGACGTCACTAAAACCTCGGGTCTTTTTATTTCAGTCGGGGACAAAGGTGACAATGGGGTAGATAAACGGTACTTCACTACCCTGGTCTACGGTACTAGAAGCAAAAGACTTACAACTCGAAATTCGGTTGAAAAAGTGAGAGGAGAAAGTGAAAGTAGTTCTCCGAAAAATCAAGAAGTGAAACACTGTATTCCCACGACAGTAGACGTATAGACTCCAATAACTACAAAGAGGGTCGTTAGAACTAAGGTCGAACACGAAGAAGGTCGGGTCGCAAAGAGTATTACATGAGACGTATCTTCAATTTATTCGTCCCACTGTTATACGTCGGAACTGTATGAGGAAAAGGATAAACCTTGGTCAGACAACAAGGTACAGATCAAGACTGACAACGAAGGACTGGACTATCTCCAAAGAGTTCTCCGTCCAGTCTACCAGACCATAAGGGTAGAGAAAGTCTTAAAAGGTGTCAAATAACACTAGGTGTGTCAGTTTCCGAAACCGTAACAGTCATTTCGTCTTTATCGACAAAAAGACCTTGAGAACGAAAAAGCTACTAGGTCGCCTACAACCGTTAAACTATAGACCAAAGAGAAGGAAAAGACTTTGGTCGAACTTGTAGACCTTCAAGTGCCAAGTACATAACGACTTCGGACCGAACCTCTTAAAACTCGTAATGAAATGATCGCACACTCTACTCACGTCAACACCTACAATGATATGACATTAAACAAAAAAAAAATTAATCAAATAAAATTAACCTCCGATTAAATGTTATAACACTACCAAAAACGGAATAATGTAACTGTACTTAGTCGGTGCCCACATGTACNAAATGTTATAACACTACCAAAAACGGAATAATGTAACTGTACTTAGTCGGCGCCCACATGTACACAGGGGGGTAGGACTTGGCGGGGGGGGTGGAGAGAGGGGTAGGGCAGGGAGACCCAACACGGTCTCGTGGTCGAAACTCACGGGACGAAGTACGTAACTTGAACGTGACCAGTAGACAAAGTGTATACCACTACTTTCTATAAAGTTACGATAAGAGAGTTTAGTAGAATGGGAACGGAAGGGGCGTCCTAGGTTTTCAGACAAGAAATGTACACACAGGTCAAGGTAAGAAGTAGTCCTAACGAAACCGATAAGTTCTAAAAAACACAAAGGTATGTTTGTCACTTTAATAAACAAGATCGAGATACTTTTTATGGTAACCATCAAACTATCCCTAACGTAACTTAGATATCTAACGAAACCCATCATATGAGTAAAAGTGATATAACTAAGAAGACTAGGTACTTGTACCATATAAAGAGGTAGATAAACACAGTAGAAACTAAAGAAAGTACTCACAAAATATCAAAAGATCCATCACAGGACGAAACAGAGAATAGTGTCAGAAGTAAAGTTTCAGATAAAATAGACTATACTCATAACGTTGAAGACGAAAGAAAACCAGAGGTAAACGTACTTTATAGAAAAAGGTCAGGAAGTGAAAGTCAGACATACACAAGGAACCAAAGTCCACCCAGAGAACAACTGTCGTATATATCTCCAGAACAAAAACATACGCAAACCGATCAGAAACAGAAAACCAACCCCGTAAATCGGGTAAATGTAAATTCCATTAATAACTATTGATACTAGGGTGATGGTAAATGAACAAAACGTAATCTAAAATATTTGGAAAAGATACAAAGGACAGATCTCTTCTAGGAGATTGTAAACAACTTCTCGACCAAACCACTACCACTTAAGTTCGAAAACGAACAGAGATTTCGAAAACTAAAGAGGAAGTATAAACTTACTCTAGGAACGACCCATCTCATTAGAACAAGCATCCAAAAGAGAAAGTAGTGAAATTCATACAGGACGGTAAGGGAGACCGGACTTCTCAAAGATAACTTTATAGTCGGCAATAGAAATACCCCTAGGGGAACATACAACATACAACGAAAAGGGAACGACGAAAATTATAAATGAGAACACAGACTAGAAACAATCAAACTAATTACACATAGAACCCCATAAAACGGAACTCGAATAGGAAAAACCCTGAGACACCCAAAGAACTTGAACCCACCGATAAAGGAAGGGGTAAAATCCCTTCAAAAGTTGATAATAGAGGAGTCCATAAAAGAGTACGGGAAAGAAAAACAGAAGACACTATGGACACTAAACTTACAACCACGTAAATTGTAACAGGGTCGTCAGAAACTCCAACAGGAGTAAAGAAAATTAAGAAAAAAGGAGAGACGAAGTAAAGAAAGGTGGTAAGATAGAAGGTGGAGTGAATAGGAGAGAAGACGGAGTCAATAAGATGACAACCAAGGGAGGTCTCACGAAAACTAGGAGTCAATAATGTAATAAGTAATAACTAACTGAGAAGAAATAAAAAAGATCCAGGAACAATTTATAAAGAACGTAGAAGAGTTAGGAACAGAGATCAGATAGACATTGAGGTAAAACAGAAGTTCTAAAACCTAGTATAAATGATAGTAATAAGACTTAAGAAAAAGTCTATCTGAGGGATAGAGGAGAAAACAAACCAAACCACCCATAAATAGTATAAGGAAGTGGACGACTTACACAGAGACGGAAAAGTGAAACAAAGTTAACGACACAAACCCCACGGTACAGACATCCGACATTCAAGTACCAAGGAGAAATAACACCTCAGATGAGGGACACCCACCTCAACCTGATCACCGAACAGTTCCAAAGAACTAACCCCCTCGAACACAGACACAAGACCACCTACCTCGACCTAAAGAAGAGAAACATCACGTCACTTCACAGGTCATCACTCAAAACCCCACAGGCACCCAAACTGTGTCCGAAACCCGTCGGACACAAAATGACAAGTCCCAACACAAAGACAAAACGACCTCTTAATCGTACCATACAGAACGTGCCTTTGAATACTGAGAACTCGCCTCGAAGTAAAGTCACATCCATAACTCTGAAAACCCACTCGAGAACAGATAATTACAAGGGTCTCAGTCCTCAAGAGACTACAAGAGTTCAAAACCTCAATTCGGAGGACGGAGACCGAAAGTCAGGAAGAGAATCTCATCGGAGTTCTGAAAAGGTAGTTATGTCGTGTATACTATTTTGTAGATCCAATTACCACTTTGTTAAGAGGTGTCGTTCCTTGTGGGTCTCTCTAAGTATCTTAATGTATCTCTTCTCTTCTCCCTCCTCCTTTTATCTCAACTGGTTCTCTTCTCCCCCTCAGTTTCCCCTCTCTCGTTAGTTCGGTCATTAGTTAAGAGATTTACGAGACGTGTCGGGTCTTGTGGGTCTCTCTAAGTGTCTCAATTCATCTCTTCTCTTCTCCTTCAATCCTCTATCTCCACTAGACCTCCTCTTTTCCCTCTCAATTTTCCCCTCTCTCTTCAGGTCGGTCATTAGTTTAGGGATTGACTTTTACCTATGACTTCTATCTAAGAATTTCCATGTTTTAACTATTATGGTTTTTCGTTGTAATTTTTAGATCTTATCTGAGAGTTTTTATATTATATTTTATGTTTTGGTTTTAGGTAGTGTTATAAATATACACTTTGAATGAAATTTTTTGTCTAAGGAATAAAAACGAGTCATTATGATCCAATACTTTTAATTTCCTCATTATTTCTTGAATTTGAAACAATTCTTTTAATTTTTCAGTATTATCATTTTTATATAGATCCTTAAAGAGACCTCGACAACACCGGTCACACTGTAATCAAGTCACAGTCTATCAGGGAAAAAGGTCGAACATGAACAAAAGTTCCAGATATCCAGGAGGAGGTCACGTGTCAGTCATAATTGGCGTCCCAAAATTACGTAACGTGGACAGAGAAGGTGTCGCCAAATAAAACTGAAGGAGACAAACGTTTTGAGAAGTCACAGATTAAAGGTGGGACTGTGTTCCCCCACTTCCACCGATGAATAAATCCGAGTGAAAAAGTCAACACAAAACCCCTCCCTTCCTGTGACGTTTATGGTGACCGTACACACCCCTCACGAACGTCGCACACCTGGTGGGACCCAAATGGTGTCGGGTTCCGTCGCACACAAAAGGTCCAGAAGTGACGAGTCTGAGGTCCACGAGACGTTACTGACAGGGTTCACCCGGGAGGTAAAGTACACCAGGGGTCCAGATTCGACGAGTCCAAGAACCCTCGAAACGTCCCCGTGTCTGGGTCTACCCGACACGTAAAACACGGAGGGTCCAGGATCGTCGAGTCCGTTGGGTCACGAACTACTCGTGTGGCAGGGTCTACATGGTACGTAGACTAGTGGAGGGACCAGGACCGGACAACCAAAAGGTCCACACGACGCTCTCGTGGTAGTGTCCATACGGTACACAGAGACCCCTCGACTAGAGTCCGACACTGTGAGGACCGTCTGCAGTCGGTAAGTCCTAGGGTCCTTCTACATCGATCGTTGACCCTCAGACGAGTGTCAAACCGTCTTCTACGTCCGAGGCCCCGACTCTAATGTCGTCGGGGAACGGAAGGCCGAGACCGAGACAGACAGCGGGCGGACGGAGAGACGGAGAACCCTCTCTCCCGAGATATAACGTTGACCGAACGTGAGGAAACCATAAGTGAGCAGAAACAAGACACTCACGTGGTCCCCACTGACACGACACAATGTCGGAAAGAGTCCTTTCAAACACAAAAGAACAGAGAGACCACTAGGGTACAACGTCAGAGTACAACCGAGTGAGTCTAGCAGTAGTCCCGTAAGTCCGGGTAAGAAATGGGATTCCTGGCTACGACGACGAGTGAGAAGGGACGGGTCGGGGGTGAGAGGTCACCATCTACGTTCGTAGACCCGATGACACTACGACCGTCAACACCAATCCACACATAAGATACCCCAAGAAAAAAAAAAAGAGGGTCAATGCAACGGGAGACTCTAATATTTTGAGGGGTGTCTGGGTGGACACTCTCCGAAAGGATGACACACCTTTGAAGAGGAGGAAGTGTGAGAGAGGGGTTCTGTCTAGAGGTAGGGATTTAGAAAACAAAGACAATGACAGAAAATATAAAACAGGATGGAGGAAAACTTCTCTTACCCGACGGAAAGACCACGGACCACATGAACCGATCGTAAGTCTTCAACAAAACACTTTCAACGAGTTGTAAGTCTACTAGAAAACTACTTAAACACTCTCTCTTTCTCCAGAGGGACAGGATAAGGAGGTGGTAGAACCCTGGCGGAGGGGGATTTATGTAAAAAATCTTTAGATAAACAACTCTATACTCCAAAATTTTAAGATGATTAACTTATTCCCCGTCCCTAATCCCCTTACATCTCTTCGAGGACATGAAGTAGGGAGGTCTTCAATGACTAACAAAGTCCCTATACCGACGGTAGATTCTACCTGGGTTGTATCTACTTAACGAAATAAACATGACACAGTCCACAAACATACACATGATATTAAACAACCATAAAAAAGAATGTATACTTTCTCACATATCTTTCATAAAGGACCAATTTCTTATCGTCTCACAGTAGGTCCGTGGGTCCTATTTTATATCTAACGATCAGAGTATGCTGGAGGTCAACGAGGAGAAACGAACAAGTATAGGAACGGAAACAGTCCCAACTATGCACACAGTTCAAAATCTATAGACCTCTTCACGTAACCCCCTCATTTGACGGGACATAAAGACGTAGACTCGAGTAGTAACGGATAGAGACCCAGGGTCCTCATCCAGTTTTGTCTTCTGTAAATATCTTACTCCGTCGTCCGATTCCTACTCTCTCGTCGTCGAAGTCCAGTTCGAGTACCGGTTCTCTTTGGTTCGTCTCCATCCTGGGACTCTGTCCGAATGGGGGTCACGAGACTGAAGTCCAATCTTTGGTCCACGACACCGACGTCCCTAGAAGCACTATTGTCTGAAGGTGTACAGAAGTCAACGTAACGAAGTCACACCTACCAGTGGGACATAGATGAAGACACGTGACGATAGTAGGGTCCTCGAGGCAAGTGAGAGGAAACAGAGAAGATCATTGAAAACAAAGGAACGAAGATCATGACGATAACTCATCAGATTTCGGTAGACTAAGTATTAGGAAATATAAATTGATATTAGATCATCCTTCAAGAAAAAAAAAAAATGTAAAAGAATACAGACTTATCAAAGACAAAGGTGATTCGACACGAAATTTCGACCCAAAAGTAGAAGGTACAATCTCCCTAAATAGTCTATAGATCATTAAGAACCAAAAGATATGTACTAATTCTGTTCTCCCATTTTTCGACAAATTTTCATAACTCGTGTAAACGCAGAACAGGTAAAACTCGACCCGCTCTACCACACCCACCTGATTAATAACCTGGAGGAGAGGACCTAAGTATTGATACTAAGTAAAATACATATATAACATTTCACTAGGGGTGTCATTCAGGTGCATGTTGGTGTACGTCAATGTTTAAAAAAACATAAAACACAACTCTTGGAGGTTCTAACTGAGAGTTGTTCGTCTAAGGTAAATATTTCTTTAGTATATCATAAACATACAGAGACAAACTGAGAAAAACGAATCGTATCACGGGAGTTTCAGGTAGGTAAAACGGTGTTAACCGTCCCAAAGGAGAAATTACAGACGGTCATAAGGTAAATCAGACACACTCAAACACATACATGTGTATTTCAAAAGAAATAGGTAAGTAAGTAAAGACCTACCTATGAGCATAGAATCGATGACATTTATTACGAAGTGACTTGTGCCCTCACATTTCTAGAAAGGTTCAATCACAAAAGCAAAGGAAACCTATTTATGGGTCTTCACCTTGGAAACCTGGTATATCATCAAGACAGAAATTAAGAAACACCTTGGGAGGTATGACAAAAGGTGTCACCGACATCGTAAATGTAAGGGTGGTCACCACGTGTCTCCAAGGGAAAAGAGACGTGAGAACGGTTGTACACAACAAAGAACAGAAAAGATACATTCAATAAGATTGTCCACACTCTACTATAGAGTAACACCGAAACTAAACGTAAAGAGACAACTAATCAGTACAACTCGTGAAAAAGTGTATGGACAACCGGTAGACATACAGAAGAAACCCTTTTACAGACAAGTCTAGGAGACGGATAAAAAATTACCTAAAAAAAAGAAACGACAACTCCAAATACTTACAAAACATATGAAACCTATAATTGAGGAATAGTCTATGTATTAAACGTTTATAAAAGAGGGTAAACTGTTCAACGGAAAAGTAAAACAACTACCAAAGGAAGTAACACGTCTTCGAAAAGTAAACTATTAGAGTGAACAAATAAAAACGAAAACAACGGAAACGAAAAACACAGTTCATTTTTTTTTTTTGTTTTGGTGACAGTTATTCGAACGGCGGACAAAAAAAGGATCCTCAAAATACCAAAGTTCAGAATACAAGTTCAGAAATTAGGTAAAACTCAAATAAAAACACACACTAAATTCAATAATTAACCCAAAGTAAGAAAACGTACACCACTAAATCAAAAGGGTAGTGACAAATAACTTTTCTGACAGAAAAGGGACAACATATAAGAACCGTAGAAACAACATTTAATGAACTGGTACATACGTATACTAATAAAGACCCTGAGATCAGATAAGGTAACTAGACAAAAATCCGGTTATGTTACAACAAACCAGCGAGTCAACACAGGTTCAGAAACGTTGGGGGACATGACGTCGTGTGATCCGAAGGGATAGGAAGTGGTAGAGGGTCTCGAACGAGTTTGAGTACAGGTAACTCAGCCACTACGGTAGGTTGGCAGAACAGGAGACAGTAGGGGAAGAGGACGGAAGTCAGAAAGGGTCGTAGACAGAAAAAGTCACTCAGTCGAGAAGTGTAGTCTACCGGTTTCATAACCTCGATGGTTATGAAACCAGGAAGGTTACTTATAAGTCCTAACTAAGGAAATCCTAACTAACTGATTAACTTAGAGGAACGTCAGGTTCCCTTCAGAAGAGGTTGTCGTGTCAAGTTTTCATAGTTAAGAAACCACCATTCGAAAGAAATACCAGGTCGAGTTCAAACAATGACAAAGGTAAGGAGTAGACAAACGGTATTTCACTATTCTGGTCTATAGTACAAGAATCAAAAGACTTAAAACTCAAAATTCGGTCGAAAAAGTAAGAGAAAGTGGAAGTAGTTCTTCAAGGATTCAAGGAGAAACGAAAGACGGTATTCCCATCACAGAAGACGTATGCACTCCAATAACTACAAAGAGGGTCGTTAGAGCTAAGGTCGAACACGAAGTAGGTCGGGACGTAAAGTGTTCTACATGATAAAACTATTGACATCGAAACATTATATCAAGCTTTAGTCCCGTGTACTACGAGGTTGAAACAACAAGAAAGAGATCTATCGAAATAAACTCCAGAAAACACAAAGGCATGTTTAAAATCCTAACAAACAAGATAAAGAGACCTTTTACGGTACCTTCAAAGTATCCCTAACGTAACTTAGACATCTAACGAAACCCATCGTTCCTGTAAAATTTTTGTAATTAAGAAGATTAGGTACTCGTGTCTATTACAAATAAACATAGAAAAAGTAGTCAGAATGTCGAAAGTCAAATGATTAAATATTCAGAAGTAAAGTAGTCAGAATGACAAATATTTACAATCAACTTAAATAACGGGTCATAAAATAATAAAAATACGTTCTACCCTAATAAAGAAGAATTAAAGAGAAAAATTTTTAAAATTTAACAGAAACAGTAATTTACTTAAAGAACTTTCCCTTGGGTTGATCTTTATTTTGATGGTATACTGGGTTGTTAGGGTGATGACCCATATATGGAACTGTTTTGGTATTAACTTTTTCTGTGTACATGGGGGGTCACAAGTAACGTCGTGATAAATGTGTATATATATATACATATACGTATATATACATATATGTATACACACACATATTACCTTATAATGAATTGGTATTTTTCCTCGTGTAAACTAAGTCACGATTCCACCCACTTGGATCTCGGATAATCTCATTCATTCATTCAGTCTCTTTTTATAATATATAATTGTGTATATATGTCTTGGATCTTTCTACCATGACTACTTGGATAAACGTCCCGTCGTTACCTCTGTGTCTGTCTCTTGTCTGAACACTTGTGTCTCTTCCCCACCCTTCCTCTTCCACCCTGCTTACGTCTCTCATCGTACCTTTGTGTGTGTGTCGGTATTCACTTTATCCATCGGTGACCCTTAACCGATGTACTGAGTCCTTTGAGTTTGACGCCGAGACACACACCACTGTTGGATCTACCCACCCTACCCCACCCTCGCTCCAAATTTCCGTCCCCTGTATTCATATGGATACCGACTATGTACAACTACATACCGTCTTTGGTTATGTTATAAAATTTCGTTAATAGGAGGTTAATTTATAAAATTTTTTAACTCCCCCCTTATCGAAAGAATATTTGTCCTATATCAACCCTGAACCAAAAATAAGAGATTTTACAAATCAGATGTTACATAAATGGTTATGACCTAAAATGAAAAACGGTAAACAGAAAACCAAACAGAGAGTCAAGAAACAAGGAGTCAAGAAAAGAACAGAAAAAACCATAATTTATAGAAAACCTTGAGGTAAAATAAGTAACAGGAAAAAAAACAGACGTGACCGAGAAGTAACGACACACTCGAAAGAGATCAACGTCACTCACCCCAGACGAGAGATCAACACTACATACCCACAGAGTAACGACACCGAAGAGAACGACTCCTCGTCCTCGAGACCCAAGTACCTGAGGTATCAACGTCGTGTACCCGAATCAACGAGGTACCGTACACCCTAGAACACCTGGTCCCTAATTTGGACACAGGGGACGTAACCGTCCCCCTGAGAGTTGGTGACCTGGTGGTCCGTTCAGGTCGCAGGTAAGAAAAATTTCGTTGTTGAAGAGACTAAAAAAACCTGTCCACCTTCACAAAACGAGATGACTAATGTTATATGAATTAAAAAGTATTAGAAAGATTTCAATGATAACATGGTGAAACGTATTTTAAATCTTTAGAACCTTGGTATATCTAAGTTAACGAAGGGGACGAGAAGTTTGGTCCTCAGTCGGGTGTCAGGTCAAACAACGGATAAAATATTTATTTTGAATATTTCAACTTTGGGTCGATACAAGTAAGTAACCGTATAAGATAAACCGACGAAAACGTGATGTTGACGTATCAACTCATCAACATTGTTTCTAAACGTTGGTGATTTTACAAATTACAGACTGGGTAGATAGACAATATTGAGGTGTCAAAACACATTATGAAATTCAAAACGGAATCTGTCAGAATAAATTCCTTTAGTTTTCCCTTCGGAAAATATAAATAGGATTATATATAATAGAATTTACAATAAAGAAAGATTTCTCGATTCAAAAGTACACCATAAAAGGAAGTCGGACTTCTTGAAAGAAATCAAACATTATGTTTATACTACCCCTGTTTAAGATCAAAAGAAAAGACTTTTACAGACAAAATGGGATAAGAACTTCTAAAAACTATCCTATATTTTAACTCCCAACTCAAAAAAAGAAGATCATGAAATTTCTGAAGTAAGAGAGGACCGGAGAAAATAAAGACTATTCCTCAACTACCATTAAACTTAACAAGAAATACGTCACACAGTAAAAAGGGGAGGAGGGTTCGAGAGAGAATACGGACCGTTGGTGATTATAAAAAAAATTTTCCTGTCTTTTTTTTTTTCCGTAATAAAACGACACACTCCGAATCAACGTCGTGTGCCCTAGAAGTAACGTAGTGCGTTCTAGGAAACAACGTCGTGTACTTGTAGGACTAACACCGCGTGTCAGGGGTCACACACCCGAGTCATCGACGTCACGCACCCGAATCAACGAGATGTCGCACACCTTGGATCAAGGGGTTGGTCCCTAGTTTGGACACAGGGGACGTAACATTCCATCTAAGAATTGGCGACCTGGTGGTCGTTCAGGGTTAATCATTAGAAAACAGGTAAAGATTTTACATTACTAAAAATTTTAGAATTTATTTACTTTAATGATTATTACACACTTGAAACCGTCAACCGAAAAAAGTGAGTCATTTTAAGAAAACTCTAAGTAGGTTTAACAACATAATCATATGTGAAAATAAGGTAAAATAATGACTCATTATGTCTATATGATGTCAATTAGAAATTGGACAACTTTCTGTAGACCCAATAAAGACCGAACCTCGACGATCCTTACAAACATATCAAACATACACTTATATTCTAATGTGACGTGACCCTATTCACGGGTTCACATACAAAGGTCTCACCCGTATAAAATGTTAAGGGCGGCAGTCACCGACTCACTAGGTCAAAGAAACGTAAGAGTAGATGTAAATTAATAGTAAAATCAACCGTATATTAGAGAGCACCAAAATCGAACAACGTAAAGGAATTACCGATTAGTTTCACTTGTAGAGAACCACACGAAAAAATATGGTACAAATATTAGGAGAACTAACCTCACAGAGGAGTACAGAAAACGGGTAAAACATTAACTTAACCAAAATGGGCACTCTCAAAAAACATCGTCTATGAACAGAAAACAACCTATACACAAACGTGTATAAAAGAGGGACAGAGCCAAATAGAGAAATGAAAATATGAGGAAAAAAAAAAAAAAAACCGACACGGTGTGTCGAACGTCCTAGAATCACGGGGGTGGTCCCAAGTCCGGGGGTCGTCACCTTCGTGACTCAGGGATTGGTGACTTGGTTGTCTCTAAAGGACGGAAATAGAGAATTGTCCTAAAAAAACGTTTTGTCTTCAAATTTTCTAAAATATCAAAAATATGACAGACACTGGGTAAAAGGTATTTTGTACACTTTCAGAGATTCAACACAGGGTGGTCCGAGGAGACCGGTACCCTAAGAGGTCCATCCTTATGACGTCACCCATCAGTAAGGGAAGAGGTCTCCTAGAAGGACTAGGTCCCTGACTTGGGTCAAGAGGACGTGACGTCCGTCTAAGAAGTGGTAGACTCGGTGGTCCCTTTGGACCAACACTCCAAATTCTGTTTTAGCAGTCCCCAACCGACCCCCCAAACGACGGAGTCTTCTTGGTAAACAATTTCTCGTTTACCAATTAGGAGGCAAGTCAATGTAAACATGGAAACAGCTTTAAGTCTACACCCAAAACACAGTCAGACAAAGACCTAAGAGACAAGATAAGGTAGTTAGATACACAGAAAGGGAGACGTTCTGAAAAAAAAAAAAAAACGTTCTGAGTCAATCAGGATTATGAGCCATTACTAAGGAAAGAGAAATANGACGTCACCCATCAGTAAGGGAAGAGGTCTCCTAGAAGGACTAGGTCCCTGACTTGGGTCAAGAGGACGTGACGTCCGTCTAAGAAGTGGTAGACTCGGTGGTCCCTTTGGACCAACACTCCAAATTCTGTTTTAGCAGTCCCCAACCGACCCCCCAAACGACGGAATCTTCTTGGTAAATAATTTCTCGTTTACCAATTAGGAGGCAAGTCAATGTAAACATGGAAACAGCTTTAAGTCTACACCCAAAACACAGTCAGACAAAGACCTAAGAGACAAGATAAGGTAGTTAGATACACAAAAAGGGAGACGTTCTGAAAAAAAAAAAAAAAACGTTCTGAGTCAGGATTATGAGCCAATACTAAGGAAAGAGAAATAAGGAGAAAAAGCTTTAACGACAACGATAAGACCGTGAACATGAAAAAAAAAACCGAACATAGAAATATACATTTAAAAATTTATTCAAACAAACAGATATCTTTGTGGAACGATACTAAAATTATCCTTAATGTAATTTGGATGTCCAGTCAAATTCACAAACTGTAGAGATCATATAATTCAGAAAGTCAGGAATTTCTGTCATCCGTCAAACGAACCGACTACAATGTGTCTTTCAACGTCGAGTCTAGAGTTAACCCGAAAACCCCGGAATGGAACTCAGAGACTGTCTGTACTAAATCCCCAGTTCATTCTTAAACCAGTCACAAGTATTATGTCTCAACCTCGAGGGGAGTCTAAAAGACCTTAAAGGGTGGAGCAAAAGATCACGATACCACGGTAAGACAGGACACTGAGAAGTTTTAAAAGACAAAATCGGCCAGTCGTACTGTGTCTGTCCCCGTAGAGAGGACTGATTTTCGACATTTTTTACTTTTCCTCCTAAGTGGGATAGTAAGGAAAGAAAGGTCTCCAGTCGGGGGGAAACCATAAACGACTAACAAAGAAGATGTCACAGAATCTCATCAACGAAAATCATATAAGACCAACCTTCAATATGAACAATTTGAAACCTCCTTAACCTAACTTTCCATAAATGGGTCACACCACCACTAAGGAACACAAGAGGTCAGATGGTACAACGGTCCTTATTTAACATGAATATTATCGACAAAAGAAAATACAACCTTATACCAACACTCCTTCTTTTTACGTTTCCTAAAACCTCAGTTCACCTCTCCATGTACTTAAAACCGAAACGGTGGACGATCAATATATTGTGACACAGTAAATTCGAAAAAATAGACATTTTACCTCTTATTTTTTTGGATAGAGTGTACAAATAACATTTTTAAAAAATTCCAAAAGTCTTTGAACGTCATTTATATTGTAGAGTGAATTTACTATCTACAATTAACATAAAACACAAAAGAGATAAGACAAAAATTAGATATAAATTAGGTAATTCTAGACTCGATCGGGGGGAGACGGACTCGATATTTGAGTAAAAAGATTATTTTCCACTTTAAAACAATGCACCCTAGACAAGTAATTCCCACTGTTCACGATTCATCGATAGAACCTTCTGACTACAAATTCAAAAAAATAATATTTCGTCTCATCTCCTTAGATAATGGAATAATTGTCAAACTTTAGACTCCCTTTTTTTAATTGTTACAACCCAAAAAGGGGAGAAAATATCCTTAGGGGAGGAGTTCATCTTTTAATGACAGATGGTCTCCGACGAAGTAAAGAAGTCTTATTTTTCCTTGGACCCGGACCTAAGAGTGTTTTCTCCTTTCGAGGATGTCTTTTTTTATTTTAGTTTGCTGGGTCTCATGTCATTAATATAAATGAGTCAATAGTTTTGTAATTTACAAAAAATTTAATTATTGAACTTATACTGACACTACCTAAACATTAAATTTCTGTTCTTGGACCTCTTAAGTCGAAGTCACATTACTACTTCGAACTTCAATCAAAAGTTGTGGACTTTAAAATTAGTGACTTTATAATTGACTAGGATTATCTTTCAATGGACTTCATTGTTTTACGTCGAGGAGTCGATCGAACAGCAATTTGGTATAACTACACACATTCCACCCAAAAATAAATAAACGAACATTCATAGGTTCAGACATCAAGTCACCTTCAAAATCGTTCTACAATCTAAAACGGAATTTTACAGACGAAATTAAGCATTGTTCTTTCAATAGTTAACCCTAAGTAAGTATAAAAGGGACTAAAAATCGAAGAGTGGTAAAATGGAGAAGAATTGTCCTCGGACTCGTGTTCCAAATTACTCCTTGACTCCGAAATTTGAATTCACACAAACATATATACATATACGTACAAACATGTTTAGAGGTACTACAAACGGTTCAAACCCCCGGTTTTGAACCTTTTATTTCTGTTATTTCTTATTTTCATCACTGAGTTTCATCAACAAGTTTATCTATTAAATTTTTTTTTTTTGTAAGACCATTGGTAAGAGAACAACTTTGTTTTCTAAACATTTTGTCGAATTTTTATTTAGATCAATACAAAGACTACAACAAATACATCTTAATAATCCCGAAGGGACCACCGGGTCAACCATTTCTTAGACGGACGTTACGTCCTCTGGACCCAATCTAGGGGTCTAACCCTTCTAGGGTACCTCTTCCCTTGCCGATGGGGGAGGTCATAAGACCGGACCTCTTAAGGCACCTGACATATCAGTTACCCCAGCGTTTTCTCAACCTGTATTGACTCGTTGAAAGTGTATGTGTACATCTTATACGAGACCACCCAATTTTTTTCCTTCTCGATGTCTTGACGTAGTCGGAGAACTAGATTCGGATTTCTGGTCCATGACGTACGTGCCGGTGTCCAAGATTTGCGTTCCGACGGAGGGAACAAATTCCCCGACATTAAAACTACACTTAACAAGTCAAGGATCATTATTAGAAACTTTCCGTTTGAGTCTACGACTATTTAATTTTAGGAATTGGACTTGTGGTTTGGGGACTTCAAAAGTAGTCCCAAAAGAGATTTACTTCATCCCCAATAGTGGCGGGAAGTCAGAAAAATCGAAACTCGATTAAGTGTGGAACGACGACGACGACGACGGCGACGACGATTCAGTGAAGTCAGCACAGGCTGAGACACGCTGGGGTATCTGCCGTCGGGTGGTCCGAGGGGGCAGGGACCCTAAGAGGTCCGTTCTTGTGACCTCACCCAACGGTAACGGAAGGGGTCACGTACTTTCACTTTTCACTTTCACTTCAACGAGTCAGTACAGGTTGAGGATCGCTGGGGTACCTGACGTCGCATGCAATCCTGTTGTCTAAGAATGTGGTCGTTTGTCCATCGTAACAGTATATTTGACATGAGGACGGGAGGAGGTTTGTTTTTTGGGTGTCTGGACCCAAAATAATCTGGTAAAACACAATCGACCAGGAAAGTAACCGTCAAAGTCCATACAAAGAGAGACTTAAAGTGATGAATTTTTAAGAAACTTTATCAATGAGAAAACAACTACTCGTGTGACAACGGTCTTGTTTATAATAAGAGGATAAAGAGATAGAGTCTTTTTTACTTGATTACATCGTAACAGAAAAGACGGTACTAATACTTGACAAAAGAGACAAGTCCGGAATTACATGTTGAAATCCGAGGTCTGGAGTCGAAGACAACTGAGAGGTCTTAGACCGATGTGGGACGCATTGTGTAAAAGTCAGTCCCAAACTGAGAATGTAACACTTATAGGAATGCGGTCGCTTCAGAAGAATGTACGTCTATTAAGATTCGTATCCATCTATAGAGTAAATTTTTCCTTCTTTTTTTTTTGAAAGGAAGTGATAAGAATGAAAGAGGAATCTTAATGATATTATAAAATTAGATACTGTAAATTTAATCGTAAAGAATATAAGGGGACACTGAAAAGTACACGTAATGAGACCGGAGTAGTGCTAAGTAACTAAGTTGTTTATGCTGAGGAGTCGTACATTCCATCAAACACCCGAAGTCCTTGTTTGGCGAACGTCCCAGGGAGCCTCAATCACCATCCCGGGAGTCACGTCTGTGATGTGAGTCATAAATATAAAGTCCGACTTAAAATAGAAGGAGTCGGGTAATTTCTTTTAAAGTGTCTAACTGTGAATTGTGGTATACACTGACATGAACCTCAAACCTTATTAATTCCAAGTTACTTCAGTATACTCGCCCGAAATTCCTCTCTGGTCCTCAAGTACCCGTGTCTCCTTTCCGGTGTACCCCTGTGTCCGTCGACAGACGTTCAGCCCTCTTCTACGGAATGGTCTTCGGTGGGGACCGTCGTGGAACTGGAATTTGAAGATCGGAGGTCTTAACACTCTTCAAACAACAAATTCGAGATCAGGTATGGACAAATAAAACTCTGTCCCTCCCTTCCCTGTCCTGTTTTGGAGACCTGTCACTTCCTCCTCGTGTCGATAAATAATCGTACAACTTGTCCGACCTTGACCGACTTTGGTTCTACTGAAGTTCTTATTAGACCAGTAACTGTAAATCGAATATGAAAGTAACATTATTTTAGTGAGTGTACCCTTTTCACCCGTCACCGGGTCAAAGACCTTTTCAGGGTAGGAAGGGACTTTGTCGCTCTCATAAGGAGGGTCGGTAATCGGATACTTTAATCGGGTATTTTTCGTCGTTGGGGTACCGTACTCAGGTCAGAGTGAAAGACTTCTCCAAGACGGTCACCTCACACGTAGGGAGTTTGAGTGAGAGTGAAAAAAATCCCCCACGAGTAAACACTTCAGAAACGACGTACTTCGTTTTCTAGGGCAGAATCGTGAGGCAGGGTCCTGGACTACAAAGGGAGAGGACGTCGTTGAATTGTCTACTTGGAAATTGAACCTCCATAAAACTATGCACGACGAAATATCGCCTCCAACCGTTCGAAAGAGACATCTTCCATCTTCTACTTGAAAATTCGTTACACCCGACCAGAAAGACCGTAAAAAGGAGGTTGGGAGATTTTATATTTTTGATAGGACTCGAGTTCCGGCATACCTTTATCCGTCAACCGGTATCACACTGGGGATGAGATCGGAGTTTTTATGAAAAGTTAGACATAAATAACTGGACAAAATAACCGCACAGGGATCGTGGAGTTTGTCACCTACCTTATTCGTCTATGTTTTATTTATAAAAATTCAGTCAAGTACAAAGAACCCCTTTTTTCTTTAGACAGTTGTTCGTTCCGTGTGTCGAGAAACAAAAAGAGGCTGAATATTCTTCATCATAGGAAAACCGTGAAGTACGAACAAATCGTAAACCCTAAGACATTAACTTTCATAACTCACAAAATTTAAACACTCCATAAATCCCCTTCTTTTCGGTCCTATGTCTATAAATACAAAAAGTTCCGTATTTTCTTTTCATTACCTGATAAAACGAAAATTATGTTATCGTTATAAAAAAAAATAGTAATTGGTCAGAAAATGATAACTTGAATTTACCGGTTAACTCTGTTTGTCAAGACTCTGGTAAGAAGGTGGTGACTAATTCTGACCCCACCGTCCATAACCCCTATTATAAGTAAATCGGAAGACTCGAAAGACCCGTCTGAACCACTGGAACGGTCGAGGTCGACGGAAGAACAGGTGACGAAACTACTGTGGGTGTCGCTGACAGACAGAGTACAGTGCGTGTCGTTTTGCCGGGTCCCCTCCTATTAGTCTTTTCGAGAGTTGTGTGTATCCGAACGGTCCTTGGTATAGTTGCTACCGTCGCAGTGGTCTAAAGTTCTTAAATCCCGGTAGAAGGTCGAAAAAGGGTCTTGCTGTTAGTTAGAAGAGGAAGTCGAGTCGTTTGAACGTTCGTTACACTCGACACACTGTTAGGTCGTGTCCACGTATAGGTCGTGACTAAACCGGACCTACCAAGTTTTATTAGTGGACTCGACACTTCGGTCGTCGAAGGTACACACCTAGTAAAAACGACAGTGGTCGGTGTAACGGTGCTGCCTGTAGAAACTGTCTGTGCAAGAACTGTAACTTCGGGTGTAACAGGGGTCCTTCCCGAAGTGAGTTACGAAGTACCACGTAAAGATGTCTGAAGTGGAGTCAATGTAACTGACCTCGTTTCCACTGGTGGTACGGTCCAAACTCTTGTGGTCAGAGGTGTGCTGGGTGTCCCTGCCATGGTTATGGTGGTTAAAATATCTGTAGGACCTCTCCGTTTGCGTTCCCAAACAGTCAACCCACTCAACCACCGTCCTACGTTAGGTCTCGAAGTTCGTCCCACCAAGGTGACCGTAACGGCAGGAAAACCCACTGAAAGGTAGGGAACTTGGTACCGTATAATCGTGAACCGAGGTCGTACAATAGTGGTAAGGTCGGTCTTTAACCGTGTTTACGATGACACAGTCCCAACATCGGTTAAAAGAATTACATCCACGACTGAAGGAATTGTTAAAGGAGCATAGAGAAGACCGATATCCCACCGAGTCATCTTAGGTAAAACAATTGCGGTTGTTAATCAACAAAGTGTGGGTCCCACATTCGGTCTTCCTGTACGAGTGCCCAGACGGGTAAGAACCTCTATGGCCGAAGTTTAAGTGGTTGTGGTCGTCGTTGTTAGCCCTGTCGTGTCAGTCGGACCCTACACGGACATTAGTACAAAAACTACTTCAGAGACACAGGACCCCGTAGTTACTACCATTGTATCATGAACGACCAGAGTTTAAAGGTGTCCCTCCATAGTTACCATTATGGTACGAGTGTAAGTCGAAAGTCAAACAGGTTCTGGGTCCGTATAAACTTCCTCGGGAAAGGGTAGAGCCGTCGGAGGAAGAACTTGAAAAGTTAACAAGAGAACAGCTAGGGCGGTGTAAACATCTAGTCTACCGGTCAGCACCATCTGAAGGGACTTAGATGCACGGGTTACTGTTGCTACAACTACAGCCAGAAGAGGAAAGGGTAAAACCGAATCCAAATTGCCACCAAAAGTGCTGTGGACACAGGACCGCCGTTTGGGCAACGCTTTTTTTTTCGATCGTTATAAAAATTTCGTCATCTTTGACTATTTCCTTTCTCTTAGTCCGTCAATAGGATGGTCATACTGACGTAAAGTCCTATTGGACTGTTAACTCTTTTCCGGGATATCTTATTAAGGTCCGTCTTTCACGTCTTCTTTACTATCTTCAGTTCGGTAAAATATCGAAGATTACTTTAGTATCTAGATTCGTTTCTCCCTGAAAATGTTACTACCCAGTTGGACTATTATGGACTTGAGTGACCAGTGTTTTTCTCGGTCTGTACGGAGGACTACACTACATCGTCCTTCATCTCTTGTAGACATTAGAACGGGAGTCGGGGTACTAAACCTAAACTAGTTCGAAGGTCTAGAAGTATTTTAGTCAGTTGTAACTCATTCCTCTCTAGGCCCGAAGGGAATACCGAGTCGACCATTTCTTAGGTGGACATTACACCCCCTGGACCCAAGTTAGGGACCCAACCCCTCTAAGGGACCTCTTCCCTTTCCGATGGGTAAGGTCATAATACTGGACCTCTTAAGGTACCTGATGTCAGTTACCCCAGTGTTTCTTAGTCTGTGTTGACTCGCTGAAAGTTCCTCTTTGGGTCAAGTTTTACTACTACAATCACCCAGGACACAGGGTACCTGTGTGACGTAGGTGTCGATATATGTCTTGTTAAAGGAGACTTTCTCGGTGTTTTTCACCAACGATGTATAGTCCGTTTACTCTTTTAGTGTAGTTTCGTCCATCCCCCTTCGACTCTGTGCCAGAATGGTATTTGGGGTGGGGGTCGTGTCGTGGGTATCAACCTTCGTCTGACCGTGTGGACTCGAAGAGGGACACCCTGTTTCCGAAACTTGAGGCGTAGACTGTAGGGTGTAAAATTCTGGATATGGACTCTCCGTTCGAAGGTTTCATAGATCGAAACTGTCAGACACCTAGAACAAAGGAGTTCTGGGTGTTCCGATGTCAATAGACCCTTACGTCACGTTTCCGTCTGGTTTTTCCCGGTCAGAAATACATTTTCTCCGGGTTGACGAATAACATTTCGAAACTCCAGACATAATATTTACCTTATGTTGAATTTTTAACACTTGGTGACAACATATGAACACATAGTTGACATGGAGTTATTTTGTTCGGTTTCGAAACCGGACTCCCCGTCCGTAAGTTGTGTCTACAACGTCCCTCCCTGTCGGACTTTCCCCCCCGCGAACACATTGTAAGTCTTTACTTAACAGTCTCCTCCGTGTGTACGACTGTTTTGTTCTCTGAAATAACCCTTCCCGGAGGACTCACCTCTCGCCGTCCCATTCCCTTTGACCCTCTTGACGAGACGGTGCACCGAGCGTTAGAACCCAAAATATCACTACCCTAATCAAAGACCCAACAAAGACCGGTCAGTAAGACTGAGTTCCATAAGGACCACCGTGTGCGTAACGAGTCGGTTCTACCTTCCGTAACTCTTCCCCAGACCCTTCACTATCCTGTACACCGTAGAGGAAACTGGAAAGGGTTTAGGAAGGTCAATCTCCACCGAACAATGAAGACACAAGGAATGGTCCTGGAGGACAGTATTTGATTGAGTACTTTTACCAGTGATACCACGGGCCGGTCCCACCCGTCAAAGTTTGTCACACAAAGGGGATTGTGTTTCTCCACTGTTGACTTTGTCAGAGGTTTTCTGTCTCCCATGGTGTGGACGGAAAACATGTGCGAGACGGAACGAGGTCTAGAGGTCATGGAGGGTCTTTCCTCGGACATGTAAACGGACCACGGGACTAAAACCCTCCTCGGTGGGGGTGTCTCTTGAGGAAGTAGTGGACCAAGATCATCGGTCACCCTGAATCAGGACGTCCAGGGTATCCTGTTTACCTCTTCTCAAGAATTTGTCGATAGTGAGGGTCCCGTCTAGTCCCTCCGTTATTTGACTTTATGGGTAAGAAAGACATTTTCTCCTAACCATGAATAAAAGTAACGATGACGGACCCCCGTCCGAAGGTCAATTTGCGTGTAACTCTCCCGAGGACTTTATGATGAGATTTCAGATGTCTCCGACCAACCTCGGTAGAAGTTGGACAGGGAGACGGAGAGAGGATCATAGAGGATCCTTCCTCAAACACGAGTACGGACCGTGGCTTCAAAAACACCGACGAGGGTCACCTGTGAGGAACTAGTGGAGACCAAGACCACCGGTTGTCCCGATTGTGAGTGTCCAGGGTGTGAGATTGTTTACCTCTTCATAAAAAATTGGTCGATAGTAGGGGTCCCGTGTATTGTTCCTGACTTTGTGTGGGTCAGAAAAACACTTTCTTCAGATAATCGTACAGAAGTATCGAAACCGGACTCCCCGTCCGAAGATTAATTTGTCTCTGGTTTCAAAACTGATCAGAAGAGGTCTCTGAAGTCCCCCACTTGTGGTAGAAGTGTGAGAGGGAAGACGGGATAGGGTCCAATGACCATGGAGACTTTTTCCTCGACACAAGAACAGACTACGGGACTGAAAACACCGAAGGTGGATCTCATGTGTATGGAACTATCGGATCAAGACCCGCAGTCGTCCTGAACACAAGTGTCCAAGTCACCCTACCATCGTCAAAACTTTTCCGATAGTGGGGCCCCGAGTTACGTCTCTTCTTTTGTCTTTACGAAAAAGGTCATAAGGGGACCTCTTCCATATAAACGTATGAAATTTTCGACGAAGGGCTCTCAGACTGAGGGTCAGGCGGACTTAGAACCCACGACTGACTCTAGGAGGGGAAACCTTGTGACTCTCCAGAACCGTGTGGGAGTTCATGACCCTCGGTGATTCCTGTTTAATCAGATGAACTTATTAGTGTCTTCAAACTTCCTGTTGGTGGTCGATCTCCTCCTAACTTACTATTTAAATTAGAGGTTGTGTTCGGGTAAGGTTGTGATCTTTTCCCAACGAAATAGATTACATGTCTTTGGTTATTTCTCTCCGTTCTTTTTTTCTTTGTTCCCTTATACAAGGTTTGTTTTCTTATTTTAAAGTATCTTTCTGGTATTACTTTGTTTACTCACTAAAACGACTATTTCTCAAGTTTTATTCAGTATTTCTACAAGGGGTTCGAGTACTCTTATCACTTACTCGTTTCACTCTTAAAATTGTCTTTGTTTTTTACACTTATAATTTGACTTCAGTATCTCGACTTCTTACGTTATTGATTTGAAAACTTTTTATGTCATCTCCCAAAGTTGTAGTCTGATCTACTTTGTTTGTTTGTTTTAGTTAATTGAACTGTTAAGTCACCTAAGGTAACTTAATCTCGTCGTTTTTCTTTTTTTTTTCTACTTTTTCTCACTTTTATCAAGTTTCCTGAATACCTTGTTATAGTTCATCTGGTTGTAAGTGTAATATACTAAGGGTCTTCCTATCTCTCTCTCTACGACTTTTAAAAGGATTGGGACCTTTTCCTTTTTCTATAAGGTATATTCTACTTGAGTCTCTGAATATTAATCCAATAGTTTTCAATTTCTGTTATTTTCTTAGAATTTTTGTCGTTCTCTATTTTGTTGAACGATACATGTTTCCTTGGGGTGTTTCTAGTAATCGGTTATAAAGTCACCTTTGAAGGGTCCGGTCTTCTCTCTGACCGCACTATGTAAATTTCACGACTTTCTTTTTTTATGACATGACCGTTTCGACAGGAAGTCTTAACTTCCTCTCTATCTCTCGAAAGGTCTGTTCCTTTTCTATTTCTTCAAGTAGTTGTGATCTGGTCTGAACGTTCTTTACAATTTCCTTGAAGAAATTCGACCCCCTCCTCCTGTGATTAATCATTGTTCTTTGTACCTTCATATTTAGAGTGACAATGTCTATTTATATATCTCTATCTATGTATCATTTTAAGTCCTATTACATTTCAACCACTCAACTAGTGAAATATTTCCATGATATTTCCAATTCTGTTTGCATCATTTTTATTAATATTGATGTTATTAAACAATTATCTATGTATTCTAATTTTCTACATTTAACACTGTAGTTTTTATGTTTTGTACCACTCCCCTCATTTTTACATCAGAATCTTACTCTGGTTTTAACAATAATTGAATTTTATCTGACATATTTATTTTTATATTCAACAAAATACATTCGAGTACCATTGGTGGTATCTATGTGTTTTCTGTTTCTCTTAGTTTCGTATGGTGATACCTTTTGGTAGTTTAGTTTTTCATTCTCTCGTGTTCTACTTGTTTCGACTTTACCTTGGTTTACTTTCGACCTCATCGATATGAATATCATCTGTTTTATCTCTGTTCCTTTGAGTTATATGTTACTATTTTCTCAGTTGGGTTGTTCTCTTATATCATAAAAATTCTTAATTACGTGGGTTGTATCTTTGTGGATTCACACATTTCGTTTGTTGTGTGTATTTCTTTATCGTTATATTGTCATTCCCTAAAATTATAAGGTGAAATTAGGTACTTATCTAGGAGGTCTATCTTTTAGTTATGTCTTTGTACCTGGAATTTACTGTGTAACCTAGTTTACTTCAATTTTCTGTATATATTTTGTAAGATGAGTTTTCATTGTTATGTGTAAAAAGAGTTCACAAGTATTTTGTAAGAGGTCGTACCTAATATTCAATTCGGTGTGTGTTTTTTTTATTATTTAACTTCTGGCTTTAGTATGGTTCGTAGAAAAGATTGGTGATTCTATACTTTGGTCGTTAGTTAATGTTCTTATTTTGATCTTTTAGTTGTCTATATACCTATAATTTGATGTACGATGACTCGTTGTTTACCCAGTTTTTTCTGTAGTTTTCCCTTTAATTTTTTTATGAAACTCTGTTTACTTTTACCTTTATGTTGTATAGTTGGGATACACTACGTCGTTTTCGTCAAGATTCTCCCTTCAAGTATCGTTATTTACGGACCCCGAGGGGACCACCGGGTCACCGAATCTAAGGTATAAGGGTTGCGTCCCCTCGGTGAAAGCTAGGGACCAACCCCTTAGTCTAAGGTGTACAACGTTGATTTCTAGAACACACGGAGTTGATTTTCTAGTGAATACATCGTTGTACACTAGTTGTACCCTAGTACATCTAGGGTTGTCTTACGGTGTTGATTCTAAACCACGTCGGTTTTGTTTATTTATAATTTTATTTTTTCCTTGAGGAGTTATCACTATCTACGGAATAATTCTTTCTTCTTTCCAGAGTTTGTTGGATTGGAGTCTGGAGTTCCTTGATGTTTTCTTCTTGTTTGGTCAGATTTAAATATCTTTCTTCCTTTATTTCTAGTTTCGTCTTTACTTCCACTCTGATTTTCTGTTATCTTTTCTAGTTACTTTGATTCTCGACTCCAAAAATTTTATAAAAATAAAAACATATCAGATCAATTAGAAAATAAATAAATAAATAGACACCTACGAGACCCAGAAGTACCGTCATTCTCGATGAGGAATCTACACCACACGTCCGAAGAGTGACGTCATCGAAGAGAACGACGCCTCGTCCCCTAGATCCCGTATGTTCTGAGTTATCACCACCGAGTGCCCTCATGTCCGAGTCATCAACACCGAGTTCCCTCATATCCGAATCATCAACACCACGTGTCCGAATCAACGGGGAAGCCTAGAAGGGTCTCGTCCCTAGCTTGGGCACGGGGACGTAACCGTCCACCTAAGAATTGGTGACCTGGTGGTCCCTTCAGGGATTCTCGACAAAACAAAACAAAAAATTAATTAAATGAATGAAGACCGACGAGATCCAGGAGTACGTCCGAAAGAGATCAACACTAGTTACCCCCTATGAGAAGTAACGTCAAGTATCCAAAAAGTAACACCACCGAAAAGAATAACGGTTCATACCCGAGATCTCGAGACCGAGTCATCAACACTGTGTGTCCCAATCAAGGAGACGTCGTACACCTTAGAAGGGTCTGGTCCCTATCTTGGGTATCGGGGACGTAACCGTCCGTCTGAGAATTGGTGACCTGGTGGTCCCTTCGGGTTTCTAAGTAACTAAAACTACCTAACTGGATGATTCTCAACTAAAAACTTTTTACTTAAATAGTTGATATTTGATTTCTTTGTTTAGAATCGTTGTAGTTCTTTTATTCTCCCGAGTTTATTTCAATCTTTACTTTCGTCTCTGTAATGTTACTATGGTGTCTCTATTTCTTAGTATTCTAAGATGATACTTATGAATGTATAGTTGTTTAACCTGTTAGATCTTTTTTTACTTACTTTCATATCTTTATATGTCTGATATTTCTTATTCAGTACTTTTTTGAAACCAATGTCACTAATTCCTCCAACTTAGTCATTAGGTTTTGAAGAGTTGTTTGTTTTGAGGTCCAGTCTACAAACATGACCATTTAAGACCATTGAAGGTCGTTTGTAAATTTCTTATCGTTGGGAAGAGTTTGAGAAAGTTTTTTTATCTTCTCCTCTCCTGTGAAGGTTTGGTTAAAATATTTTGGTCGTAAATGGGACTATACTTTTGGTTTCTATCTTCTTTTCTTATAATGTCCGGTTTTTACTTGTATTTACGTTTTTAGGAGTTGTCTTATAATCGTTTGTTAAGTCTTTATGTAATTTTCTTTAATACTAATTCATCCTAAATAAGGTCTCTACGTTCCCTATCTCCACCAAGTTATAGGTGTTTAGTTAGTTACACTATATGGTATAATTGTTTTACTTCTTATTTTTAGTACTAGTGGAGTTATCTACGTCTTTTCCGAAAAGTGTTTTAAGTTTACAATTTCTTCAAATTTAAATCGTAGGTCACCTGAAATTTAAATTACACGTAAATTTTCTAAGCGTCTTTTCATACATCTCTCTCTTACACGAGGTTGTATTATTTTCGGTAAGTACTCTTCGGTTGTCAGTTGTCGTATGAGTCGTCAGTTGTCACTTTTCGAAAAAGAGATTCTAATTCTTATTCTGTTTCTATGAGTGAGTACAGTGAAAATGAGTAGTATAACACTATAACTTTCGGAATTGGTCTCGTTAATTCGCTTTCTTTCTTTTCCGTGGTTTTAACTTTACCTTCATCACTTAGACATTGACAAACGTCTACTGGACCATAATGTTATTCTCTTAGGATTCCTGAGGTGGTCTTTTGATAGTTGTCATTTATTACTTAAGTCATTTCTCCGTCCTGTGTTTTAGTTATACGTTTTTATTCAACACAAAGATGTACGACTTTTACTTGATAGTCTTTCTCTTTAATTCTTTTACTGGATTCTGGATATACGACTCTTGATATTTCCTAACTATTTCCTTTGACTTCTACTAGACTAGGTTTCTTTATCTTTTCTACAGCGTACAGAACCTAACCTCTTTAATTATAACAATTTTACTGATGGGTTTTCGTTAGATGTTTAAATTATTTTAGGGATACTTTAATAGGTACTGTGAAAAGTCTCTTGATCTTGTTCATTGGGATTTTAAATATACTTTGGTGTTTTCTAACAAGAAAAAGGAGTCGTACCGAAACCATCAAGAATTTCCTATCGAGAAGGTCTGAAACCTGTTATAATGTTTCGATGTCATTAATTTTGTCGTACCGTGACCACGTTTTGTCTGTATCTTTAGTTACCTTTTCTTATCTCTCGATTAATTTTGTCGTACCGTGACCACGTTTTGTCTGTATCTTTAGTTACCTTTTCTTATCTCTCGAGTCTTTATTTGGGTGTGTGGATATCAGCTAATTAGATACTTTTACTTCCGTTCTTAATGTTACCTCTTTTAGAGAAGTCGTTCAACACGATCCTTTCGAAAATCTGACGGAATACCGTTTAGATACTTTAATCTTGTGAGGGAGTATGGTTATATGCGGGGGGGGGGTTTTAAGTTCTTCCAAATTTCTGGATTTATATTCTGTACTGTGTTATTTTGAGGATCTTCTCTTGTATCTGTTTTGTAGAAGACCGTATTTAGTATTTTATACAAGAATCTAATCAGAGGGTTCTACTTTATTTGTTTACCCTGTATTAGTTTAAATAAGTGAAAACGTACCGTTCCATTTGGTCTTTGTTTTATCTTCTGTCGGATATCTTACCCTCTTTTACAAACGTTTACTACATTGTCTGTTATCTAGTTAAAGGTTTTATACATTTGTCGAGTATGTTGAGTTATCTTTTTTCTGTTGGTTTATTGAGTTAGTTTTCTTCCCGTCTTCCGGAGCTAAAAAGAGGTTTCTTCCGTATGTCTATCGGTTGTCCGTGTACTTTTCTATGAGTTGTAGTGTTTAATAACCTCTTTACGTTTAGTTTTGGTGTCACTCTATAGTGGAACGTAGTCAGTCTTACGGATGGTAGTTTTTTTAAACATTTATTATTTACGACCTCTGACACACCTCTTTATCCTTGAGAGGCTGTGACAACCACCTTACATTTAACCACGTTGGTGTACTCTTTCTCAAACCACCAAGGAATTTATCGATTTATCTCAATTATACCCTAGTTCGTCAGGGTGAGGTCTTTTCTGTTTTTGAGATTAAGTTTTTCTATGTACACCCTGAAGGGACCACCAGGTCCTCAATTCTAAGACACGAAGGTTACATCCCCCGTACCCAAGTTGGTGACCTGTCCTTTGATTCTAGGACGTACGGTGTGTCCCGTCGGTTTTCTTTTTTATACATACATGTACATGGAGTTAATTGTATTGTCGTGATAAATGTAATCGGTTCTATACCTTCGTTGTTTCTATAGATGCTTGTCTACTTACCTATTTCTTCTAAAATATATATATATATATATATATTTTACTTTATAATGAGTCAGTATTTTTTCTTACTTCATTACAGTTAATGTCACTGGTTGGTTAATCCTACCTGGATCTCTACCAGTATAATTCATTTCATTCGGTTTCTGTTTATAGTACTATAACGAATATACACCTTAGAATTTTTTTATATGTTTACTTATATATATTCTCAGGATTTTACACATATCTTAATGTTTTTTAGACTTATCGGTTTCGTTGAACTTTTTCTTATTCAATCTTTGTAGTAAAAAGGATTAAAGTTTGATATAATGTTTCTTTTCGTAATAAAAAGGATTAAAGTTTGATATAATGTTTCTATATTATTAGTTATATCGTACCGTACCTGTATTTTGGTCTGTGTATATAGTCACCTTGTCTCATTCGGATGTGTACGTACCCGTCAATCGAACGTTGTGTCCACAATTCCTATATGTTACCCCATCTCTATTAGAGAAGTCATTTACCACTACCCTTTTGACTCGTTGGTGTATGTTTTGTTACTTTGACCTGGTGATAGAATAAGGTATGTGTTTTTATTTTGAGTTTACCTAATTTCTGAACTTGTATTCTGGACTTTGGTATTTTGAGGACCTTCTTTTGTGTCGTCACTAGAGGAACTGTATCCATAACCACTACTACAAAAATCTAAACTGTGGTTTTGGTTTTATTTGTTCACCCTGATTTACGAAGACGTACCGTTTCTTTCGGTAGTTGTTTTACTCTTCCATTGGATAGTTTACCCTCTTTTATAAACGTTTGATGCATTGACTATGTTCCGATTATAGGTTTAATATCTTCTTAAGTATGTTAAGTTATCGTTTGTAGGTTTGACTAATTTTTGCACCCATCTTCCAGACTTATCTGTAAACAGGTTTCTTCTGTATGTCTACCGGTTGTCCATGTACTTTTCCGCGAACTGTAGTGAATAGTCCCTTTACGTTTAGTTTTGATATACTATAGTGAGTGTGGACAATCTTACCGATAGTAGCTTTTCTGTCTTTAATGTTTCTCAACCATTTCTATATCTCTTTTCCCCTGTGAACGGGGTGACTCCCATTATATTTAACCACATCACGGGTACCTTTTGTCATACATAAAAGGAATTTTTTAATTTTTATCTTGATGGTACATTAGGTTGTTAAGGTTAAGACCTATAATAGATTTCTTTTACTTTTGTGATTGGGGGGTTTTAACTGGGGGTACAAGTAACGTCGTAATAAATGTTATTGGTTCTATACCTTCGTTTGAATCCACAGGAAACTACCTACTTACTTATTCTTTTAACCATTTATGTATGTTACCTTATAATAAGCCGGTATTTTTGTTCCTTTAAACAGTAAACACTGGAACCCCCATATTACGATTCATTTTCTTTAGTCTACCTATTTCTGTTTACGGTATACTAAATTGAATGTGTACCCGAGATTTTGTTTTGAGTATTTCTCTTGTCTAACTACCAACGGTCTTCGACCCCAGTTCCCACACTTTACCCACTCACTTCCACAAGTCTCCATATTTATTCATTGAGGACCTCTTACATTACATGTCGTGCCACTGATAACAATTATTGTAACATAACTTACAAACTTTTAACGACTCCCATCTAGACTTTTAAAGAGTAGTGTTCTTTTTTAAAAACATTGATACATACCACTACCTACAATTGATCTGAATAACACCCCTGGTAAGACACAATATGTGTTTATAGTTCAGTAATACAACATATGGACTTTGATTATGCAATGTATATTTAAAATGGAGTTTTTTTTTTGGGTTTTTTATATCCAACGGTAACTCAGGTTTAAAGTCAGTTGGTTGGTTCATTATACAATCTCGAGAGTCATGATTGTGAAATCTAGATCTTAGAGACCAATCACTTGGGTATAGTTACCTAAGTCGAGTCAGATTATCATATAGGAGAAGAGGAATGAGACTTTCAGTGGGGCAACACAGACTGGGAAACACTGGGGTACCTGATATGTCAGGTACCTTAAGAGGTCCGGTCTTATGACCTCACCCATCGGAAAGGGAAGAGGTCCCCTAGAAGGGTTGGGTCCCTAGCTTGGGTCCAGAGGGCGTAACGTCCGTCTAAGAAATGGTTGACTCGATAGTCCCTTCGGATTACGAGAAGTTTATATAAGGGTGTACATATAAAGTCTTAAGACGAATATATACAATCCTTTTAGAATTATGAAGAAGGGGAAAACCCAGTGAATGATACACCCACCACCACCACCAAATCGGTGATTCAGCACAGGTTGAGAACGCTCGGGTACCTGACATGCATCGGACAGTCCAAGGAGACAGGTACCCTAAGAGGTCCGTTCTTATGACCTCACCCAACGGTAAAGTAAGAAGTCTCCTAGAAAGAATGGGTCCTTAGTTTGGATCCAGAGGACGTGACGTCCTTCTAAGAAAATGACACACCCATCACCACAGTTTCTTCAAGAACTCTTACCCGTACAGAAACGTACTCTTAAACTGAGTTTACTTCTTAGAGTCCTAAACGTTTTTGTTTGTTTGTTTGTTTTGTAATCGGTGGAGCCAATTGTGTCCTACTATTTGATACAGGTGACTGTTTCTTCCAAGTCAAATCAGACTTAGACCGGTCTTCGACGGTGAGGTTCAAAGGGGTAGAGAGGGTCAGTTACAGGATTAGTGTATTCGTTAAATTACTAAAACATTTAAGTTGACTACAATATTAAGACGTTGGACGTGTTAATTCAAAACGAACTAAAAGTCGTTGTAGTTGGGGGGACCGAGGTACTTTATTAAGAGAATCCTAACGGTACCTACGAGAGACCAGGAACCTGACACTGAATTCGACTCTCAAATTCCCGAGCTCGAACAGCAAAGAAGAACATTCGTGAGGTCACGTACCTCTTGGTTGGGGTGTGATCGGGAACGTCTGTAGTAATGACGGTATTTTCAGTTCACGTCGGGTTCAGGGTCCCCGAATGTTTTGTGAATGAAGTCATCTATGAAGTAGGGTTCGTCTCCATCATCGACTTGAGGATACGTACAGTACTTAATATTTATAGGGTGACGGGTCACCGTTCCTCGAGTACTAAAACGAACTCAAGGTTCCATGGTGGTTTGGTTAGGAGTTTAGTTTAGAAACTTCCAAAAAGAGGACTCTGGTAAGGACCGTGGTAAAGTAGGTGGTCGTAAGTCAGTCCTTTGTTTAATTTGTTCATTAGATCTGTCCTTTCACCAATTGTAAATTCTTCCTATTTTCTCATACGATTCTGTATGTAGTCATCGTTGATATCTTTCGTCGGTGTTCTTGATCTCAACTCCTTCTCACTTGTTCTTTCCTTGAGTATCCGGTTACCATGTTCTATCTTTCATGTCTCTATTTGGGTACGAGGATATCCTTGTAATAGAAACTGTTTCCTTCGTTCTTATATGTTACCTCATATTCACCGTGACCCTTTTGACATGTCGATGTACATTTTATACTTTAATCTTGCGAAGGATTGTGGTACGATTCAACGATTCAATGAAGTCAACACAGGCTGAGACACGCTGGGGTATCTGCCGTCGGGAGGTCCGAGGTGGCAGGGACCCTAAGAGATCCGTTCTTGTGACCTCACCCAACGGTAAAGAAAGAGGTCACGTACTTTCACTTTTGACTTTCACTTCAGCGAGTCAGCACAGACTGAGAAACGTTGGGGTACCTGACGTCGGATAGTCCGAAAGCCAGGTACCCTAAAAGGTCCGTTCTCATGACCTCACCCCACGGTAACGGAAGAGGAGGATTGTGGTATGTGTGTTTCTATTTGAGTTTTATCTAATTTCTGGATTTACATTCTGGTCTTTGATATTTTGACAATCTCCTTTTGTCCGTCCTGTAGATACTGTATTTAGTGTCGTTCTAGGGGAGACTGGATGGACTACCGTATTACCTTTATTTTTGTTTTTATTTGTTCACCCTGGATTAATTTAAATTTTCGAAAACGTATCGTTTCCTTTGATATTTGTTCCACTTTTCTTTTGGAAGTGTTATCCTTTTTTTATTATCGTTTACTTTGTTGACTGTTATCTAATTAAAGGTTTTACAAGTTCGTCGAGTACGTCGAGGTATGGTCTTTTTGTTGGGTTAATTTTTCACCCGTTTTCTGAATTTAACTGAAAAGAGATTTCTTCTGTATGTCTACCGATTGTCTGTGTATCTTTCTACGAGTTGTAGAGGGTAATAATCTGTTTACGTTTAGTTTTGATATTGCTCCAAAGTGGAACGGAACCAGTCTTACTGATAGTAGTTTTTTTAGACGTTTGGTATTTTCGACCTCTGTCGCACCTCCTTTCCCTTGGGAGAATATGACAACCACCCTTACATTTAATTATGTCGGTGATACCTTGTGTCATACCTCTAACGAATTTTTCGATCCTTATTTCGAAATGGTACGTGCGCAGAGACGAGTCAGCAAAGTCAGAACAGGTTGAGACGTTGGGGTACCTGACATCGATCGGTCCCAGGAGACAGGTACCCTAATAGATCCGTTCTTATGACCTCACCCAAAGGTACCGGAGGAGGTCCCCTAGAAGAGTTGGGTCCCTAACTTGGTCCCAGAGGACACGCAGAAGGTAACGTCCGTCTATGGAATGACGACTCGGTGGTCCCTTCGAGTTTTGAGGGTGCATCGGGTTGTTAGGGTGATGACCCATATGTGGGACTCTTTTGATATTAGCTTTTTCTGTGTACATGGGGTTACAAGTAACGTCGTGATAAATGTTTTACCGAAGGGACCACCGAGTCTCCAATTTCGCAGACGGAGGTTACGCCTTCTGGACCCGAGCTAGGGACCCAGCCCTTCTAGGGGACCTCTTCCTTTACCGTTGGGTGAGGTCATAAGAACGGACCTCTTAGGGTACCTACCTCTTCGGATCAACCAATGTCAGGTACCCCAGCGTTTCTCAGCCTGTGTTGACTCGCTGAAGTGGAAGTGGAAATCCTATACTTTCGTTGAATCTACAGGTAACTGTCTACTTACGTATTTCTTTAATACCACGTATATATGTTACCTTATAATGAGTCGGTGTCTTTCCTTGTGTAAACTCAGTCACGATTACTTCACCTACTTGGATCTCGGATAATATGTCTCACTTCATTCAGTCTTTCTCTTTTTGTTTACAGTATATAATTACGTATATATACCTTAGATCTTTTTATCATGACTACTCGCATCAACGACCCGTCGTTACCTCTGCGTCGGTATCTCTTGTCTCAACATCTGTACTTCTCCCCCGTTCTTCTCCTCCCACCCTACTACTCTCTCATTGTACCTTTGTACATGTGATGGTGTACATTTTGTCTATCGTCTCCTCTTAAATGACGTACTGAGTCCATTGAGTTTGACCCCGAGACACTGGTGGATCTCCCCACCCTACCCCACCCTCCACCCTTCCTCGAAGTCCTGCCTTCCCTGTATACATATGGGTACCGACTAAGTACACCTACAAACCGTCTTTGTGTTATGACATTTCGTTACTAGGAAGTTGATTTTTATTTATTTGATTTTTCTTTCCTTGAATCTTTGAATTTCCGTCCCAGGGAGAGTTCCGACTCCAAGTTTGGACCCTCCCCTCTCATACCGACGTGACGTTGTCGGTTGGACGATTTTTTGGACGACCACCTATGCCCGACTTCATTGTTGACCTCCCACACTCGGTGCCGACTTGGCACTTCCGATGGCTCCACTTGTAGGGTCCACTTGTACTGTTAGACGGGTCTCCTGACCTTCTTTCCGTATCCGGACAACGGTTGAGATGACAAAAGGAGGTCGAGGGAGACAACCGTTTCGTCTCGACACAGGTCTCAAGGAACTTAGTGTTACGTTCCGCTTCCTCCCATCGAAACCTTTGATTTCAGATATTTAATTATTACCCGTGTGGTGAATAAATATCCTCAACATCCTTTCATGAGACGATTTAAGTCTTACACCTGTTAAGATGTTCGGTTTATTGGTCTTAACATTCTTATGTTACTCTTTTAGTATCCTCGAATTTCTGATTTACGTTACCAGTAAGAACAGACCAAAGTTTGTTTGGTTGACTTTTCGTAGTCCTCTTTAGTCTCATTGTGGTCGTCTGTGAACTATAATTCTTCTACAATCAACAAATCCATACTATTACCACAATACCAATCCTTAGAAATAGGGATCCACTTTATAAATGTCTACTTTATCTAGACCCTAATCGAAATTTACTTAGGTCCTTTACCCCTTTTGTACAAGGGTCCACTTTATTCTCACTGGGTGTCTGACTAGTAACAACTTCGATCCAGTATTGGAGTTCCTGTAAATAATATGATAAGAGACAAGATTACATAAACTTTAAAAAGTAGTATTTTGTAGGATTTTTTATTTTAGGGTGTGAGTCTTTTTCTAAATTTCTATTGTGTTGAGTGGAGTTACAGTCCTTGAGATATAAGACGACGAAACTCTCCCTCTGTCATTCCTTCTGTCGGAGTTTCCGTAGGTACGGCCGAAACCCTACCCTTATGTCGTTTTCCGTAAAGGTTTGGGTCAAACTTCAGTGTAATCAAAGGACGAAATAAAGAGATCGGAATTTAGATTGTTCTCACCTTCGTTTCGGAGTACCAATGTTTGTATGGTCTCAGTTTTGTCGACCCCACCTTAGGACCGAGGAAGTAGTGGACAAGACACTAAGTCCGTTCGAATAGATTCGAAAGTCTTCGATAAAAGGGTAGAAATTCCCTAACGGTCCTTAATTTACTGGTTGTAAACAATGTACAAAACCTGTCACGGACGGGGTTCCAATTTGTGAAGTACTCATTAAAAATTTTTAAGATATTTTTACTAAACGATGAACTATGAGAACGATCTGACCTCGATTCCAATTTTTTTATATACTTTCCTTCTACCCTCCCAGTCTCTTCCTGTATCCTTGTATTGTCTTCGACGTTGGACGGAAATTGGGGTAATGTGATTGTACTACGATGACTCCACCCCTCCGGGACTGTAGGTTCAAATTAAATCCGAGATTAATTTCGGTATGTAAACCTGACATTTTAGTCTCTTTGGGTCCTTCTGTTGACGTTATCAAGGTGGTTAAATTTTGGTTTCTGTTCGGATTCTCCGAAGAAGAGACACGGGTGTACGATAAGTTTTCCTACGAAGTCACGTTGGGTCTACTGGGGATCTTCCACTGACTTCAGTTGGTGGTCGGGCTTTACACCAGTCATTTCTCGGACTTAAAGGTCACGACTCATCCGTTTAACGTGCTATCACGTCAACGACTGCGGACAGAGACCATTTCAATTAGTACAAGTAAAGTATCAGTGGACTCTCTTGATGTCTTAACGTTTCTTTGGGAATTTTGTCTCCACAACAATGATCGTGGTCTTACCTTCCCGTTTAAATTTTATCGGTCCTCACTACATTCCGTTCAATTCTAAATGTCACTCATTGAAGACCTTACCAGTCTAAATAACAGTTCTGTGTTCTCTCTGTTTCAATCATATACTCTTCCTTTTGTTTCCTTGATATCATTAATATAACTACCATTCCATCAAAAGAACCTTTACTCTCCTATATAAATTGTCGAAAATATGACTATTAATGACTCAGTATTTTTATACATACATTTTTAAATTTTTTTAACGTAAAGTCGACGGGTGTAACAAAGTCATAGATAAGAGGTGGGAGTGGGGAGTAAAGTGTCAGAGACTATTACGTTTCTACGGACGAGGAACCTTCCTTTCGATACTACTTGGATCTGTCGTATAATTTTTCATCTCTGTAGTGAGAGGGTTGCTTTCAGGTATATGAGTTTCGATAACAAAAAGGTCATCAGTACATACCTACACTCTCAACCTGGTATTCTTTCCGACTCACGGTTTCTTAACTACGAAAGATTAACACCACTTGGAACTCTCAGAGAACCCGTCGTTCTTCTAGTTCGATCAACTAGGATTTCCTTTAGTTGGGACTTATAAGTAATCTTCCTGACTACGACTTCGAGGTTATGGAACCGGTGGACTACGTTTCTCGACCGAGTAGCCTTTTCTGGGACTACGACCTTTTCTAACTTCCGTTTTCCTCTTTCTCCAACCGTCTCCTATTCTACCAACCAACCGTAGTGACTAAGTTACCTGTACTTAGACTCGTTTGAGACCCTCTATCACTTCCTGTCCCTTCGGACCACGACGTCAGGTACCCCAGCGTTTCTCGACCTTTGTTGGATCGCCGACTCGTTGTTGTTATTGTGTAAATCTTTATACTATTAGGAAAACCCTGATTTTGATGTTAGTTTTCCTAAAGGATACGTTGACCGGTACACAAAAGGGTGAGGTAGTGTCTCTCTAGTTAAGAGAGGAACTGTATGAAACACCAAGGGTATAAAACGGTGTATAATCTTAATTGACCTCTTTTCTTTTTTAGGGATACACGGTAAGTATGAGGTATGGTCGATTTAGTCTTGTGGACCCCATCCCCACCCTCAACCCGTAGTCATAAAATTTTTTCTAGAGGTCCAAGAAGGTTCTACTTCGTCAAAGTCTTGGTACCTACATTGGGTATCTCAACGGAGTGAAGAATCCTTCTTTTAGTCGACGTCAGAAAAATCCTTAGTATATGACAGATTTGAAACCGTAACTTTTAGTTCCTGTGTTTCAGAGACAGGACTCCATTGCAAAACTCAAAGGTATGTGAGTGTAAGTTTTATTGACTATCAAATAAAACATATAAACAGAGGGATGTATTTTTTTCTAAAATTTTTATTTTCAAACTCAAAAGACCCCCTTTTTTCCATTTCAATATGTTGTCTTCACCTCTCTACCATATCTTTTAATAACAGTCTATCAAACAACATTGTTTCATTCTTTTCCATTTTATAGGACCAAATCCAAAACTTTGCTCTCAAACCCCAGACATCCCTTTCTCGTTTATTCGGTTCTACCGTGCCAATCCGACAGAGAGGGGTGCCGGAGAGTGAGAACGGGGTACTAAACATTCAACATTTATAACTGATACATTACCGACTCTAGTGAATGTCGTGACGTGCACACACAGTGCTCCATGAACGAACCGGTACTCGATGAAAACAAGACATTCGTATATATTCAAGGTGGACTTTTCGGGAACGCCCAACAACACACTACCAACGACGTAGTCGGTCCTCCCTTATTTACACAGGCGTCAAGGATGCCGAGGAACTCACAAGAAGGTCGAAGGGACGAATACGGAACGGATGGTACCCAAGTCGTTTGTCATAATGTGTCACTCTATGTCACTCAGTCAACCACATCAGTCGTCCTAGTCATCTATCTCAGTTTTCGATGAGTACAAATTTCTTTTAGTTTTCTGGCACAAAGGATTTTACCGTGACGTTTTTTTCATCTTGTAGTGTAATTTATAAACGTTATTTAAATTTTTTTAGTAAGGGAATCGACTTGGACGATGGACAAAATCCCTCTTTCACCGACGGAAAAATCACCACGAGTGGACTATGATTTCGACAGATGAGTCGGACCATAGCTAATTCTTTCTGATACCTACGACGAAGAAAGTATGAATTGTGTAACAGAAGGTGGTATAAACCTCTGTTTCCTGGAATAGGAATGTGAAATTTTTTTAAAAATGATCTTATTTACAACGAAATGTTACAACACAATCAAAGATGACATATCGTTTTACTTAGTTATTATACACACACATATATATATATAAGGGAGAAAAAACCTAAAGGAAGGGAAAGTCCAATGGTCTCTCGTGACTCATCTCAAGGGACCCGATAAGTCATCCAAGAGTAATCAATAGATAAAAATGTATGATAGTCATCACACATATACAGTCAGGGCCAGAAGGTTTAAGTACGGTGGGGGACGAAAGGGGAAACCATAGGTAGTTAAACAAGAGATACAGCCACAGAGATAAAGACGAAACATTTAAACAACAAAAGTAAGTCAACGATTCAGTACAGACTGAGAACCGCTAGGGTACCTGATGTCATACGGTCCGAAGGGACAGGAAGGAATAGAGGACCTTAAAAGACAGAGTACAGGTGATCCAACCACTACGGTAGGTTGGCAGAATGGGAGACAGTGGTACAAAAGGAGGACGAGAACTAGAAAGGGTCGTAGTCCCAGAAAAAGTTACTCAGTCGAGAAACGTAGTCCACCAGTTTCATAACCTCGAAGTCGAAGTCGTAGTTAGGAAGGTTACTTATAAGTCCCAACTAAAGGAAATCCTAACTGACCAAACTAACGGTACGACAGGTTCCCTGAGAGTTCTCAAAAGAGGTCGGGGGTGTTAAACTTCCGTAGTTAAGAAACCGTGAGTCGGAAGAAATACCAGGTTGAGAGTGTAGGTATGTCCTGATGACCTTTTTGGTATCGAAACTCATATACCTGGATACAGTCGTTTCAGAGGCGAAAATTTATGCGACAAATCTAAACAGTATCGAAAGGAAGGTTCCTTTCTCGTAGAAAGTGAAAGGACCGACGTCAGTTGTAGACGTCACTAAACCCTGGGGTTCTTTCATTTCATTTTAGACAGTGACAAAGGTGAAAAAGGGCAAGATAAACGGTACTTCACTACCCTGGTCTACGGTACTAGAACCACAAAACTTGAAACTCAAAATTCGGTCAAAAAAGTGAGAGGAGAAAGTGAGAGTAGTTTCTCCGAAAATCAAGGAGAAACGAAAGACGGTAATCTCACCATAGTAGACGTATAGACTCCAACAATGATAAAGAGGATCATTTTGACACCACAATCTCTTCTGAGAACTCTCAGGGAACCTGACGTTCCTCTAGGTTGATCAGGTAAGACTTCCTCTAGTCAGGACCCTAAAGAAACCTTCCTTACTACGATTTCGACTTTGAGGTCATGAAAGCGGTGGAGTACGTTTCTCAACTGAGTGACCTTTTCTGAGACTACGACCCTCCCTAACCCCCGTCCTCCTCTTCCCCTACTGTCTCCTACTCCACCGACCTACCGTAGCAACTGAACTACCTGTACTCAGACTCACTTGAGGCCCTCAACCACTACCTGTCCCTCCGGACCGCACGACGTTAAGTACCCCAGCGTTTCTCAGCCTGTACTGACTCACTGACTTGACTTGACTTACGAGGGATTTCGGGTGAACTGAAGTGTGAGGTCCTACAGACCGAGACACGACACGACACGAATCAGTGAGTTAGTGCAGGTTGAGAAAAACTGGGGTACATAACATCTGGCGGTCAGAAGAGACAGGTACCCCTAAGAGGTCCGTTCTTATGACCTGATCCAACGGTAAGGGAGGAGGCCGCCTAGAAGGGTTGGGTTGCTAGCTGACCCACTCACTAGTTTGGCAGTACCAATAGGTCCAGTAATTCCGGAAAAACACATCAAGACACATAAGAACGATGGAGAAGAATTAGAGAAGACGAGACAATCCAGGAATGAAAAAGACACAAAATGACACGGGTAGAAACGTATTTTATAAGGGAATTATGGAAGTTAAAAGAACTTCTCTAGAGATCAGAAAGGGTAAGATAACAAAGGGAGAAAGAAACGTAACAAGTGAATTCTTCCGAAAGAATAGAAAAGAACGATAAGAGACCTTAAGACGTAAGTCAGTCCATATAGAAAGGGGAAAGGGGAACCGAAAACGGAGAAGAAAAGAGTCTATAAACATTTCGGAGGAGTCTGTTGGTGAAACGGAAGAACGTAAAGAAAAAGAAACCCTACCAAAACAAGTGGTGGAGAATATGTGACAATGTTTGGAGACAAGTATCAAGAAATCCGTGAGACGATAGTCTAGATTAGGGAACTTATAGATAGTGGAAGTGTCTTATTAGTATCCCTAAACTAAACCCACTTTAGACTTACCGGATCACCAAAAGGGATGAAAAAAGTTAAATTCGGACTTAAAACGTTATTCCTCGAGTACTAAACTTGAGGTCCAGAACAAAAACGACTGATATATCAAAGAGGTAGAAGTCGACGTATCTGATATTAGTCAGACTAAAACCATGACTGGTACACCACTATAGGTACACATCTCAGTAGAGGACACGACAATGACCTACTCCCACAAACGATACCAGTCACTGGTCTCACAAGAGAACTTTTTAAGACAATCGAAAACGGGATGAAATAAAAAAATTTATATTTACATAAATAAAATTAACCTCGGATTAATGAAATGTTATAACATAACCAGAACGGTATGTAGTTGTATTTAGGCGGTACCCACATGTGTACAAGGGGTAGGACTTGGGGGGACGATGGAGGGAGGGGCACGGGATGAAATAAAACATGAGGTTTCGGTTTGAACGAACAATGTGGTCCATAGAAAATTAAAGGATAAAAACGTAAAGTTAGGAGATACTACTTTTCCTGAAGAAAAAACACAATCAAGACCTTCTAGAAAATCCAGAAGTATCTTGGCCAGTTGAAGTCGAAGTAGTCGTAATCACCAATCCCGTATCTGAACCTAATGACACTACAACTTACCAAACGGAGTCTTTACTTGGTTCTAATAAGACAGCAAAAACTCTGACATGGGTTCGTAAAGTCTGGTAAAACAGCTGGTACTCCAGATGAGGTAAAGAAGATTCCATAAGAACGGGTGTCATCATCTATATTATCAGTAGACTTAATTTAAGTGGATAAGGGTAGGTAAAATCAAGTGACTAAGGATTCTACAACTCTACCATGTATGGTTAAAAAAGTTTAAGGTGGATTATATACTACAAACAAAAAGAAAGAGAATGAAATAGGACACACTTCCAGATAGGTGTAGAGATGTTTACTGGGTTAAAACAAAGAAAAATACCGACTCATTATAAGGGTAGAAGAAATAGGTAACAAGGACAATTGCCTGTAAATTCAACAAAGAACGACAGACGAGACTGACCTAGGGACGTCTCACGTCAACCCCCTACCACAAGTCACCTCTCCTATGAGTGCCCACTTTACTCTTAACTATTGAACTCAAGATGGGTGGAAGATAATGATATAGGTCGATAACAGATTTTACGATCAAGAGTGAATCCGATATTAAAAAATTTTCAAAATTTTATGGAATTACTAAAGGAACTACACCTGTATTAGGGAAGAGTAAATAAAAATCTATTATTTTTACGACAAATCCCACTAATAAATACAAGAAACTAATTATATTAGTATTATGAGTAATGGAAATATAGTTCGAACTCTTCGTCAAGTACCCTTAAGGGAACAACAGGTCACCAATACTGAACCACGAAGGTGACGATGTTCAACGTGTCACGTCGGTTTTTGGTTTGTTTACTTTCTTCGTTAAGTCCTGAAGGGATCACCGCGTCACCTATTCTTAGACGGACGGTCACGTCCCCTGTACCCGAGTTAGAGACCAGTCCGTTCTAAAGTGTACGACGTCCCGTCCGCTCGGACACGTGGAGTTGATGACTCGGGTACGAGATCTCGGGTACTTGCTTTTGATGACTCGGACGCTCGGATCTCGGACACGAGACGTTATCCTCTTCGGTGGTGTTACTCTTCAGGTAAGTGTTGTCTAATCGGGGATGAGTGGTGTTGATCTCCTTCGGACACGTTTCGTTACTTCTGGATCGAATTTTTTTTTTTTAGTGTTGAACGGACGTGAAAAGGTCCGGGGTAATACGGAACAGTGTCATCGACCCACTATTTTTGATAGTATGTCAAAGTCCTGAGATCAATAACCTCATAGACACATATACTAAGAGATACAGGACCTAAGAGGAAGGATCGAGACTAATAGGATAATTTAAGATAGAGGTGACACATTATGTCTAAGACTGGAGTTAGAGAAGGACAGATGGTGGGAGGTGGATTAGAGAGGGGTTAAAGATGGGGTGTGAGGGTTTGAGGACTGTAGGAAAGGGAATACAAAAATAAGGTCAAAGTGTAAGATCACCTCCCACTATAATTCTTTCTACCCTTTTTTTACAAACGTTTAGTACATAGACTAATCCATGATCATAGGTCTTATATATATCTTGAGAAGACTGAGTTGTTATTTTTCTCTTTTTCGAGTTAAATTTTTAATCACTTCCTAAACTTACCTACTTAAAAAGGTCTCTGTGTTTTTACCGGTTATTCGTGTACTTGTCTACAAGTTGTCGTAATCAGTAATGTCTTTACACTTAGTTATGGTTCTCTATGGTGAAGTGGGGTTGATCCTACTGATCTTGATTTTCAGTCCATTACTCATTAATATTTCTCTTTATTTTTAGGGGTCTGTGACGTGTCGATAAAACCTTTTCTCAAACCATCAATGAGTCTTTCAATTGTATACTAGGTCGTTAAAGTGAGGATCTAGGATTGGGTTTTGGTTCTCTTAACTTCTTGTACAACTATGTTTTAGAACATGAACTTTCAAGTATCTTCGTAATAAGTATTGTTCCTGTTTCACCTTTACTGTTTTACGAATAGTTTATTACTTATCCATTCACTTTATACCGTGTAGTTGTACCAACTTAGGACAGATCGTTAGTTTTCATCACTTCATGACTATGTACGATGTTGTACCCACTTAGAGTTCTTGTACGGTTTACTTTCTTCTGTCATTTTTTTCTGGTATATAACATATCGAGATGAATATACTTTACAGGTCTTATCTCTTTAGATATTTCCTTTTTAACATCAACGATGGATTCCAACCCCTAAACTTCCCTTCACCCTTTCCTGACGAGTACCCGTACCCTAAAGAAGACCTCTACTACTTTTGTAAGGTCTTAATCTTCATCACTATCAACGGGAGGACCACGATTATTCGGTCACAGGAGTACTATATTACTCGAGAGGTCTTACTGACGATGGGTGGAAATTACAATTTTTAAATGATAAATCTGTTTGAATCTCTTCCCTTCTCACTATCCTTCATACAAAAACACACACGAGATAGAAACTTATCCTGATAACTCTTATTAGAATTAGATCATGTTTCTTACTGGTCTATTATTTAGTAATTGTCATTACCACCCACCGTTGGTAAGACCTCTCGAGGAAAAAAGTGCTCCTGTGACCACTACCGTTCACGATAAAACTTTAGGAGGGAGACCGAATAATCGTGACCCTGGAGTGGTGTGAGTGGTCGGACAGTCATGGTCAGGGCCGGGAGGCGGATTCGACTCATCGATAGACGTACCCCTGTGTCGGAATGGGTGGTCCTTCGGTCATCGTCGAGACCCGGGGGGACTCCGGGGGTCCCAGGACCCTGGACCGGACAGTATTGTCTATTAACTTCTCAACCGGTGTGATCACCCGATCGTGATCGGAGTCCCGTGGGTTTCAGGGATTCGGGTGGTACAGTTCTGGTATCGGAGTTGGTGGTCGTCCGACTATGGTCGAAGTCTTGGAGTCCGGGAATATCGATCTCTGGGTCCTGGGTCGAGACGGGAAATCACCCAGTCGTGATCGGAGTCTGAACAGAGTGAGTGGTCTCCCACCCACAGTCAAGACTTTGTGGACTCCAGGGAGTCGATCGTCGGACCTCAGACCGGGACGAATACCACCCGGTCGTGATCGGGACTTTGGACAAGGGTACGTGAACTCAGATTGTGGTCGAGATCCTGTGGTCCTGGCCGTTCGTTGGTAGGGTCCTGGGTCTAAAGAGTGGTTGTCCAACCGTGGTCGGAATCTTCGAGGGGACTTCGGTCAACGGGTACTTAATCACGGCCCTCGGTCACACTCCTTAGGGCGGGTACCGTTTCCAAACTCCTTATTTCGGTCTGTATACGTTTCCGTACTAGACCCAAGTCCCCAAGGGGGACCCAAAAGGACTTGTAGATGGGGGTTTTGGTCTCAGACGGATGGAATAACATGACACGAAAGGTGAGAAGACTGTATTGTCCCCCGGTAGGGACTAGTGGAAGGAGATTTTCCTTAATTGAATCCCGAGGTCAATTGTCAGAGGACGTATATTTTTCTTACAGAGTCAAATTTGGTGGGGAAACTACCGAAAGATTGAATGGACTGGCCAGACGGGTCTGAAAATGTTGAACACTTAACAAATGTCGGGGGGTTGGTACTCTCCGTGTTTCGAATTTCGTAGAATTTTTATGTCTCGGAAAAGATTTCTCGATTTTTAATATAACCACTGTCCAAAGTGACAACTCAGTTACTGACGACGGTCCGGAGGTATGAGAAATAGAAAATCCGTGGACTTCCTATAATTAGTTACATTAACCCTATATCTTTTTCCTTATATCATCAAAACTACAATCGTTGTGATCTTAAAACTCAATTAATGAAAAGAGAAACAATATTTAGTGACATGAAGAAAGTAACAATATTTAACAACACAGGAACGATACATTCTTACATTGAAATAAATCACGAAAGGCTCTCATCCGTGGTCTGAAAACCTTCTTGTTGTGTTTATTCAAGAGACCAACTGTCTGTGAATAGTCTTTTCCCGATATTTTACAATTAATCGGAAGACCGGTCTTCTACTACATTTAGTGGATTCCGAATACATATGTTGATCCATACGTCTCTCTTTCGGATCAGAGTTATTCTCAGTCCCGACGACTACGACGTATTAAAACATAATAGGTAACTAGAGATACATGTTAGTTTTCGTATTTTCCGGAAAGACCTGTTATCTCCTCCCCGGTCAGTGACCTTTCTGACTAAGGGGGCACAGAAAAGAATGAGATAAAAGTCCGACTTAAGGGTAGACCCCACACCTCCGAGCGGTACAGATGAATGAACGGGACCGAAGATTCTGGGTGCTCTCTCTCTCTCGGGTTCCGCCCCGTGGGAGGCGATAAGTTTGCCCACGGCCACCGGATTGTATCTACCACGTTTGGAGAACAGGACTCCAAAATAATCAAGAGGTACATTTGGTTCAATAAGTCGAAGAAAAGACGTGATTTAAAAGGATGATATGATAAAGAAGGATTAGAGAGGAATATAAAGATTTATTTATTCAAAAAGGAGCGGTGTGGGAGAGGGGAAGTTTAATGGGACCTAGGTGGTCCCGACCTGAGGCCGTTTAATCAGGTCGCCGACCACCGGAGACGTAATCTATCCCGGACCATTGGTTGACCTGGTTCCCGATCAGTACTGATGGTCGTACGGGTGGGTGTTGTCTTCCCGGATCTTGAAGTGTTTCTCACTTCTCGTATATCACTTCTCATGGGGATCTCGTATATCCAGACCACTGGTGTCCTCTTTTGTGACGACACTGTATCCTGTAAGATGTCTTCCGGTGAAGAGGTTTTAGTCCCTTACCGACTAGACGGATTATGCATCTTTAATTTTGTCGTTTAATCCGTTTTTTCTCCTTTGTCTCCTTATACAAGGTTTGTTCCTTTTTCTATTTTAGGGTCTCCTTCTCGATTTACTTCACCTCTATTTATTAGATAGGTCATTTCTCAAGTTCCATTTATAGTATTTCTATGAGTTACTTGAGTCTTCTTACCTACTTGTGTCACTCTTCAAATTGTTTCTCAATCTTTTATATATTTCTTCTGAGTCTCGACTTCTTGTGTTGACTTTTTTTTTTATGTGATCTAACCTTAGTTGTCTAATCTACTATGTCTCCTTACCTAGACGTTTAACCTTCAGTGTCATCCCTTTTAGTGGGTTCGGCTTGTCTTTTTTTTTTTCACTTCTGTCTGAAAATTCTCTAGAAGTCCTGTTGTAGTTCACATAATTGTAAACATACTATCTCCACATGGTCCTCTTATTTCTCCGTTTCTTGTATGAACTTCTGTTCCCAAGTCGTGGTGATTTGACCAAGATGTTCTTTATAATTCCCTGAAGAAATTCACTTTTTCTTTTCTGGTGTTGATCTTTGTACTTTCAATGATTTCTTTTTAGAGTAAGCACTTCCATTCATATGTCAGTTCCATGATCTAGTTAGTGAATACTTCGATGATCCTCCCCTTATACTGTTTTCGTCATTTTAGTGGATACGGGTGTTCGTATCAATTCCCTATGTATTTTGTCTTTCTACGTTTTATACAACAGTTTTCGTAATTTATACCCTCTCATTTTTACATCCCGACAGTTTTACACAAGTTTGAACAATGGTTGAATTTTATTAGTATATATATGATGTATATATACATATATATCCGACGACGATTCAGTGGTCAGTACAGACTGAGACACACTGGGACATCTGCCGTCGGATGGTCCGAGGAGACAGGAACCCTAAGAGGTCCGTTCTTACGACCTCACCCCACGGTAAAGGAAGAGGTTACGTACTTTCACTTTTCACTTTCACTTCAGTGAGTCAGTACAGACTGAGAAGCGCTGAGGTACCTGACGTCGGATGGTCCGAGGAGGTAGGTACCCTCAAAGGTCTGTTCTCATGACCTCACCCAACGGTAACGGAAGAGGTTATATATCCGACGACACATAATTATATTTGGAGTATCTTTGGTGTTTGGTTTTAGATGTTATCTATGTGTGTGTTCTCTCCTTTGGTTTATATTGTGATTTCTCTCAATAGTTTAGTGTTCCCTTCTCCTGTTTTTTTCCTTGGTTTTTCTTGATATTTTGGTTGGTCTTTTATTAATTGTTTTACCGTTATTCATGTATGAATAGTTATTAATGAAATTATGTTCGTTGAATACGTCGAGTTAAGGTCTTTTTATTTGCTGGGTTAGTTTTTTACCCGGTTTCTTGATTTATCTGTAAAGAGGTTTCTTCTGTATGCCTACCGATTGTTTGTGTACTTTTCTACGAGTTGTAGTGAGTAATAATCTCTTTACGTTTAGTTTTGGTGTTGCTCCATGGTGAAGTGTGGTCAGTCTTGCCGACGCTAGGTTTTTAGACGTTCGTTATTTACGACCTCTCCCACACCTCTTTTCCCTTGGGAGGATGTGACAACCACCCTTACGTTTGATCATGTTGGTGATACCTCTTGTCACACCTCTAAGGAATTTTTTAACGTTTGTCTTGACGGAATACTGGGTCGTTAGGGTTACGACCCGTATGTGTGGCTCCTTTGGTCTTAACTTTCTCTGTGTACATGGGGTTACAAGTAGTGTCGTGACAAATATTATCGGTCCTGTACCTTTGTTGGATCTACAGGTAGTCGTCTACTTACCTTTTCTTTCGACACCATGTATATGTGTTACCTCATAATGAGTCGACAATTTTTCTTATGTGAACTTAGTCAAGACTACTCTACCTACTTTGACCTCGACTAATATGTCTCACTTCATTCGGTCTTTCTTTTTGTGGTTATGTTGTATGATTGTGTATATATACCTTAAATCTTTCTACCGTTACTACTGGGACATACGTTCTGTCGTTTTTTCTGTGTCTACACATATCGCCTGAAAACCTGAGTCTCCCTCTCCCTCTCCCACTCTACTAAACCCTCTTACCGTAACTTTGTACATATTATAGTACATTCTTAGCTTAGCGGTCAGATACAGACTACGTCCTATGTCGTACGAACCCCGAACATGTACCCCTACTGGGTCTCTCTACAATATCCCTCCCTCCACCCTCCCCCCAAGTACAAACCCTTGTGTACATGTGGGCACCACCTAAGTACAGTTACATACCGTTTTGGTTATGTCTTAACATTTTATTTCATTTTTATTTTTAATTTTTTTTATTAATGAAATTTACATTTACCTGATTTCTCAGAGAACTACTTTCACTTTCTCCTCTCACTTTTTCAACCGAATTTCGAGTTGTAAGTCTTTTGATTCTAGTACCGTAGACCGGGGCAGTGAAGTACCGTTTATCTACCCCTTTGTCACCCTTGTCACCGACTGAAATAAAAAGACCCGAGGTTTTAGTGACGTCTACCACTAACGTCGGTACTTTAATTTTCTACGAATGAGGAACCTTCCTTTCAATACTGGTTGGATCTCTCGTATAAGTTTTCGTCTCTGTAATGAAACGGCTGATTCCAGGTAGATCAGTTCCGACACTAAAAAGGTGACCAGTACATACCTACACTCTCAACTTGATATTTCTTTCGGCTCACGACTTCTTAACTAAGAAAACTTGACACCACGACCTCTTCTGAGAACTCTCAGGGAACCTGATGTTCTTTTAGGTTGGTCAGGTAGGATTTCCTCTAGTCAGGACCCACAAGTAACCTTCCTGACTACAACTTCTACTTTGAGATTATGAAACCGGTGGAGTACGTTTCTCGATTGAGTAAACTTTTCTGGGACTACGACCCTTTCTATCTTCCGTCCTCCTCTTCCCCTGTTACCTCCTACTCTACCAACCTACCGTAGTGGTTGAGTTACCTGTGCCCAAACCCATTTGAGGTCCTCAACCACTACCTGTCCCTCCGGACCACACTACGCCAAGTACCCCAGTGTTTCTCAATCTGTACTGACTCACTGACTTGACTTGACTTTACCTGATTTTCTGTCACCGACTTATCTATATTTTTGTTCTAGGTAAATACACGACGGATGTTCTCTGAGTGAAATCCAGATTTCTGTGTGTGTCTGACTTTCACTCCCCTACCCCTTTTCATAAGGTATGTTTACCTTTACTTATCTTTCGGTCCCGTCTTTATGAATATAGTCTGTTTTATCTGAAATTTTGTTTCTGACTTTGTTCTCTGTTTTTCTTCCTGTAATGTATTCCTAGTTCTCTAGTTAGGTTCTTCTATATTGTTAACATTTAGGTTCTTCTATATTATTAACATTTATATGTATTTGGGTTGTATCCTCATGGTGTTATTTATGTTGTTTACAATTATCTATATTTCCCTTTTTAACTGTCATTGTGTATCATTCCCTGAATTTGAGGAAGGAGAGGAGTGTATTTACCTGTCTAGTAGGTCCACCTTTTAGTTATTTGTGACCGGAATTTACTATGTAGTCCGGTCTACCTGAATTGTCTACACATAAAAAGTTGGTATTACGGTACTCTGATCTTTAATGTTCTTTTTTGACGGTTTTTTATTTGTGCATCTCCGATTTGTTATTCGATGATTTTGTTGGTCATCTAGTGACTCTTTTCAGTTTCTCCTTTATTTATGTACCTCTGTTTACTTTTGTATTACTTCGTTTTTAGATACCCTGTGTCGTTTTCGACAAGATTCTCCTTTCAAATATCATTGTGTTCGGAGTCTTTTGTTCTTTTTGGAGTTTATTTGTTGGAATGTGGATTTCATTGATCTTTTTCTTTTTGTTTTGGGTTTCATCTTCCCTTCTTTATTTTTTCTAGTCTCGTCTTTATTCACTTTTTTTCTGATTTTTATGTTATCTTTTTTTTAGTTATTTTGGTTCTCGACAAAGAAACTTTTCTATTTATTTTAAGTAATTACAAATAGGTCTAAGTAGTTCCTTTTCTCTCTCGGGGTTATTTACTTAAGACTTAAAAGATAAAGTCTTTACTTTTATCCTTTCAATGTTGGTTACGGTATCCTTGTGTTCTAGTACTCTTATGACACTCGTAAATATAGTTATTTGACCTTTTGAATCTTCTTTAAGGATCTTTACATGTTAGAGGATTTTGACTTTTTCTTTCCTTATCTTCTGTACTTGTCTGATTAATTGTCCTTACCTTCAACTCAGTCATAAAAATTTTTGAAGGTTGTTTTCAGGTGTCTGAATGTCGACTTAAGATGGTTTGTCAATTCCTCAATTGTAGATTTGAAGAGTTTGAGGTCTTCCACGTCTCCTTCCTTGTGAAGGTTTGAGTGAGCTGTTCCAGTTGTTGTGGGACTATGGTTTTGGTTTCTATATTTTTGTTCTTTTAATGTCCGGTTATAGTGACTATTTATGTCTACATTTTTATGGGTTGTTTTATAATCGTTTTGTTTAAGTTGTCATGTAATTTTCCTAGTATGTGGTACTAATTCACTCTAAACAGGCTCTCTACGTTCCTACCAAGTAATAAGGGTTTAGTTAATTACACTATGTGGTATAATTGTTTGACTTCTCCCTCGTAGGAACCACCAGGTCACCGATTCTGAGGTACGAGGGTCACGTGTCCCTGACCCAAGTTAGGAACCAGTCCCTTGATCTAGGGTGTACGGTGTTGATTCTCGAGTGTACGGTGTTACTTTTCTAGGACGTACGACGTTGTCTCTAACTTCTAGGACGTGGGACGTTGACTCTGGACGGTGTCGGTTTATTTTATGAATTTTTTTTTTTTTTAGTCCTTCTTTTTAGTACTAGTAGCATTATCTAAGTCTTTTCGAAAACTGTTCTAAGTTTTAGGTAAATACTAATTTTTTAAGAGTTGTTTCAACCATATCTCCCTGTGTGGAGTTACATTATTTTCAGTATATACTGTTCGAGTCTATTGTATACCATTTTTCGATCTTCGTAAAAGAGATTCTAGTCCTTGTTTTGTTCCTACGGGTGAGTGAAAAGAATTTTAAATAAAATTAACCTCCTATTAATGAAATTTTATAACACTACCAAAAACGACATGTTGTAATTGACCGGTGTCCATATGTACACAGGGAGGTGGGCGCGGGNAGGGGCGGTAGGACTTTGGGGAAGGGTAGAGACAGGGGTCAGATAGGGAAACCCAACAGGGTCTCGTGACCGAAACCCACGGGACGAAGTACGTAGTTTGAACGCGACCAGTAGATAAAATGTATACCATTATATGTTAAAGTTACGATAAAAGAGTTTAATAGGGTGGGAGTGGAAGAGGGTGACTCAGGTTTTCAGATAAGAAATGTTGACAGAGGAAACGACGGGACGTACATCCCAGTAGTCATAGTAGAAAGATTTAAGGTATAAGTACACGATTATATATCATAAACAGAAAGAGAAAGACTGAATGAAGGGACATATATTATCCGAGGTCCAAGTAGATGGAGTAATCTTGACTGAATCTGCACAAGGAAAAATATCGACTTACTATAAGGTAACACATATGCATAGTGTTGAAAGAATTAGACGGTTGCCTGTAGATCCAACGAAAGTACAGGAGTCAAGTCAAGTCAAGTCAAGTCAAGTCAACGAGTCAGTACAGGCTGAGAAACGTTGGGGTACTTAGGGTCGTGCGGTCCGGAGGGACAGGTAGTGGTAGAGGACCTCAAGTGAGTTTGAGTGTAGGTAGCTCAGCCACTTCGGTAGGTCGGTAGAGTAGGAACCAACAGGGGAGAAGGAGGACGGGGGTTAGGGAGGGTCGTAGTCTCAGAAAAGGTCACTCAGTTGAGAAGTATACTCCACCGGTTTCATGACCTCAAAGTAGAAATCGTGGTAAGGAAGGTTTCTTGTGGGTCCCGACTAGAGGAAATCTTACCTGACTAACCTGGAGGAACGTCAGGTTCCCTGAGAGTTCTCAGAAGAGGTTGTGGTGTCAAGTTTTTGTAGTTAAGAAGCCACGAGTCGAAAGAAGTGTCAGGTTGAGAGTGTAGGTAAGTACAGGATCGATAACATTTATCACGACGTCACTTGTGACCCTATGTACACAGAGTTAAGACCAAAGGATCCCCACATACCGGTCGTCACCCTAACGAAGCAGTACACCGTTAAGATGAGGGTCAAAAAATTCCTTAGAGGTGAGACAAGAGTGTCACCGACAACACCAAAAGTGAGGGTTGTTGTCGTATTCTCCCAAGGGAAAGGAGGTGTGGGAGAGGTCGTAAATAACAAACATCTGAAAAAACAAAACAAAAAACAAACATCTGAAAAACTACTACCAGTAAAACTGACCACACTCTACTATGAAATAACACCAAAACTAAACGTAAAGAGATTACTCATTACAACTAGTATAAAAGTAAATAATCGGTAGACATACAGAAAAAACCTCTTTACAGACAAATCCAAAAACCGGATGAAAAACTAACCCAACAAGTGAAAAGACCATAACTCGACGTATTCGACGAACATATAAAACCTCTAATTAACAGTCAACAAAGGAAACGATAATAAAAGAGGGTAAGACTCTCGACAGTAAATGGAACGAATAACAAAGGAAACAACGCGTTTTCGAAAATTTGAATTAATCCAGGGTAAACAAATAAAAAATAAAGGTAATGAGTTACTCCAATCAGTATGTCCTAGAACGACACTAAATAAAGTTTCTCTCAAGACGAATACAAAAGGAGATTCTTCGAATCTCAAAGACCAGAATTTAAATCCAGAAATTAGGTAAAACTCAAATGAAAACACATACCACAATCTTTCACAAGATCAAAGTAAGGAAATGTACATTAACTGGTCAAAAGGGTATGTATAAGTTACCTCTGATAGAAAAGAGGTAACATATAAAAACGGAGGAACAGTTTTTTTTTCACAGGTATCCACTCACCTAAATAGAGACCTGAAAGATAAAACCAGATGACTAGACATAAAGACAGAAACACAGTCATGGTATGACAGAACTACTGACATCGAAACATCATATCAGACTTCACTCTGTCCAACTAAGGAGGTCAAGGTAAGAAGAAAGAGTTCTGACGAAACCGATAAACCCCAGAAAACACAAAGGTATGTTTAACACTTTAATGAATAAGATGAAGATACTTTTTATTGTAACCATCGAACTATCCCTAACGTAACTTAAATATCTAACGAAACCCTTCATATTAGTAAAAGAAGTATAACTAAGAAGGTTAGGTTCTTGTACCATACAAAGAGGTAGATAAACACAGTAGAAACTAAAGCAAGTAGTCACAAAATATGAAAAGACATATCTTCAGAAGACAAAGAAATCCATTTAATTAAGTATCCATAAAATGAGAAAAGTAACGTCAATACTTCCCCTAACGAAGGAATTAAAGCGACTAAAAAGTAATAATCACATATCCTTACTTTCACTAAATACACATAATTAAAATATAGGACTTTGAAATGGTACAAATAACTAATCGATGTCATTAAAAGACCACCGTATAAATCCCAAAAGATACATCTACTAGTACAGTAGAAGTTTGTCACTCTCAAAATGAAGAGAAGGTTAGACCTAAGGAAAGAAAAAGAAGAGACTAACGACACCGGTCCTGAAGGTTTAGATACAACTTATCATCATAGTGAGAGTGGTGAAGATAAGTTGTATCATAACATTCAGGATCATTGTCGTTAGTCTACTCTTTTTATTTTCTTTAAGTTTAAAGTTTCCTACTTCATTACGCTAGTGACAAACGTCTACTGTATTAGGATCATATATATTCTAGGATTCACTTTTACAATCAGTGAGTCAACACGGGTTAAGTAACACAAAGAGAAAGTACCCTAAAAGGTCGGTTCTTCTGACCTCAGCAAACGGTAAAGGAAGAGATCCCCTAGAAGGACGGGGTCCCTAACTTGGGTAGAGGTCATGACGTCCGTCTAAGAAATGGTTGACTCGATGGTCCCTTCGGGTTATTTTAGGATTCAAGTCAAGTCAAGTCAAGTCAGTGAGTCAGCACAGGCTGAGAAACACTGGGGTACTTAGCGTCGTGCGGTTCGGAGGGACAGGTAGTGGTTGAGGGTCTCAAGTGAGTCTGAGTGCAGGTAGTTCAGTCACTACGGTAGGTCGGTAGAGTAGGACAGCAGGGGAAGAGGAGGACGGGGGTTAGGGAGGGTCGTAGTTTCAGAGAAGGTTACTCAATTGAGAAACGTACTCCACCGGTTTCATGACCTCAAAGTCGAAATCGTAGTAAGGAAGGTTTCTTTAGGGTCCCAACTAGAGGAAGTCTTACCTGACCAACCTAGAGAAACGTCAGGTTCCCTGAGAGTTCTCAGAAGAGGTTGTGGTGTCAAGTTTTCGTAGTTAAGAAGTCGCGAGTCGGAAGAAGTGTCAGGTTTAGAGTGTAGGTATGTACTGATGACCTTTTTGGTATCGGAACTGATCTACCTAGAATCAGCCGTTTCATTACAGAGACGAAAACTTATACAATAAATCCAACCAGTATTGAAAAGAAGGTTCCTCACTCGCAGAAAATTAAAGTACCGACGTCAGTGGTAGACGTGACTAAAACCTCTGGGGGTTTTATTTCAGACTGTGACAAAGGTGACAAAGGGGTAGATAAACGGTACTTCACTACCCTGGTCTACGGTACTAGAAG